>VZRW01009865.1:79903-111891 GCA_013398125.1 Aegotheles bennettii | reverse complement strand
GGCCGCGGCATCCCCGGCCGGGCGGCAGGCAATGACTAAGCTGGCGGCCGGGCTGCCGGGCCGGGAGCTCTCCGGGGGCACGGGGGCTGCCTCCGGGGCTGCAGCTCCGATCGCCGGGCAGGAGAGGCACCGGCAGCGATAAAACACCGGGAAGAAACCCAAATGGAGCCTGTCAGGCTCGTCAGGTTCCACTGATGCAGGGAGCAGGGCTGTCATTGTGCTCCCTTCAAAAAGCAGGGGTTGAAGGCTCCCCGCAGCCAGGAGGGGGTTTTATTCCTCCCTGTTAACCATTGGAAGCCATACACAGGGATATTGAAGCAGGGAAGCCAGGCACACCTTTACATTCCTCAGCAAGTCCCCAGGCACAGCGTGGTTTGGAGTGAGTAGGAACTAAGGGATGTTCTGTTGGAGAAGTGTTCCTCTGTACACAGAGACAATGCGGAGTTTTGCTCAACTTTGATGAGAAAGTTCCTTTTTTCCTAAATTTCCTGCCTTCAGGCTGGCCACGCTGTTCAGAAGAGGGGGTGTGCAGTGTGTCTGTGAACACCATCCCGTGCTGTTTGTTTGATGGTGCTGCCCAGTCTGAAATAGCTCTATTTACTGTCTTAAGCAAAATAACTCCCAGTGCCAGTGTGTGGTCGTCCTGACTTTGGGACTTTTGGGTTACTGGATGCAGTAAATATTTTTCCTTACTGTCTGCTACAGGGAAGTTATGCTGACAATGTTTTCATTCTCATGCCACTTGTTTGGCATTCCATTTAAAATAATAGCTATGGGAGGAATAGGCTGGAAAAGTGCCTGAGAAACCAGTGCTCAGGCACAGTTGTTGTTTTCATCCTTTTTTTTTTACCCCTTAAAGTATCTTGTAACTTATACTATTGGCCTGAAGTTCCCAGAATTCTTATGAAAAGGTGTTTAAGTGGCTTTTATGGCTTTCCTAAGTGGTCCTTTTTCCTTAGGATCTAGCATCTATGTGACTAAAAGTCAGTTCTCCTTGTTGCAAGAAGACTTCCATGGGCACTTCTTGGTCAGTCACTGAACAGCACACGTTTTTGTAGAGCTGGGAAGCTGCTGGTGTTTGAAACACCAGTATGTGCTAAACCAAGTTAATTATTTAAGTGTGTAACGGGGCTGTTGGAGGAGGAACTTGTGTTACTGCTGGGAGACACCACGGAGGCAGGGCTCTGCTCAGAGAGGGGAAAGCTGTCTGGTCTGAGCAGCTAGAGGTGGTACAGGGAGATGGTCATGGTAATGCTCAACACTTCTCCCCTGGGTTCTCCCAGATGTACCTGGTTAATGTGACTCCTCCTGGAGTGAGGACCAAGTGTTGTGCGTGGTGCTGCTGCGCACGAGGAATTCAGTTTCTCCATGGGACAATTAATGGAAGGACTCATCCAGCACCGGGGTTTGCAGGATTGGTACTGGAGTTCCATTCTCCTACTGGAACACAGGAACTGCTTACAGCTTCTGAGACTCAATGTCTTCAGTTTGGTTTGCGGGCTTTTACCCCCTCTGTTAGTGTTTGCCTTGAAATTGGAACTAAATGAAGAAAATATACAGTTTATTTTCTTATAATTGTCTGAATTTGACCTGGCAGTATGCAACGAAAATGCAGTTACATTGCTGGATTTTTGGCCCCAGTTATGGAAATACTTGAACGTTACCATTTTTTAAAACATCTTTTGCCAAACTGCACAGCTGAACCTGTGTGGTGGGTGACAGTTGCCTTGGAATAGCCTTGCTTCAAATATTACTGAAAACCGCTGAATTTCACATAAATTTTGTGGTAGTGAAAACTTGCTGTTTCTTTAAACTTTCTTCTCTTTTCTGTTTTGTGAAAAATAAACTCTGTAGAGGAAATCTGAAAAGGACAACATAAAGTAGCTGTCAAACATACCAGATACAGATATTTTTTTGCTAAATGTGCAATCCTAGGATACATTTTATATTAAATAGTTGCTTCTCCCTTGTATTGCTTGAGTAGGAAGATTAACATGGCTGTGACAAATCGCTGTAGTTAGGTTTGTGACTGCCACCTCCATACCCAGGATTTTGCTAACTAGGTCATTAATAGAGAGAATCGCTTTGTCTCCTCTTTGTCTTTTCTGTGCATTCACTTTCTTCAGTGAGTAATCTGAAATCTGTACAATGCTCTGTTGGAACAGACAGAAGAGCAGTGTTTGTGTGACCAGTCTGGCCATCTCCAGAAGATCAGGAATATACCAGTTACTGAAATACAGAGTTTCCTAAAGCAGAGAAGTTTAATTGGGTCCCAGGAGGAGGATTGGAGGATAAAACAGATGCCGAATGAAAGAATTGATATTGAGGATGACAGAAAGCTTAATTTAAAAAAAATAATTTAAAGTTGTGTTGTAGTTGGGTTGTTAGTGTAAAACCACATGACTGCAAAACCCACACTGATTGTCTGTGAAACTTGGTATTCTTGGATTAACTTTTCTTGGTCAAAAGTACCCTTCTAAACACTGCTGCTTTTTTTTAATAATGCTGCCTGGCACCTAATCAGTTTTGTGATTTCAGTGTTTAATTTATATTGTGAGAGTGGGCACTGTAAGCCTTCCTAACTGGCTTTTGCTGTTGGCAAGTGGGAGATACTGGGAAGAGTCTGATCCCGGACAGAACGTGAACCTGTATGCTGTGGGGATCGTGGGCTTCCCATTATTGACACTGGGATTTCCTTGGGTTTTGCAAGGCAATCGGTGGAGTGTTTGGGATTGTGATGAGCTGTTCCCTTCTGTAAATGTTGTCTCAATCTGGCACTGGTTAGGGATATTTCCCTGTCCCCGATATGAGCAGTTTCAGGGTATGGTTACTCCACTGAGTGAAGCAGGTACTGCTTTCCTCTCGGAGTTTCAGCAGCTGAAGTCTCAAACTGTTGTAAGTGTTGCATTTGAAGCCTTTTTTTGAAGCAGCTGAGTGTAAATCCTCATCCTGTAGGTGATGCTGGCCAGGGTACCCTCTCACAGCAGACAGGAGCTCCCTGGGAGCTGCCCTTCGTTACTGGAGGATGAACCATTGTGTGGTGTTTCACGTGAACAAAACGCTCGCTCTTCAAAACACTCTGTAACTGGCTTTCAGAATACAAGATTTCTTAACAGTTAGAAAATCCAGTGCAACAAGACAAGTATCTCCATTTAATGAGCAAAGAAAAATACCGTTTTCTTAAATTCTCCAACTAGTAATTGGTAATGGCAGCACTGATAAACTTGGATACCTTGTTAGCGTCAGTTCAGCAGGTTCTTCACTTCTCCTTCTAGAGCTTGTTACAATGCTCAGTGAGTCACCTCAGAAGTTTGTCAGAATAAGGAAACCATGATCTAATAAAAATGTGTTGGACTATAATCCTATAAGTGCTCTGATGTCTGGATACAAGTGATTTAAGAACACTCTTAGTGTTAAATTGTCTTTACAAGTCAGTGGTTTAAAAGTGTTTTCATGTGGTGTTGAGGAATTTAACTGGCCTATTCTCACTGTTTTTAAAGCAGATTCTGGCATGATTTCAGACTTCTAAAAAAAATATTCCAAAAGAGGTGCAGCTATTTGACATCAGGTTGCAGTTGCATGGAAGAAATAACAGAATTGGTTGCTATCTTTAGGATGATTTTTTTTCTATAGGAACTGGAAAATACAGCAATGCTGACTCAATTATTAAGCCAGCTCTATTGTTTCTTTCTATTACAAGTAATTGTTTATCCCCGAAGGTGTCACTTATTACTGGTCTGAGGCAGAAGGTTGGATTTTGAGCTGTGGGGTTGGTGTTTTCCCCTGAAAACCAGTGCTTTGCCATAAACAGGACTTGAGATGCCTGTTCGTTTGCCCTCCCTGAGGCATTACACACTTATCCCCCATCTATGGTGATACGTAGTAGTGTGCTTTTGCCTTGCTCCTTCGAGAGCTTTACTACAGCTCTGCTCCCCGGAGGACTGCTGTGAGTATTCTGAAGAGCCACCATTTCTTTCAGGAAGCAGAGATTTTGACAGCTGCCTTATCTTTCCTGCCTGGCATGTGTTGTATGTGGTGTTCTGCATAATGCATATGATGGCATAATACCGACTTTGGGAAGCATTTTGGTGTTTCCCAGATGTGGGCAGAAATGATACTTTGCGAGCAGCTTTGCCCTGAGCACGTTCTGTGTTGTTTCCTGTTGGAGAAAGCAGTCCCAATGTTAAGTTGTTTTCTTCAATTCCAGTTCTGCCAGACAACAAAAACCCCAACCCCAGCGTGTTGTGCCACTGGAAAGTAAATTGCACCCTCCTGCTGTATGTTAATGTACAGGTAACTCTGGAGACTCTTAAGGTGTTGTGTGTGATAAATGCTTATGTTAGTGAATTTTTTAAGTTTTCTTCCCTCTCCAATAATCTTTAGAGCATCACTCCCCATAGTGAGGAAGCCCAGATTTACAAGTGAAGAGCTGTGCTTTAAACAAAACCAAAAGCTCCAGGTGATCTTCAGGCTTCTTAAAAGTGATCCTGTGAAGTGAAGTCTTCTTGGTTTGCTGTGGAGAAGAGAACCTGCCCTGCCAGCTAACATACTCTCAGGGGATTTAAACCTGTGATCTAGACCATGGTGCCCAACAATGGGTTGATGGAACGGCAGGGACAGGAGGAGGAGTGTGCATAGAAGTACGAAAATGGTCAGCGTTCTGAGAACTGGGAAAACTATCCTTCTTGCAAAGGAAAGTAGGAAATTTACGGCCTAGATGGGGACCTTAAAGGCAATCAGAAGTGGTTCATCAATGCCTTAGTTCACTGGTGTAGTTCACCCATGGCTTTTGTATCCAGCATCCTTTTCCTGACTCGGATACGTAGAGGACAGTTAGGACAATATTGCCTACAAGAGATGTAGGGTAATGGACGATGAGGAGGGGGAATTCTCAATACTAGTGGAAGATGGCAAGTGGAATATTAAAGAACAGGTAAGAAAATCCTTTAACAGACTAAGCAAGCACTAGGCTATGAGAGAAGAGCAATTGCTGGGTGTAGCTGGGTGACATTTCGGTTAAAATGTGAAGCAGGAATGCAGTGCTTGTGGATGACAAACCATTTGGGTGAGCAGTGAGTATCTGTTGTGGAGTTGTTCTGTTTTGCGTTCCCAATGTACGATTTGAGTAGTGAGAATATAGAAATGAGAACAAGTCTGTCCACGTGCAGGGTTGGTGTGTGACCCGGGGAGCTGTGCCCGCAGCAGGGCAGGCTGTTACCTACTGACCCAGGAAATCCTGATACGGCTCCCCTGCTCGCTCAGGGCTCTGCTGCTTGCTGAGGGTTTTAACATCTTGGGGAAAAGCTTAATCAGAAATGACAAAAAACACTTTAAATGTTAAAGAAAAACAGGACAGGAAGGTGTGAAACCTGCAACTGGAGGAAAAACTTTATTTACTCATAATGTTAAAACTTTTATTAACTCCTAATAGAAGTACAATGAAAAGCATGGCAGTAGCTACTTAAGAAAAAACTAACAGAATAACATGAATTAATTAAATACACTTCTAGTAGGAGAAAGCTTATTGGAATTGGTATTCCTGAGCTTAAAAAATAATACTGAGGGAATAGATTTGCATACAGAATACTGGATTGTGTCATGAATGTTATAAATAGCTTCCATAATTACTCATTGCTTGTAAGAAAAGGCATGACGAGCTTTAGCAAGCATGAAGGTAAAGTTTATTTCTGTCTTACTGAACTTCAGCTTCACTGCTCTATTTCTTGCTGCTGCTGCTTTACCCTTTCTTTGCACCAACACATCCACACAGCTACATGCACTTCACATTTGGTGAAGATAGTTCTTAAAAAAAATATAAACCAAAGGATTTCCAGTGTCAAATCACAGTCTGATTCCACTGAAAAGAAAAGGCAAATTTAAATGAATGAGGGAATTGCTCTAATGGTCTTTTCTGAGATGCAAGCTCTTAGGTGACTGTTTGCTCAGCTGAAGAAGTGTCTGGTCGGGGGCTGTTTGGGCAGCCTGGCCTTTGGAACAGGTCTTGGGAACAGTTTGACACCTTCTGATGCCTCTTTTGTACCCGTTTGTTACAGCACTCCAACAGAATGGCCCATGCCCTCGCTCCTCGGGGAGGCCAAGTGGCCTGGCTCCAGCCTGGGTCCAGGACACGCCGGAGCTGGCAGTCCCTCCAAGAGAAATGCTCTTGTTTGCAGTTTGCCACGGCCTGGCAGTGGCAGTGCTGCCTTCACCCAGGCTCTGCTGCTTCTCAAGCTGCCCCGTGCCGGCCACGCTGCTGCACTGCTCAGAGCAGCTCAGGTGCCCTGCTCGTGCTCCTCATTGGCATTAATTCTGCTCAAGGCTTTAAAAAAAAGCAAAAGGCAGAGTTACTTGGGACTAAGTTAAGCCCTACCAGATACTTAAGGGCAATCCAAGCCGGTTTGCAAGTGGTTTAAATATTAGGGCTTAAAAATTTGTTAGACCTGCTGGATGCTTGCATTGGGCAGAGTGCTCAGCAGTGCAGGCTGCAAGAAACTGTCTGAGCAAAACTGTATTGTTACCTTTGGGTTATTCTCCTGACTTCTGATACATCTCACTTCTGTGTTAACTCTTCAAATAAGTCGTAAAAGTGGAAATCTAAGAATTGAGTATATAAAGTGGCCTATTCTGAAAAATACGTGGTTTTGAGTAACTTCTGTGTATATGTGTATTATCAAGTGATTATTGATACTTCAAAGTTCAGCTCATCTTTCAGTACAATTCAGAGATGGAAATCTGATTTCTGTCCTCAGTTACATTAAGAAACAATGTTTTAGTAAATACTTTAGGAGAGCTTAGGCACAACAACGTTAGTCCATCCTAATTGCACAGTAATGCCAGTCTCTGACATTGACTGTTGTGGTAGCCATGGTGTGAAGAACCTGCACTACCTGGAAGCAGATCAGCAGGAGGTATGGAGATGAGGTGGAAGGGAGGGAGGTGTTGAAGACTGGAAATGGGTGCTGAAGCCAAGCACTGCAGGATCTGGGGTGGTGGTGGTAGCACTGCCTGCCCCATGGGGCAGGGGGAGGAGAGGGTGGTTGGAAGCAGCAGGGCTGCCAGCAGCGCTCTGCTGTCACCCCCTCTGACAACTGTAGTGATCCAGCTGTGAAGAACTGTCACACTTTACATTAAGGTCGTCCCCCCTCCTGCCCTGAGGCCTTTTAATGCCAGTAGATGCCACTGGGGGTGTTCAGGGAGCGTTCTCTCCCGGTACTGTAAATGAGTCACAAGCAGCTCTAAGGCCCTGAACTTGTTAAGCTCAAATATGATTATGATTTTTAAAACACCTTTCCTGTTATTTACTGTTCAGCAAGTGTAGGCTTCTTCTCTTTGATCTCTTTCTGTCTTGACCTGTTCCCTCTGATAGGTCTCTATCTCTTTTCCTTTGCTAATCTCACTTGCTCACTTTGTATTCTTCTGTTTGACTCCATCTGAGTCTCTGCTGTGTTGCTCTGTAACAGCAGTCCTTGCCATTCTCTGTCTGGCCCCAGTCACCATGGTTTTCACCAGCCGTACCTGGGATGGTGTGTTGTGACTGAGAGCGAGTTCTGTTCATTCCAATATCATTCATGTCTTTACAGCCCAGCACAACATCACAGGGAGGTCCCGAGTTCTGATTTCCCTGTTTTCCCATAACCTGCACTTGTTGTACATGCTCCATCCCATCCCCATCAGCTGCAGACCATGGAGTGCACTGATTCTCCAGCTATAGAATGAAGCACTCTGCAGAGTAACCGAGTGTGTCAGGGGAAGGTGTGCCATCTCTGATCCTGATTACAGGCTTAGAAATGTTCTTTCTATGTTTAGTTCCCACTGGCAGTCTTCCCTGCAGCCCATGCCAGCCTCCTGCCTTTGGTCCAGCCCCGGTCACCTCCTCTCAAAGCACGAGCTTCCTCAGAAGTTTCACAGTCCCTACGGCAGTTCCGTCTGTGGGGCAGGTCATGGAGAGAAGGTGCTGGGTGTTAAAAACACTTTTCAAGGGGAGGGACAGGAGCCAGGCTGCTGACATGCAGGTTTGTGTCAGTCTGCGTACAGAACGTGAAGCTGTGTGCTCTCCATTACATATCTGGGAAGTTTTAAGGTAAAATCCCATGGAAGTTGGAGCAGCCTTCTCTTTAGATAATGTTTGCAATGGTGACTGTTGAACATCCTTGCTCGCTGAATGTCTGAGGAGTGAGCTTTGGACGAGGCTTTGCATAGCTTAGGAGAATGAAGTTGGTGCTGGCTGTGTCCAGTGTTGGTCCTGTGTTGGCTACAGCTGCCAGCTCATTAATCAGGGGGGAGCTAGGAAGTTATTGGTGGGAGGAGGGCAGTTTTCAGGTTTTAACTGGAGTTGTGGTAGTAGCAATATGCAGCCAGCTTAGAGGGGAAGAGTTCACAGTAGCTAATTTTAGGCATTAATTTAGATGTTCTGGAACTCTTTGCATTCTCCATTACCTAAACAGAGAGCACAGGTGCTGATACTGGTGTCAGAGATACCTAGTATGAATCCTTTGGGATTAAACTGGTTTGCAGGTCTAAGCTTGCTGTCATCTCAAAATCCTAACAGAGGTTGCTCTCTGTCATCTCATCCCCCTCCACCCCCGGCATTACTAGCCCGGGAGACTCGGGAGGTTATAGAACTTATGACACGAGTTTTGTGATATAGGGACACTGAGATTCAGCAGCGATGTTAAAAGGTTTAGAGCATTTATATGGAATTTTGAAATCTGTCTAGGCTTACAGGATAGTCTCCTGTGTCACTGGGAATGGTTTCCAGTACATCATTATAATGATGGATATTTGTAGCCTTCTAATGTGTTGTGAGGGTGTTTACTACTCATGGAGGTGCTTGGTGCTTTTAAATTCAGGGATTCTACAGGATCATAATTTAGTTGCCAGCAATTTTGCCCCCTGCTCCTTTTAATATACCAGCTTGGAAAACAGCTAGGAGGTTCCTACTCCGTGTGGAGACTGTAACTAAGTTAGAACTTTCCAAACATGAAGCTGAACATTGATTTTCCATATCTGGAAGGAAACAAGTATTGCCAGGCTGGTACCTTGCTGTAAAGCAAGTCTGGGCGCTCTCCAGAGCTGGCAGGAGGAAAGTTTACTTGGCTACTTCCAGGCCCTGGCCACACTGGGGCAGAGATGGAGGGAAAGTTGGACAGAACTGTTTCTGGGAAGTCAGGATCACAAAAGTGTCTTGTGTGTGAGAAGGGTGCGTTAGGATGCTGTACGTGACAAAGGTGATAGTCTGTCTTTCCTCAGCCTTTCCTGGTGAGCTGTTTTGATGGTATGAAGAAAAGGATGAAATGTTCCACTGAGAAATAACACTGATGCTTTTACACATCGGAAGAAAAAGTATGATACATAATAAGAAAGCTTTAAGAACTCCAAAGTCCATGTGATGATTAAGAACCTGCAAAGGCTGGCTTTGTTTTTCTCGAAGTTTTAAGCTGACCTGGAAATAAAGGGCAATGCAGGTGGGTGATGTTGAGCAGACCACAGAGTGATTGATTTGGGATGAATTTTGTGGTTCACCTCTAGTCTCACAATTTATTGTTTCTTATTTTACCTGCTCTGAGGTAGCACAGTGCTGAGGGTACTGGGTGGGATTGTTCTGGGGATCGACATGCTTCAGGTAAACATGTCTGTCTAATAGGGAGAACTGAGTTTAATTCATACTTTCATATAAAAAAAAATGTTTTAGTGCTGTTAAAAAAAATCGTTTCATCTTTCACATTTTTTACCTGAGAAGGTATTTGTGGAAAGTTTCTGTGGTTTTGCCCTGATGTGCCCCCTCTGCCTCCCCGTGTCTGTACAGTGCTCACATGCTGCTTCAGTGCTGATCTGAAATTGCAAGCCACTTTTCCTAGTTAGTAGCCAGCTAGCAAAGGGAGGCACACTCCTGACATGGCCATTTTACCCATGCATGTTGCATACCCTGCAAAGAGAGGAACAGAGGCCCTGTTCACACAGGGTGACAGATCCTGTGTCATCACTTTGCTGCTTGTTCCAACACGGAGGTGCTGTGCTGTGTGTAGGTGCAGTTCTGACAGGGTGGGTCTCTGGTGAGTGCAAAGAGCTACTTCTCTATTTATATTTTTGATGGAGCACACACTGTGCTACTCTATAGGGCCTTGAGTCTTCTATAGGAGTGTGTATAAAAATCTGTATTGAATGTGTTTAAGGGAGTGTGTGTGTGTGTAAAGATTTTATCAGTGTTGTGCTACTCACAATTCTATAGTGAATTCTGCCACGTGCTATTTTGTGTGTGTAACTGCTTACTGCTGTGAATTCATTTCAGCAGTTCAGAGGGGGAGGACTGCTCGGGGGCTTGGTGTTCCCAGCCCTCCCTCCATACTGGTGTGGGGGCAAAGGGCTGCTGAGCAGAAATGGGCTGTGCAGTGTGGGGTTGGTGCAGAGGAAAGGAGGGTGATTTATTCTGACAGCGTTTGTAGTGAAAGGCCAAAAGGGTTTGCTTCCTAATTGCTTGGAAGGGGTCATCAGTGAAGGGTCAGGTTTGCAAAGAGCTCTGTGGGGGATGACTGGAGGGGGTGGTGGTCGCTGTGGTTGGGCACACGATGGCAGGAGAGGGTCCCCTGTGAGCAGAGAGGGAGATGGCCTGGAGAGACGGGCAGGGACTGGGAGTACAGGTACTTCTGAAAAGCAGATCAGCTGGGTCAGGACTGGTGTTTGCAGTGTGGAGTGTGTCCAGCAAGGGTGTGGGCTTTCTTCCCGTGTTTTGGGTCTGTTGAGGGTTTGGGATTAGCCATCACTCAGTTCTTTACCAAATGGAATCTTTCGTAGCCTTCTAAAGACAGGTGAATATAAAACCAGATGTGCCCAGACACGGGTCAGTAGGGTGCTTTTTGAAGGCTGGGATAAATCTGCAGAAATACTGTTTTTAATATTTTTTTTCTTAAAGAAGGTAAGTCATGATCTTTGTACACTAGGAAAAAACTGGTTTGAGGGCATGTGTTAATAAAAGATGAAATATGAATTATATATTGGGAAAACTGATTAGCTTTCCTAATGACCTTCCTCGTAAGAATGAGAGATTATTGAAAGGAATTTAACAGATAGCACATTGGGATCAATGCAGGAAGGTATCTTCATCTAGTCTCCAACTGCAAACTCTGAAAGTGAATGCTGTCATATACTTCAAACCTTACAGTTTTTATATCTGCATAACATAATGAAATATTTGCACGGCCAGCCAGCAGCAGCATGGAGAACTGTTTACTTCCAATCTTATGCTGAGTGGTTTGTTGGTTTTGTTACCATATGCCTCAGACCTGTGACAGACATTTACAGCTCCTTATCTTTCTGCCCCTGGCTTAGAGATTGTTTAAAGGCAATTACTGCTTTATTGCCACCCCCAAGGATTAATTGTGGCCCGCAGTGGTGAATAGATGCTGGTTGTTTTCAAGGTTCAGTCCCAAGGGCACTAAGTCAGCTGAAACTGGAGGTCCTGCACTCCTTTCCTTGGCTCTCCCAGTCCCCCTCACCACCTCCTGGCCAGGCCATACGTGCTGTGCCCTCTGCATGGTGCTGGCTCAGGGAGCTCAGCTGGAAGAATTTTCTTTCTTTCGGGTTTCTTTGGTTTGTGTGTTTTCCCTTTGGCCAAGGGGACACACACAGTTGCAGCTCCTGAGTCAACTCCATGGACAGTGGGCTCGGAGCAGCAGCTCTGCCCCAGCCCCTGGTTGGTGCAAGCCCCAGGGCTCTGTTATGTGTTCCAGCATTCCCTGTCAGCAGGTAGAACACACAGTTGGGATTCCTAAAGCAACATGGCTTCTCTTCTAGGATTGAAGGCCCTCAAAAGCTCAAAAAGTGGAGAAATGAGGAAACATTTTAGATTGTAAACAAAATTGTGTTAGGCTTTGAAACATGATTAATTTCTGGATACTAATGATGTAAATCTACAAGTTGTGCTGTTGCATTAATACAATCTGTAATTTTGTGTTTGTCTTGAAACATCCTGGTTTGTTTTACACGTTACAGTGCTGTTTTATTTCTGCTTTGTTTACAGCTGATATTATTTCAACAGTTGAATTTAATTACTCTGGTGATCTTCTTGCAACGGGAGACAAAGGTGGCAGAGTGGTTATATTTCAAAGGGAACAAGAGGTCAGTGACTTGAAAAAACAAAAGTGCTGTTACTACACTGTTCTTGTGTTGCAGCCTCACTTCAGCTCTGCATGCCGTGGGGTTCAAACGGTTGGGGGCTTTTCTCAGAAAACCCTCACTTAGCCCGATTTCTGAATACCTGCTTTGTGCTGAACTTGGTAGGTTAGATTGGTGGTGGTTCCCTTCTCCAATTTCAAAAAAAAAACCCAAGTCCCAAAAGTGCAATGAGTTCTTGATATACATGCCTGGTGTGCTGAGCAGCATCCTGCAGACATGCCTTGGGGCTCTCTCCTAAACTTCACCCTTGATCTAAGACTAGTTGTAATGCCTCTGAAGGTAATGTAAGAAAAGCTTATAAAACAGGAGACCTGTCGGGCTGCAAAGACAACAGGATAAGACAATTCAAAATCTGAAGAATTAAATATCTGGTGTGTTTTAGAATCCTTTGATCAAAACCAGCAGGAACAGCTGCTTCTCCAGCCTCAGGTCAGAGGGCAAGAGGACTCCCCACCCTGCAGTAACACAGGTTTTCTGCTGGCTGTTTGCAGTGGTACTCAGTTGTGTGATAACACTGTAATGTATTCTGTCTGTTCATCAGAGCAGATACATCACTGAGCCTTTTATACCCAGAGAAATAGTATGTATTGGAAAAGTGCACTAAACACTGAAAAATAATTGTGATGCCTTTTCATGTCTCAGAGAAACCTGGGGTCATGTTCTTTAAGAAGTCAATACTGCACATGGCCATTCTCCCCCTCTGCCCTGCTGCTGAAGAGCACGCTTCTCCTTTCCTTTTGAAGAGCTGATAAGAATTTGAGCCTTCTCCTAGATCAGAAATACCAAAATTGATCGTGGAATTTTAATTCAGCCTGTTGGTGCATGAAGTACACTGCTTTGTAGGTGCTGTGGGGTCTTCCAGCAGAATCCTGCTGCTTCTGCTGTGTCGTTCAAACGATGCTCAGTTAACAAAGTCATCTGATAGTTTGCATTTCATTCTTGCTGTGATCCAATTTATAAAACCTTCTACCAAAGGTGACCTGTCGGTTTTACTGTGGGGGTTTTGAGTGGTAGTGAAATGAAAATACTATGGCTGAAAAAGCTGCTGAAATGTTACACTGCTACACCTAGACAGCTCCTAGCTCATTTATCATTTAAGCTGCTGTATAGACTTAACTAAGGCACAGAGAGATCAAGGTCAGGAGTGTCCACCTGCTCAGGATCTCAGCCTTGCCTGATGTCTGTTTGGAGCAGAACTATTATTGGTTGGCTTTCAGCTGTTGGTGCTCAGTGGTTCTGTAAGCCAAAACCCAGCTGTCAGGTCATTTCCTCGGTCTGTAGGGAGGAGCTGGGTATAAGAGTAACTTCTCTTGTCATGTGCAAAGCTGCGGAGTTTCTGGAGTGGAGGGAAAAAATCCAAAACAAGTATATAATACTGGAACCTTAATAAACTCTTGCAAGCAGTATTTTTAAATGCTACGGATTTTAGACTGGGTTAACAACAACTTAGGATAGTTACAAAACATCCCATCCCCTGTGGTTTGGGAAGGCAGGCTGAGATGTTGTGCATCATGCCCTGAGCTCAGATGCCATTGTGGCAGTTCCAAGCAGCTGATTATTCCACCAAACACATGAGTGAAGGGTGAAAGGGTGAGGCTGCTGCCCAGAGCCCAGAGTGCGGGTGGCTAGGTGAGTCGTGGAGATAACCACAGCGAGCAGTGTTTGCTGGGAGTATCCTGTCCACAACACTTCAGTTAAATGACAGCTGGGGAGCAAACTGATGCAAGGTCTCAGAATTAACTAGTGCTCCATGCCTGCCAGAGACTGCAGGAAAAGAATCTGCTGGAATTCCCTTGTCCAAGTTGCCCAGCCAGGTGTGGGAGGGGAGGTTGCCCATGCAGCCCTGCACTGGCCTGGCCGCCTGTGGTGGTAGGAGGTACTGCCACCCTGCCCCCCAGCCCCCTGCCCCCCAGCACCCTGCCCCCCAGCACGCTGCCCCCGTCCCACGGGCAGGACAGCCCTCACCTGCCTGTGCCAGCCAGCACTGCCTCTCAAGGGAGTGGTTTCTGGCTGTGTTGTGGGCAGTTTGGTTCTTCCAGAGGTTCTGGGCACTGCCAGACCTACACGTGGGGCTGCTCTCCAAGCATGAATCACGATCTGCCATTAACTCACTGAAAGCCTGATAATGAGTGGCCTCAAATCTGATACTGCAGACCCGTGGGTACTGGTGACTTTGATCTCTGCTCCCTGCTACCACATCTACCAAATGAGGACAATGCAAAGGAGTCCCCTAGTTGTGTGAGGGGAAAAGCTATCAGTGTATTTGTAATAGCTGTGGTACCTCATGATGGGCACTGCAGAACGGCTTAGGTGGGTATGGTAATGGCAGCCTTCAAGGTTTTATAAAAAAAAGGTGGTCAAAGCTTAATTATAAGCCCTGATACCACTTCTGGATACATCGTGTTTCTAAATGATCAGTAGAGGAGCTAGACCTAGTGCTTCTACTTGATTTTGCTGTCCCTTTAGCAGAATGTCTTTGTGTAATCATGTTATACTTAATTACTCCATGTCCTATATCCTTTAACATGTATTTCCTAGTGTGGAACCCCACGTTATTTCCATATTGTGATTAGAGCAGTGAGTTTTGGTCAGGGATGGGAATGGAGGTTAGGTGAGGCACAGAAACTCATCACATGGAGTTGGTGGCTTAGGGTTTGGGACATAGCTAACTCCTCTGCTCTGATTCTGTTGAAACCACCCGGGAGAGGTAGAGTAGCCTGGAACCCTTCCGAGCAGCCGCAGTAACTCCTCTGTGCAGAGCATGCCTCTTCCAAGTGCCTGATACCTGTTGTATGAGTACACCTTCACACATAAATCTATATGTATGTTTGTGAAAAAGAACTCTGTGCACTATATTGATGCCAACTAGATACAGGATCAGAGAGTAAAAACGTGAAATTCATCAAGATCTCTTGTTAAAGTTTATTTTCTAGGTGACAATTATTAGTTTGTATGTACAATTCCTAATGCATGGAGTAACATCAGCTTCAAGAAATGTTATGTTTCCTTGCAGAATAAAAGCCGTCCTCATTCTAGGGGAGAATATAATGTTTACAGTACCTTTCAGAGTCATGAACCTGAGTTTGACTACTTGAAAAGTCTGGAAATCGAGGAAAAAATTAATAAAATTAGGTGGTTACCACAACAGAACGCTGCTCACTTCCTGCTGTCTACAAATGGTAAGGACACTCCAGTTTTGCACAGAGAACTTTTGATGTCATTTGAATGTTGCCTCACCTGTGAGCCACTCGTGGGTTTTTCTGGTGTGTTTTGGGGTTGTTTTAATGCCTTCTCTAATTATATGCAAAATATGTTTTGATTGTAATACTCTGTAAATTACTGATTTATAAAGGTAAAAGTCATGAGGCAGCAACAGAGTGTTAGAGAGCTGTGTTCTGCGGGTGTGCTGACTGCTGTCACCTTGCCTACCCTGTTACTCTGCTTCAGAGTGTTTGTATGAACAGGTCCCCAGCATCCTGAACTTCAGCAGAACTCTCAGTGTGACTTGATCATCCTAATTTTGAAACTTATTTCTTTGTGATCCCAGATGAATTTTTAATAAAAGCATTGGAATGGAAAGGCTGTAGTTACGATAGTCTCTGCTTTTCCAGTCCCAAAACACCACATGTGCTTTGGAAAGCAGCTGTTCAAAAGCCAGCAATCACCCTAGGAGCAGCACAGCTGTACCACTTTCAGGGTGACTTGAAACAGAAATTACAAGTTGGAAATCACAAGTTCTCACACACTTCAGGGTTTTTTTCTTCCAGTATTTTAGCAGTGGTTGTAAGGCGTGAGGCCTGGGGCAGCATTAGGTCTGTTTATTTTGGTGCGTGGTGGAGCAAGATGTAGATGTAAGTGCAGAGCTGTGCATGGAAAATGCTCCTATTGTCAGAGCAAGTTCCCAAGTTTCATATGGGACATTGGTGAATGTGTAACTGGTGTGTGCAAGTTCCCTGCTGAAGGGTCCCTTTGGTGAGTGGTAGGCATGGGGCCTTACTGTTCAGCCAGAAACTTGTATTTTATTCAAACTGAACATTACATTGGAGTTAAAAATGGAATCCATCTTTTTTTCCTTCTCCATTTACTGGTATTTCCATGCATTTTCCATCCGCATCCTCCAAGTGCATGTGGCAGATACATCTTCTTTTGTTTGTTCTTCATGTACCAATCTTGCTAAACAACATAGCTGAAGGCAAAGTGCTGCATGTGTGCGTGGGGAGGGCTGTGCTCCATATTCCATTGCTGTGTGTGGGACTCCAGCAGGATCCTTCCTGGTGCAAGCAGTAGAAACCTAGAGAGATAAATAACATTCACTCCGCTGACTCCATTATGATGTAGTGATTTTGTTTGGAATCTAATTCATTCTCAAGCATGTGAATTTTTGTGGTTTCAGATAAAACTATTAAATTATGGAAAATAAGTGAAAGAGATAAAAGAGCCGAAGGTTATAATTTAAAAGATGAAGATGGAAGACTTAGGGATCCTTTCACAATCACAGCACTACGGGTATGTTTCTGCTCTTTGACTTTCAACACAGTTTTTCCTGTGCTTCTCGACCGTAGCATCACCAGAGCTGTCAGCTTGAATGTGTAGATTAGACATGATGCTTTGGTCAGGGTCATTGGAAACTTCTGTGGCAAATGGAGATGCTTCATTATCCATACGTAACTATTGAGTAAGGTTCCTCTGGAAAACTGGAGGCAAAATTTCATTATTATAATATTATATTATTAACTTCCTAATAGTTTTTGTGGTGGTTTTCTTTTCTTGAAATATCTTAGCGTATCTAAAATGGATTTTAAATTTAAACTTCTTTCAAAAAATGCTGTTGAGTTCTGTGTGCTGGAACGATGTAGGACACCCTTGGGCACCTTACACCACTCACTTGGTGGCCAGAGGGAAGCTTAATCCACAGAAATCTGTGGTGTGCAACTAATTGCTATATTCTGAATCAGAGATCAGTTTTGTGCCAAAACTGACTGTTCTTTTTCTTGTTGCAGGTGCCAATATTGAAACCCATGGACCTAATGGTAGAAGCAAGTCCCAGGAGGATATTTGCAAACGCACATACCTACCACATAAACTCTATCTCAGTAAATAGTGATCATGAAACATACCTGTCTGCAGATGACCTAAGAATTAACCTATGGCATTTAGAAATCACAGATAGAAGTTTTAGTATCCTTTTCTTTGCCTTCTGTGGACACTAGGGCACATCCAAGTCATGTGTACATTCAAGAGAATCGCTTTAATTTTACTAATTAGAGTAAGTGTTTGAATCTAGGGATTAAAATATGGGATTGTCAAATCTGGAGGTTTAATGCAGTGAAAGTAGGCCCTGGGATGCTCTCACTCATTCTGGAGTGCAAGCATCCTCTCACTGGAATACTGCCAGTAGAAGTGTCATAGATCAATTGATTTCTAAAGAGACTTTGTAAAATTTTGGAAGCATCCTTTTTTTGTGGAGTTCAGTCAATTTAAATAAGAGATGAAATATTTGAAAAGTAGATCCTTTGTTGCTGTAGGTACTTCTTTTCAAAGTTTAAGGTCTCTTAACTGTCTTAAGTGACACTTTTCTTAAATTTTATTTTTTTACCATGTCAAATGAAATCATTAACCGCAGAAAACACTTTCAAATCTCTTTGCAAGCCTCTGTATCCAAAACTAGTATTGTCTGCATTGACAAATCTGCAGTAAAAGTGGCAGAAATACTGAATATTAAATAGGTACACACAAGTTTTCTAAAGCTTTAGGTAAATAGATGGAGTGTATTCAGCGTTCAGTAGGAAGCATTAAGAAGGAGCCTTGAGAGGGGTCTGAAGTTATCTCCAGCATCTGCTGAAGTTGATTTGTAAAATCTAGATGTCATTTATTTATTTTCACACCTGCTCAGGTCACTGTATTTTGTGTAGATTGCACATGGTGGAAACAAAGTTCTTGCCCTGGCTTTGTACACTGTATGTTTAACATCTGCTAGAAGTGATCTGGATGTGAAATGTTATGTGTCTTTACAAAAACCTTCCCAGATATTGTAGATATTAAGCCTGCTAACATGGAGGAGCTGACAGAAGTGATAACTGCTGCAGAGTTCCACCCTCATCACTGTAACGTGTTTGTGTACAGCAGTAGCAAAGGAACCATTCGGCTGTGTGACATGCGCTCCTCAGCCCTCTGTGACAGGCATTCCAAATGTAAGTGAGGGTGCAGCTTGGGGCTGTGGGTTTCCTGCTTTGTTTTCATGCAAGATTGAGTGTACAGGTGTTCTGCTTATAAATAACCATACCGAGTTCTGCTTATTGGTAAAGAGCATACAAGGTAAGGGGTGGTAGTTTTGTAGAATGGAACATTTTAATTATCTTGTTCTAGGCCACCAACAAGCAGAAGTGTAGCATGAGACAATTGACGATCTGACTCTGCTCCTGTTTGCCCATTTATGCATCATAAAGTGATGGGAACAAGTGCTTTTGGCACCAGTGAGACCTGTCTTCTGTCCAGACTCAGTCTTGGTGCTTCTCAAAGGTATCTGCTTATCAAATGCCAGTTCAGGGCAGTTTATTCACCTCTGTGCATTAGAAACTGGGCTGATGCTGCCAGAATCCATTTACTATGTGACCATTTGCAGCCCCTAGGATAGAATTAATTGTTAAGAATATGCTGTGCTTGAAGCCACTTCCCGGGGTGAAAGGTGGATGCTCGTTACTCTGCTGAGCCACGTACACTTAGGTGGGTGAGGAGTAAGGATATAAGGATATATGTAAGGATATTTAATAAGGAATAAGGATAACTGCCCGTGCCTTGCACACAGCCTCTCATTTCTTGTTTGCTGCAGCAATAGTTGTGGTTTATGAGCATTGCTAGCCCTGTGGGGTAGCCTGCCATGCTGATACTTGCAGGTAAGCTTTCTGTAGTGCAGCGAAGGTTCTCTCCTTGGAAGGAAATAGGTGTGCAATGGGCAGTGTGGAGTGCTGGGCCACTTCATCCATTGACCTGTTGTTGTGTTAAAATACTTGGCACTTCATTATTTGACTGCTTGTCACTGAGTAACATCCTGTTAAAACGGATCCATGCAGAAATGAAATGTGTAGTTCTGGGTAGCTTGTGTCATGAAACGCTGACTTCAGAGGTTGACTCTTCAGTGTAAATAGTGCATTTCTCTACCTGCTCCCTAGGACCATACAAACCATTTCAGGTGCAGGCAGTAGTGTTTTAGTAGGTTGTGTTGTACAAATTTTATTTGGATCTGAAGACAAGTATGCATGGGTCAGGCATTGAGATGTGTTTGGGATGCTCATGTTTCCATCTGCTCTTGTCTGACGTGAGTTGTAGATCAGTTGCAATGTTTACTGTACCCATGGGCTGGTTTTTAACTTTTTTTCTCTGATTCATGCCTAAGACCTGTGAGTTGTAGTTTGATGCTGTGCTCCAGTTGAGTGTGTTGGAGTTGGGCATCTAGCAATCTGATGAATAAAAGCATAGCACTGTTTAAAAAGATAACTCTTTTAAAAAGTATTTAACAGCAACTTTCTTTAAAAAGAAACTAGTATATTGGTTTAAAGTTTTCCAAATACTGAAAATGCTCAAAGCTGTGGAACGTGGTGTTGGTTTCATTTGTAATTGTGTCTTCTATCTACAGTTTTTGAAGAACCTGAAGATCCTAGCAGCAGATCATTTTTTTCAGAAATAATATCATCGATATCTGATGTAAAATTCAGTCACAGTGGTCGATACATGATGACAAGAGACTACCTTTCTGTTAAAGTGTGGGACCTCAACATGGAGAACAGGCCTGTAGAGACATATCAGGTACGGTGTTCCAGTTCTCTGAAATACCCCTTCCTTTCCCTCTTTTTTTTCTTTATAACTAATACCCATTTAAATCTTCCAAAAAGGTTCATGAGTACCTTCGGAGCAAGCTTTGTTCCCTTTATGAAAACGACTGCATCTTTGACAAGTTTGAATGCTGCTGGAATGGTTCTGATAGGTGAGTTGGGCGTTCGGTTTGGTTTGGTTGTTTTTCCCTCAGCATTAGGAATATGGTTGCCAGTCTTGACACCCATGAGCAGCACTTACTGGGTTTTTTGGTAGGAGTTTTGTGAGTACATCTGAAATACCTAAAACAGGGATGTGCCTGCTACCAAATGCTCACAAGCTGTTCAATGAACAGGTATCAGTTTTGATTTGACGGTAACAGGATCAGCCTGTGAAACAAGCTTTGGCCTAAATCTTATCAAATATTGAAGAACAAAAGATCCATCCCATAGTTTAGTTGAGGACTTTGATCAGGGGAGTCAGCTCTCATAAGCTGTGCACAGGAGTTGGCAGAGGACGTGGAGCCTCCCCAGGTTGCATTTGCAGTGCTGTTGGGATTGCATGTGCTGCTACATGCTGCTTACTACTGCTTTCTTAAGAAACAACATTAAGCTGGTTACTCTAAATACAGGGTTGCAAGTGGCTTTGAGTTACTGAGGGGAGAACACACTGTATCAGGCAGTTTGCAAAAAGAAGACGATTGCTAGCAGTATTTACAACATCTAACATGAGATGCATTAAATAAGTGGTGTATGTCTTTCACTAGGCAAAAATGCAGGAAAGTGGCCCTTATCTCTGTGGGTTTTTTCAAGCAACTCCAGTCAATCTGGTTTTGGAGGAGTTAAAAAAAAAAAGTCACAGCAAGGTCATCTTAAAGTAAAAATGTAAGTGGTCAGAGAAGTTGTGATGCTCACCTCCCTTTGGGAAAGAAGAAAATCCTTCACTCGGTGCGTTGCCCAGCACAATCCCAGCAGTGTGTGTTGTGGTAATAGTATCTTACTCTCCTCCTAGTCATTAATTTTTTAATGCCATGAAGACAATGTGCATCAGCAAATCAGATGGCAGGGGTGGGGTGGTTGCGATTTTGGCAATCTGAGGCACTTGTGCCTCATGGGAAGCAGCTTGTTCAGGTTTGGGTGGTAGAGATAAGTGTTCAGTACAGAAAATAGGAACAGCTCGGCCTCAATTCCAAGCGTGTTTTTTGAGAGCTAAAAACAAGCTGTTCATTGGAAGGCAGGTTTATGAAAGCATTCTCATATTGCTTGTTTTTCTGCCTCGTTCAGAAGCAAACGTGATACTGTACAGGAACTCAGGGTTGTTCCTGCAGGGCTGCATCTCACACTCACGTTCGGGGGGTTCTGATTCAAGATGGTTTTTCATAATTAATCCATTGGCGTGCTCACTGTCAGCACGTGCACAGTGCCAAGGAAGGTGCTGTCCTTTGGGGCAGTCTGCTGAAATTAGGCACTCTGCAGTGGCTCTGCTTCCACCATAACATCCTGGTGCTGCAGCATAAAGGGATGGAGGAGCAAAGGGAAAACCCAGTGTGCTCACACTAAGATGAATAAAGCATCAGACTGCTGCTGAGTGCTGGTGGCAGGTTGGGGGGGGGCAGGAGGAGACCTGGAAGAGAAAGTGGTGGAGTGGAAGCAGTGCTGAAGTCCCAAACCAGAGCAGAGCAATGGTACACGTCAGAGAGAGGAGGAGTGTAATGGTCATGAACTTGATCTGGCAGTCACCTTGTGAGCAAGAGAGAGAAGATGGGTGGAATACTGTCTCTGGAAACCTAATAGGGTGTGCCTTCTGCTTTTAAACAGTGCTATCATGACTGGATCCTACAACAATTTCTTTAGAATGTTTGACCGAAACACACGACGGGACATCACCCTAGAGGCATCCAGGGAGAGCAGCAAACCTCGTGCCATCCTAAAGCCACGCAAAGTGTGTACAGGTGGTAAGAGAAAGAAGGACGAAATAAGCGTTGACAGTCTGGACTTCAACAAGAAGATTCTTCATACAGCATGGCATCCCATGGAGAACATCATTGCTGTAGCTGCCACCAATAATTTGTATATATTCCAGGACAAAATTAACTAAAGATGACTTACTGAGGACCGAGTCGTCGTCTTGCATAGTTAAGCTCAGTTGTTTATCTGTAAAAGAGAAGGCCTTGTTGTCCTACCAGTGAAGAACATTGATGCACTTACTTCCCTTTAGATAAAGGAGAGGATCTGGCCTGGTTTGTGAGTTGGTGGTGTAGTTCTGCCTTTGGTGGGTGTAGGGACCGTCAGTCGCAGCTTTCTGGGAGAAACTCTCTAGAGGCAGAACTGATGGACAGTGCTCAATAAGGCCAATACTCAAAACAAATGTATTTATTTAAGTCTGAGCCTTCCTTTCCAGTTTATAGACCAAAAATTTAACACCCAAGAAGAAAAAATTGTCATAAAAATGTAATTTCTATCTCTCGCGCTCTTTCTCTGCTGTAATATTTGGGCCTTTCAAAACATATATTGTGCTTAATGCCTGTAAACATTCCTCCTCTGGCCTGTATCTAGGCTTAGGTGTTTTTACCTTTGAGCACTTAGGTAGGTCTTGAGTTGGGTTGGTAGACAGGTTTCCATGAATATTTACTCACCAACTGTATCTATAACCACACCTTCTGGTGTAAACCACTTAATAAAATAACAAACTATAAAAAGTGTTTTTAATTCTGAAGGTATGTATTCAGTCTTTTTATTTTTTTTATTGCATGTACTGAGGTTGTGCAGAATCATTCTGACGGGCAGATTGGACAATGTTTGCCCCAAAACAGTCTATTTTGGCAGATGAATATGAACTTTTTTGTGTAGTATTTTAAACTCCAAATTCGGCGTTTCCATGAAATCGTCACTCAGTTTAAGTTGCACTGGTTTTCTTGCAAAATGCTGTCTGTGTACCCAGTAGGAGACTGCCTGAGGTCGGTGTGACGACATCCACAGCCTTAATACCAAGTGACCACCTTGCGCAGAAGGGAAACAGAACACTTAACAACTTTCTTCTTTGAAGGTGATAAAAATGCAGTTTCTGATGCCTCTCGATGTTAGATAGAGACATACCTTATGTGCATTATGTTTTTTAACCTTTTTAGTATCTGTCACGAAGAGTTTATTTTAAATACTTGGCATAATATATTGTATTTCACACTGCAGTTCCAGCCAGCAGAGAGAACCTCTTGGTTATGCCAAGCAGCAGCGCAGCACACGTCAGTTCTGGCTCCAACATGGAGATGTCGGAGAACACTGAGCCTACGAGCTGGTGTGAGCTGTGGTTGTTGTAACTCTGTTCTTGATAACTTTGTTTTAAGCCTTAGGTACTTTTTTTTTCTTTTTTCTCAAAGAGGCCTAAAATGCATCACCCTTCTAAAATGCATCACTCGCCTGGGTGAGGAACTGTCCCAGGAGCTGTTGCAGCACGTGTTAGTAGCACCGAGTAGTTAGACATTACACTCTGAGATGTGCCTGCAAATTAGCAATGCTTTCTGAGAAATGAGATCCCTTGAGCTTCCCAGAGGAGACCCAGCAGTGTGGTTTACACTCCGTTGTTCTTAATATGAAGGTGTATGTGATTCCTGATCAGATCTCCGTACGCAAGAGCAAAATGTCTCTGTTCTTACCCTCCCGATTAATGTCCATAGAGTGCCACTCTTGTTCACAGTAAGCTAGTAAGTACAACTAACTTTGAGACTCTACAAACAAAGTTTAAATAGAAGAAAAATCTTATACTGTATATTGGTTGTGACACTATTTGAAAATCTGGAAATGTGGAACTTCAGGGTCCCGAAAGCGTTGGATCTGACCTTGTTCCTACAACATGTACTAGAGCTAATACAATGGGATTGTACATACTTGTTCAGTTATTTTGACCAAAAAGTTTAATAAATTTTAAATGTTTACCTGGACTTGCTCTGTGTATTTTGACAACTTTCTTCTGTTTGTGAGGTAACTGGCCAGATGAGCCAGCCTGAAGGTTGTTTGTATTTCCATTTTGAAGGGTTGGTTTTTGATGGCCATACCTCTGGCTCGCGAAGCTGTCTGTTCATACTCCATGGATATAGTAGTGCTGTCTATTTTTGATCTATTTTTTCAGCAAATGTAAGTGGAATATGAGTAAAAAGAAAAAGGATATGATGGAATCTTCTATTATATAAAACATGATTTGCTTGTACCACTTGCGATTAAATAGTTTTTGATGATTCATGAAATTTTTCTCATTTTCTCTAAAACCAGATTTTGTTGTCAATCTGATAAAATTACTGTTTTTTCAGATGTTTGCCCAAAGCCACCCTTCTGTGAGCAGTGCAGGAGCACGTGCTCGATTTCCAGGAAAAAAGGATCCTGTAACATAAACCACTGCTCAGTTCAAGTCAGAGTGGCAATGACAATGTCTTCTCAGCAGCTGTGACAGGTACATGCACCACTTGTCAAGGTGCTGGTAATGATAGATACGCAAAGAGCATGGTTTGAATATACAGACCATGACTTTCACTTTACTGCTCTAACCTGTGCTAACAGTAGCACAGGACCTGAAAGCATGATGAGCCATATTCCAGTTTAAAAATAAGCAGTGAAGTTGTTTTCTGTAGAACCTTTTCCTTGTCAGCCATGCAGGTGTCCAGGTTGAAGACAAAGAGCCACCTCTGACAATTATTAGAGAACAAGGAATGAGAGAACCCTGAATCCACAAGGAACCTTTTTATTTAAATATATAAAACATGGTATTTTTGGCAAACATTCACGTCTTTCTCATTAAGGTAAAATCATTGAAAAGGCATTCCGTGAGTAGTAACAAACAAGCAGGCAACTCTTTTTTTTAAATCTATACAAGGATGAGGCAAATAAAAGATGCAAATTTATTATTTTACAGATCAGGAGATGGGGAAGCAGTAGTCTGCGAGTAGATACAACAGCAGGAACTTCTCTGAATTGGGGAGTTGGGTAAATGTCTTTGCAGAAGCAGCTATCTATTAGGCACTGAAGTCCAAATTTTACTTCAGGCTGTTATGCATCATGCTGAACCAGTAAAGAACAGGTGGAAGTTTCACTCGTGCCAGTTTCTCCCAGCTGAGTGCATCTTGGCATCTCCCATCACACCAACGTGAATGAGAGCTAAGCAAAACCTGTGTGAGGAAGAAACTGCCTCGGGTGCCTCTGAATTCCCCTATGTGATACATAAGGCCACGAATTGTTTTGGGCTAATCCCTTAGCGCCGTGGTTACAGCAGCAGTGATGAATACTCATGTCTAGGCAGTACAAAGAAACAGCAGTTTAGATGAACACTAAGCTGAATCATCAGTGCTATACTAAAGCCAGGATTGGTTTTAAACATCAAGTTCTTTTAATTTTCAGAGATACTTCACTACAAAGCGATCTAGCAGGTGTTGATGTGTCTGAGACAAGCCCTGTGCATCGATCCAGACTACCTATGGTATGTGCTAGCTTTAGTGGCTCTTCCCATGCTTACTCCACTAGAACACAACATTTACACAACAGGCACACCCTGAGCGGGATCAGTGCTAGCTCAGCCGTTTCTGCTCTCCACCTCCTGCACTCCCAGGCGAGTGTTTCCCTTTGAAGCAAGGTTTCGGGTGCCTTTTTAAAATGTGCTGCTGGAAGCTGTGGTCGTAAGGCGTCTCCCGATGTAGACCCTGAGGACAAGAACACACCGAGTCAGCGAGTGCTGCCACTCACTTCAGGAAGAACTCACAGCATGGCAGGAACACTCCTCTCTCACCAGGTTACGAGGTGTGTCACTTCCATCAGGAGCAGCACTGCCAGCTGTAATTAAGCAGGCAAATCAAGTGACAGCATTCAGCTCATGACTGTGCCTGCCCTTGCCTGGTAACGCTCCCCGAGCTCTGAGGCTGAGCAGTTCTGTGCAAGCTGTTCAGTCTCAGGACCGCATGTCAGAGCTGTGCAGGTCAGTAAGAGCACACTGCTTCAGGAGCTCTCTAGGTCTGATGTTTATTACATTTTTTCTTTTCTTAAGTTTTTCCATTCACTAAATACCTCTGGAAATCTGTAAACCCCTCATTTTTACTGCCACCTCCCTGTACTTGCTATTTCTCTGGTCATCCCTTCCCAGCTCGGATGCTTTCACAGCTGCCCTACATCACATCTTCTATTCATGTACTACTTGTAGCTTAAAGAAATTCCTCTTTTGCAGTATACTGGTTTCACTGGTACCACATTAAGCACTTTCTGAAGATGTGACTTTGTTACTCACTCTTTAGGGAACTGGAACAACATAAATTTGCAGCAGTGGTGGAAGTGACCAGGAGGAAAGCAAGCACTTACATCGCCAAAACTGGTGTGTGTTTAGAAAGGAAAATTCCATTGTGCTTTCATTCTATCATGCAGTTACTCATTTTGATTTTGGAAGGAGTTAAATGAGTTTCATGTCACTTTTACATTATTATGTGGCTGAGATCTTGATTGTGTACAGGAAGATAACCTGTGTCTTCATCCACCCAAACTGCCACATACGGCAGGGACCAAATTTAGGCTGTCCCTCCTCCTGGTGACTGCAGCTGTACAGGGTCCTCCTCTCCCCCCAGTCTCTTGCAACCCCTCACTCTCAACTTTCCTCGCCTTGGTAAGGTTCGGGATTTATGCAAGGGAGTGAGCAGAGGAAGAGCAGGACTGGAGCTAATGGAAGGCCCTTGGAAAACAGACATCACCCCAGAACTCTTCTCACTTCTCCGCTCATCTCTCCCGTGTGGCGCAGTGCATGCTGATGGGAGAGCGCCCAGACCTGCCTGGATCCCCCACACTCTTTGCTTGCATTGTGGACTCTGCTGTGCTTAGGCAAACTCTGATCCCCAGTAAAAAGCATTTAATCTTCC
The DNA here is from genome assembly GCA_013398125.1 of Aegotheles bennettii. Classification (NCBI taxonomy): domain Eukaryota; kingdom Metazoa; phylum Chordata; class Aves; order Caprimulgiformes; family Aegothelidae; genus Aegotheles; species Aegotheles bennettii. The sequence continues at coordinate 85,031 of VZRW01009865.1, read as the reverse complement.
CTGTAGTCCATGTCCTGTAGCCGTTTTTAAAGAAGGGTCACCTAACACCTGAATCATCTAAAGAAAACCAATTCCTGTTTTGTTTGGTGTCCCCCATCCCTCCCAGGTACAAGTGGCATTTTAAAATGTATTAAATAGCATCTTTCTTCTGTAATTGGTTGTGAGATTAGAAGTCCTATCTCCAATGGAACCAAGTATTGTGTAAGTATAACTATAGTTCATATACGTAACTCCTAATTTCACTGCCCCTTAATTATTTTGAAGAATTCTTAACTAGTGAGAAGAGCAGAAAATAAAAACACATTCAGCAATACCACAGACAGAGAATTAGAAAGCACTTCCTTAATATCCACCTGTCCTGTGCAGGAAAGTGTATCGCTCATCTTTTAGACAGAGGGAATTGGGAGTCAGAATTGGGCCTCAGAGAAAACTAGTTTAAAAATCGATCTTTTTTTGTTTTAATTTAAACTTACCCTAGTCCAATGGCGAGCAAATGAGAGAGAAGCAGAGAGGGAAGAAAAACCTTCAAAAACTCCGCTGAGAATATCCCCCCTTTCTTCATGACACTCGTGTTCCTCATGCTGAGAGTAGCCGTGCGCCTGGGGTGTTTGAACAGGAACTCCCTGGTTTTCAGAAGGAAACAGTCACAGCATTAGATCAGGATTCTGACTTGTGGGAGGAAAAGCTGCATCTGGGTTCATCCAGAAGCACTGACAAGCACTCACTTCGGTGGGATGTTCTCCGGCCTGCTGGACCAGTCCCATATCCAATCTGCATTCTTCTTCAGGAGCCTTTCCACTTCTCTCCTCCTTTCAAGAAAGTCTTCCTCAGACTGAAACACACCATCAGACAGTGCTCAGAACCCCGACAGGTAGGACGTCGGTACCGCAAGCCCAAGCTCCTGTTCTGCATCTAAGAGCACACACTAGACTGCCTCTGAAGCTCACGTCTCCCATCTCTCCCCGCTGTGGACTCTCCACTTCACTTCTACTGAAGCATTCAGATCCTTGGCCAAGATGGGGGAGGAGGGAGATCTGTCTGCAGAGGAGGATGGGAAGGGAACAGACCACATCCCATATCCACAGTCCACCTTTGCTTAAGTGAAGACCACCCTGGCAACAAAATGCCAGAGCCCTGCATTTAATCCTTACACACAGGACCTGAGAACATCTCCACTCCACACATCCCACTGATGTTTGGCAGCAAACTTTTCGCCTGAATTCAAAACCAGATGGGTGTCACACTGACCTCAGGGCCCTCCACCAAGCTACACAAGCCCAGTGAGACGAGTCCCAGTCCTGTGCAGCTGCCTGGCTCTTGGGTGGAGCAAGCCCAGGTCTGTCTGCACACATCTGGGCAGGCAAAAGCCCCAAACAGTGCCTTTGTTTTCAAGTGAATTACAGCATAAATGCTGAGTAAGAATGTAGTTCCTTGCTTAATACACGAGCATCAAGTGCAGCCAAAGTCTTGTGATAAAAATAGCATCTGATCGTTGCACTCAAACAGCTGCATGTGCACATGTAGGAATGGAAATAGGACTGCCCAGGCAATGGTAGTTCTGGTGGGTTTGTAACTTGATTATTTGTTCCCAAAGTCTAAATAATAATCTTTAAACATAGGAAGGGTCTTCGGAAAATATAAAATAAAAGAATTCATTTCCAGTAATGTATTTAGCTAAGCTGAAGGTGGCAATTTGTTCAGCTACATTCCTGCAGGAGCCGTAGAGAGGATGGGGAGAGCTCTACCTCTTACTCCCTAGTGCTGGTTTTCAAACAATGAGTAAGAAATTCCTTCTCCCACAGCAAGGTGAGATTTTTACCTGAAAGCTGTTCTTTTCTCCACTGCTGTGACTCTCTATTTCCAAAGCTCTGTGACTGTCCTGAGGCGTCTGGGAACGAGGAGGGCTTGATAAAAAGAGAAGCACAAATAAGAAAGAACTCTAATTTTTTTATTACATGTTTTATGGTACGCACTAAAAAGCCAGTAAATGAAGCTTATATGTACAGTTCTGAAGAGCTATAGTGCCCTGACTAACTTGAGAGACTAGTCTGTCATGGGTGATACAATCCAGCCATCACATTAATTAATCCTTGATTTGCTAACAATCTGCCAAGAAGTTTGCAGCACAGAGCTGTTGTTCAGCATGGAGAGGTATGCCTGTGGCACTGGAGGATGTGGCCCGTGTTACTTGGTAACAATGGGCAGCAGAGGATGGACAGCAACAGGGTTTGGTTTAGATTCCAACTGGCCAGCCAAGGCAAGGAAGCTCTGCATCCTCCCGTCTGCTTGGCTCCTGCAGTTCCTTTTTCTTTTAAAATAAACTTTAGGCTGCAGACACCGGAGCCCATCAGAATCAAATAAAAGAACCAGTAACACCAACTGACAGCTCGCATCAGATTAAGTTGTTGGTCCTACAAGTCGGCCATGTTTTGCAAACTAGACAGAGGACAATTCTTCAGCAGTGACCCAAGAACTCCTCACCGATGTCCTTCATCACAGAACATGAGTTGCCCTCTGTCACCTTTCCCTGACACACCTGCTCCAGGCAGCAGCATCAGTGCTGCTGTGTGCTCTGAGAACAGCCTGACACTGCCTGCACAGGGACTGAGCCTCAGAGTGAGCCACACAGCCCCCCAAGCATTCCATTTACTGGACCAAGGCTGCTGCCAGTGCATGAGCACTCCACAGGGAGCCCAGCTGCTGTGGCTGGGGCTCTGCATCAGGGTGCAGCACACCCCAGGATGGCACCCTCAGGAGATGCCAGAACCCCACTGGAGTCCTCTCCCCTGGAACTCCCTGCTGGTGTCAGGACATGCTCCTACCCAAGCATTACCCTACTATTTAAATACCAGCCTTTCAATACAAGGTCTCCCTCCCCCTCTCTGCACGCATGCACGTGCACACACACGGAAGCATTTCTGGCTCTGTCTGTGCCTCATCAGCAGTGTCCCTTACTCTGGTCACAATGAAGCACTTTGCTCACCTGTCACAGTGTGAACTTTCCCTTGAGCTGCTCCTTCCAGACTCGTGCTGAGCATCCAGGAGTATTTTCTCCATGTCCCCATTGTGAATAGAGGCAGGTACTTGTTCATGGCTGGTGGGAGTGGCGGTGCTGCCACTGCCACTGCCGTTGCTGCTGAAGTGGAGTTCAACCCAGGACCCTGCTCAGCAAAATGGGAAACAGAAGCAGAATGAGCCAAGGGGGGTTGCACAAAAGGCAGGTACAAGGTGAGTGGTGCTGACCCTCCTGGCACAGCAGTGCCACTGCGACTCAAATGTGACAAAACACCACACACAGGGGGCTGGTTAGCGAGCTGGAAGCCTCAGGGACCTGAGAAGACACTGGTCAGTACATTGTGTCCCCTTCTGAAGAGCTTTCATTTGGGGACACTTTAATTTTCACTGTCCAACACGGGTGCCAGCCAAACAGAAGAATCCCAAGGACTCCCTGTGCCAAAGTTTATTTACTCATTTACTGAAAACACGTCAGGCTCAAGACTCCAGTAACTGCTTTGTTGAGCCTTCTGGGTGTCACTGTTGGGCAACAGAGGGTATGTGGCAACTCCAGATCATGTGTTTGCTACTTGCAGTATATTTAACGCCGACAGTCACGTGTTGCTTTGTTGTTTTAAAGAGTGCTGAATAACAACTCTGCGCTAGCAGCAACCAGAGCACTACAGGGCCTGTACCTGGTGTGCCATTGACAGCCAGCTCAGGGCACAGATAGTATCCGAGTTAGGTGTTAGTGGAGTCTGCCTATGGAACAAGCTTAAGGGTGTGAGCTGCAGCAGCAGATGGATGTCCTGAGCCCACCCCGAGGCAGTTTATGGGCAGTGTAACAGCACACAGAGGAGCAGAGGGCAGGTGAAACTGTCCCATGAGCACAGCAGAAAGGGCATCCGAGGCACGAGCAGGGAAGGCAGAGACACAGACAGGGGCACTGGGACTGTTCTGCTCCAGAGCAGGGGAGCCACGTTCAGGAGAACAGCAAGAGGGACAGGGGAGCAGTGTTAAAGGCACAAGAAAGGGAGAGGCCAACACAGAGATCCCGTGTGAAACAAAGAGCACAAGGGCAGAGATACTCTGGTGTGGAGAGGCTGAAGGTTCATAAATGGAGTGAAAACAGCAGAAAGCCCAACTGCTTGATCTGCATTAATAACATTAACATCTCTCTTCTGAAAAGCCAGGTGACCACAGAACCTCCGTAATGGAAACACTGGGTACCAGGTTTTGGAGACACCTCTCCCTGCTAGCCTGTTCTACCTCACATCTGGTTTGTTGTCTTGTTTTGCCCATGTGATGTATCTGGTATGTGTCTGGGCGTGTGTTTACACCCAGGCAAACTCCTCCCTACCCTTTCCCCCCAGATTTACGAAAGCCCAAGTTGTTACCAAAGAATGATCACAACCACTGAAGTTTAAATTAAGGCAGTGTCTGGCTGCAGCTCTGGCTCCAGCTGCCTTCAGAGCATCAGTGAGCTCCTGGCCTGTCCATCCCTGCTCCCCAGCACATCCCACCACAGTCCCAGTGAGCTCCTGGCCTGCCCATCCCTGCTCCCCAGCACATCCCACCTTGGCTTCTGCTCCTCTGCCTGCAGCAGCAGGACACCCCCGTGCTGTGCAGGCTGGGACACACAGCCCGAAGCTGCTTTCTCCTGTGGGGATGCAGACCCTGAGGCAAGCTCACACCTCAGCTTCACCCAGCAACCCCCCAGCACCAACCGGGCCCTTCCTGCGCAGCACCCGGGCGCAGGGGGCAGGTTAAAGCAGCGGTGTCACAGCCCGTGGGTCTCACACACTGCCGTGGTTCTGTGCCGGGGAGCTCCGAGGGAAGCCGTGCCACGCTGTGCCCGCCCGGGACGCGCTGTGCTGCACAGGCACGGCCGGCTCCGCGGGCTGGATTGCTCAACACACGGCCCCCAGAGCCGGGATTGCACAGCGGGATCGGCACGTCCCGGACCCGGGAGCACCCGCTCCCCCCAGCGCCACGCGTGCCCCGGGCCCGGCCCCGGGCGGGGGGGTTCGTGGTTACAGACACCGCCCCCTCGCTCCGCCAGGGGCACGGCAGGGCCCGCACCGACCCCAGCGGCTCGGGAGCGGCCGGTGCTGCCCCCCCGCTGGCAGCCGGG
>VZRW01009865.1:0-79089 GCA_013398125.1 Aegotheles bennettii | reverse complement strand
AGCCGCAGCCGCGCTCCCATTGGCCGAGACCGCGGGGCGGGCCCTGAGGGGCGGGGTCGGGGGCGTCGCGCGCTGCCTCACGTTCTCTCGGCGCCCCTCGGGGTCCCTCACTCCCCGTCACAGTCCCTCACGGTCCCGCCGGGTCCCTCAGGGTCCCTCACAGTCCCTCAGGGTCCCTCACAGTCCTTCAGGGTCCCTCAGTGCCCCTCTGCGTCCCTCACAGTCCCTTCTGGTCCTTCATGGTCTCTCACAGTCCCTCAGGGTCCCTCCGGGTCCCTCCGGGTCCCTCACAGTCCCTCCTGGTCCTTCATGGTCTGTCACAGTCCCTCAGGGTCCCTCAGTGCCCCTCTGCGTCCCCCACAGTCCCTCATGGCCCCTCCGGGTCCCTCACAGTCCCTCCGGGTTCCTCATGACCCTTCACGGTCCCTCCGGGTCCCTCACAGTGCCCGAGCCTCCAAGAGCCGCAGGAGAGGTCCCGCACTGCCCTTGGCCGCAGTCGGAGCCCACGCTGCGGAACAGGGCCCGTTCCTCCAGGAATGCCTCCCCCTCCCGCCCCGTGCCGCTGGGCCCAGCCGGCCGTGCCCTGCAGCACACACCCTGCCTGTGCGGGGACCCGGCACGGCACTCACGGTGACACCGACCGAGCCCCGGGCTTGGCCGTCCCACAGGAGATCGGCTGCAAAACTGACATTTCATTTGCGTGATTAAAAACCATAGCATCACAGAACCCCAGCCTGCTTCGGGCTGGAAGGGACCTCAGAGCTCACCCAGTGCCACCCCTGCCATGGGCAGGGACACCTTCCCCCACACCAGGGTGCTCCAAGCCCCATCCAACCTGGCCCTGGATACTGCCAGGGAGGGGCAGCCACAGCTTCTCTGGGCACCCTGGGCCAGGCTCTCACCCCCCCAGGGAAGCATCTCCCAGCACATCCCCTCTCCATGTGCCCTGCCGCAGCTTCACTTCGCTCCCGCAGCGAACCCGGAGCGAAGCAGCCCCGGGCAGAGCAGGACGCGGTGTTTGGGGGGGTCTCGGTGCCTTTGGTGCTGCTGCCCCCGTGTGCCGGGCGGGCGGACGGGCCCGGGGCTGCTCCTGCGGCTCTGCTGCCCTCTGCTGCCGCCCCGCGCTGCTCTCACCCCGGGGGGACAGGAATGGAGAGCCTGGAGCAGCTCACTGCCCCTGCCACCAGCCGCGGGGACTGCCAGCGAGATGCTGCCAGGGGAATGCGCGGGCTGGGGGCCAGTTCTTCTCATGCAGGAACTTTGTTTATTCATAATAAAACACTGGACATCAGGAAAAACTTCTTCCCTGGGAGAGTGATTGGGGGTGGGAATGGGTTGCCCAGGGAGGTGGTGGAGTCCCCGTCCCTGGAGGTGTTCGAGAGGCGTCTGGATGTGGCGCTGGGTGCTGTGGGTGAGTGGGGATGGAGGTGGGGGTTGGACTGGGTGATTCTAGGACTCTAAGTGTTCCTACCAACTCTTGGCAGCACCCCCTCACCCTCGGCATCGCTGCAGGGTGCCCTGGGCAGACCCACACCGGGCAGGCTGGGACACACGCTGGGCCGTGCCCCCGCACCCTGCCGGGGCCACCCGTGTCTATTTCAAGACAAAACCACTTTCTCCACCCTAGCGGAAGGGAAATTGACTTTGTTTTGAAACAAACTGAGCAGCATTGATACAATGTTGCAAAGTTACAACAGCAAGAGCCGTGGGAATGGCACTGTGCTTGACCCCTGACCGTGGGTTCAGGGTTTGACAGTGTCTGCTACCCTAAACATCACTGGCGGGGTCGGGGGGAATTAAAAACAAACAACTACATGAAGATAAAATGTGTCAGGGCACTGGAACAGGCTGCCCAGAGAGGCTGTGGAGTCTCCTTGGCTGGAGACATCCAAACCCCGCCTGGATGCGTTCCTGTGTGATGGACTCTAGGTGACCCTGCTCTGGCAGGGGGGTTGGACTGGATGAGCTTTCCAGGTCCCTTCCAACCCCTAGGATTCTGGGATAAATTGCAGGGAAGGGCATCATTTGGGTAGTAAACACTGAAGTGTGGCCCCCTGGCCCTGAGCACCCACCCCTGGCCCCCCTCCACCCTCCAGGTGCTGCAGGTGCTGTGCCTGCTCCCATCCCGGCTCCTGCAGGGTCTGGATCTTCTGTCCTGCTGTGCCTGCCAATGGCTGTGCTGTCGGTGGGGTTCACTGCATCCTGCCCCCACCCTGCCCTGCTCACACGGCATGAAGGGAGAGAAGAGGTGAGAGAGACTGCTCATCCACTCGAGTCAAGGGGGACTTGAACAAGCTGGGAACACTTCACACCTTGACAAAAAGAAGCGATGGCCCCTACAGTGCCAGCCCCCAAAACGGAGCAGTAGAGGACCTTGCAAGTCCCATGGAAGCAGGCAGCTGAGGGCACAGCGTGTGCAGTGCCAGCTGCCAGCACTGCTCACCAGGGCTCTGCCAGGCAGCCTGTGCAGACAGCTTTGTGCCTCTCCTGCCACCAGCAGAGATGTCCCCAGTGCGTAGCACATCTCCAACTCACACTTCCTCTTTGCCCTCTTTCCTGCTGATGGCTCTTCCCTTTAGGAAATGGATTCACCAGAAGCCTGTTCTGCATTAAAGCAGGTATAGAAAAGGGTCCGGTCAACCTTCTTCTGTACTGGTAGCTCCCACAATACCACCATGAGAGCTCACCTCGCTCATTAGTAATTGGATAAATGCAGGTATTTTCATACAAATCTTCATGGTAAAGGATTTCTGGTTGCTGCCAGAACAGCACTCCACAGTGGTCACAGAGAACTGTAGCTTGCGTTGAGGGAAATCTTTAAAAGCTTATTGATTTGTTAAGCTGTGATCTTTTTTTAGGTTGGAATTTGCTTCAATTCTGTTTACTTGCATGTCGCCAGAACAATCACGTATTGATTGGTTCCTTTCCAACCAGAGGCAGTGGCCCCCTCCTCCACGGGCTGACAAAGGCAGTGTTTGAGAAGTTCTGAAGTCGTGCTCGCTGGCCAGACAGCTTCAGCTTTGTGTGCACATGTAAGTATGGGCTTTTGTTCTGATGTGGCAGCTTGCAACAGTTGTGAGGAACAACTATTTCCCATTACACAAAGACTGCTGATAATCCCAAACTGGTTATAAATTTAGATTAGTTTAAAAATGGATAATATTGATTGGAGTTTCTTTGGTTTCTTATCAATGTAAATCAAATCCGTACCAGCTCTGTAACAGATACAGGTGTGATTCGAGGGCAGCCTCGGGCTGACTTGGGAGGAAGGACCTGCACCACCTCAGGTGGTGACATCCCTCTGCACAACACAGGAGATGAAGTTCACTGCTTTTGTTACCTGCCTGCCAGCCCCCCCAGCACCACGGCACTGCCGTCCTGCTCACCTGTGCAAAACACAGCTCCTCAAAAGCTGCCAAAACTCTGAACTTCCTGGGTTTGTCTGTTCTGATTGCTGCCAGCCATGGCTTAGTTATTAACCTCCCTGGCTGCCTCTGGAAATCACCCCAGTGTGTACATTTTTATTGTTTCTGGGAATGGTGTTCATCATTAACTACCGAGCTGTTCTGAGCCACTCATTTTTGAGCTGCTCCTGCTTACCCAGGCTGTTGACATGAGGAGATCTAACAGATAGGCAGTCTGATGGTTTCACTTCTTCATAGCTGAGATTTACAAACCAAAACAACCCTGACACAGTGGATGTAGTGATCTGATTTAGTATACAGACCAAAGGAGGAAAGGCACTGGGGCTGGGGCTACACATGATAATCACACCAGTTTAAGCAAATGTATTCCTGAAGTGATTTAAATGGGGAGAGTCTTACATAGGCGACCTCACGTCGGCTTGCGCTGGCTCTGAAGTGGGTGAGGTTGATCAGACTGTTGGGCACAAGCCATTGGGTGGGCTGGGAGCTCCCTGAGGTGCCTTTGGGTTGGCATGATCTGAGCCAGAGCCAGCTTCCACACTTCAGCCCTGCTCCTGGCCACCCTTGGAGCCCCCAGCAAAACAGCAGCCACAAATGTCACCAGGCCTGAAAGCTGCTAGGGAGGACCCTGATTTTGTTCATTTCTTCTGGCAGCCTGGGTTGGCTGAGCCCATGGGACCAGACAGGGAGACTGTGAACAGGACACACAGCTTACAAGTAATGAAGGGAGCAGAGGAGTGAAATAATGTGTTCCCAGTCTATCAGGATTCAGGGGAAACTAAATGAACACAGATGTTTCTTTTTGTATGATTTTTCATGTTAGGTTTTCAAAGGCATTTGCACTACAGGGGTAGAGAACAGAGGAAATTAGATCCTCTTGCAGGTGAAATCAAACCAAACCCTGGGTGCAAAAGAGCCTTCGCCTTCTAGTTGGGCCAATCTTGTTGGTTTTGTCAGTTTTGATTTCTTCACATTTGATTTATGAGTGTGCATCAGTGTTTCTTGCATATGCTTGCCTCTTTTCTCTGTGTTGTTTCCTTCTCACAGCAATTTTTGATGGCCCAGTCACAAAAATCTGATCATCAGTACCATTTATTGCTTATGGAACCATCAGTCAGCTTTGCAGCCTGGGCAGATGCAGGAAACAGGACTCACTGGCTGTAAGTAGAACCTAATTTATCTCAGATATTCAAATGGATACTCTACCATTAGGGCCCAGAAATATCATTCTCTTATTTTTAAAGATGCTCACCAAACGAGGTTTGACATTAGAAATGTAGATCAAAGCTTAGCTGAAAGCAAAGCAGAGAAGGGCTCTCTCAGGACATCTTTTATCTGGCTGTAGCCCTGGAGTGTCATTGTCCTGCTCCAGAGGATGAGGTGCTCAATAATTTCCCGCAGAACAGGACCCAGAGTGAATGAGCCCATCTATTGCCCCTGCCAGCTGCATATTCTTCAGCAGTGCAGTGTCCCTGCCCATCAAAGCATTGCTTAATACCCTTCACCTCAAGATCTCATCGCAGTGTTATTTTCTTGACTAGGAAAAATTACCAAAAAAAAAAAAAGCTGCCTCTGACATAAGTGCTGCCATCCCAGGGCTTTGCTGAGCGTTTGGCTCAGCATCTTTCACACCCACATCCAGCAACTACTGAGCCAGAGGCTGAGGAAAAGGTTCATGTCCCAGACAGATGCGCAGGGTCCCAAGGGTGGAATCGCCTGGCCAACATGCTGACCCCTATGGCAGATAAGTTGTGAGCAGTGTGCTGAGGTAGCTGGAGAAGACAGAAGTCAGAATGTTTGAAACAAAACCCAGGCTTCTGTTGGTTTGCTTTTCAACCTCTAAAATGTGAGAAATCCTGATAGCTTGTAGTGGGAATCGGAAAAGTGAGCAGAAACATTTTTTCAGCTGTTATTTCCTTCCTTCAGGTTTTTACAGATTGTTAACAATTTTGTTCTGCATGATGAAGCACTGTGCAGTGGAGTGCTTTGGACGAGCCTGCGGTGGATCCAGCTCAGTAGATGGAAATTGCCAGAAATTCCCCAGCACTCGCCAGCTGAGAAACAAACCCTGATTCTTTGAGTGATGTAAACTGGTGATGGCCTCTAGCTTTGTATCGCGTACAACACTGCTCTCACTGTCGTTTGTTTTACTTGCAAACTCCCACAAAATGTTGCAATTCAACTCTAAAAATAGAAAATAGTTTTATTTACCCAACAGTTCAAAAGCTGTTGTTTGCACAGCTCTGGTCAGGGCTGCAGCCAGTCCCAGTGTCTCAAGGGAGATGGTTCCTGGGCTAAACTGGGAGCTGGCTGGAATACGTGTGGTCTGGTGGCCTGCTCGCTGTGCACTGGGCTGAACTGTAGAGGAGTGATCTAATTTTAAAAAGTATTTGTGTGATAAAGAAGCAAGGAAACATGCTGGGTTTTTGTCAAAGCTGGAGGCAGAGGCTCCTGGAGCTGGTGGTGCACCTCTGCAGGGTTTGGCACCAAATGCAGTAGTTCCGTGCCTGGCCCTGCAATGTCTCCCACGCACTGGCGTGGTGTTCCCATGGACACTGGCTGACTTCAGAGTGATGCCCACGGGGCAGAGAGTTCCAAACAAGCAGCCAGGACTTGGGCCTAGGAAAAACCACCCCTGTAAGTGTCTGTGTCTGCGAGGGTTGTTGCTGTGTCATGTCATGCAGCACAGTATGGATGGACAGAAAAAAGGAACATTTTTAGCCTATGGCTTTGACAACAAAACCCAAAGAGATTCTGTCCTTGCAGCTTCCTATCACTACAAATTTTGTCATATTTTTGTATTTCCAGCTGTTTCGATGAAATATATAAAAAATTTGTTCTAATGGCTTTCTCAAAGTGCCACAACGTGCCCTCTTGTCAAAGGGTAACTGACTGCAGAGCAGGGGGGGGGCATGAGGAGTACAGCGGTGGTTAGCCACAAAAACAGGGACGAGTTTCTGGGAGTCTGGTTGGAAGTTACACACATTCCTTGGTTTTGCACTGCTGCACACAGATGAGGGCTTTGGACTCAGGGAAAACCAGATTTCTAAACAGAACATTCCAGAAATGTGGGCATTATTTGATGAGGAAAAAAAACCAAAATAACAAAATAAACAACACACCCTCCTTTCTAAAACCCGAGAGTGTCCTTGAGGGTGGGCTCCTGCTTCCCAGCCCTGAGCGCAGGGAGCTGTCACGCCTGTCAGCAGCTCACTGATGTGCTCTGGGAACGGCTCCCAGCCTTCACTGCCAGGGAGATGTGAAAAGCAAATAAATAGGCCCCATGTCCCCCTTACTTACAGATAATTCTGCAGTGTGGGGCTGTTACAAGTGTGTTGTAACCAAATACATCCATTTTCTCTGTACTTGTGTCTCAGTCCTGACGTAAAGGGCAGTTTTCAGTGCAGTGGGTGAGGAGCAGGGAGAGCAGCAAGCCGGGGGTTAAGGACATGTTTCCATGTCTGCAGTGCTGTAATTCCCAGCTCACGCCTTAGGGAGCCTGAGAGGACACCTGCCTGCTCCCCACCACCTCACCGGGTGCGATGGGCAGGGGCTGCTCAGCGGGGACATTGCTGGGAGAGCCCAGCTCAGCTCCGGGCCCCGCGCCTGCCCAGGGACGGGTCTGCGTGTGAGCCGGTCCCACCTCCCCGCAGGAGCCAGCGCGGCGGCTGCCGGCTGTGTAAACCCTGGATGTGCTCCGAATCTCCTTTGCCCCTGCAGCACCCAGCCTCTGCTCCGCGAGCGGTTCCGTGCGGGTTCGCCTGGGTTGGGTGTACACCGTGTGCTCACCAATTAACCTGGAACGCGAGTGCTCCCAGCGCACCCAGCTGCGGGGGAGCCCAGCCCGTGCGGGAGGAGCGCTGGCTCTGCCCCGCACGCCGGGCCCGTGCGGGAGGAGCGGAGCGCTGGCTTTGCCCGCACGCCGGGTGCGGGAGGGGAGGGCGCTGCAGCGGCCCCGCAATGGCTGCGGCGCGGAGCCTGCTATGAGCTCATTGCCCGCGGGGAGCGGGTGTGCGGAGCATCGCCCCGCAGCCGCAGCCCGCCTCTGAAACCCAGCCCCAGCCCTCAGCCGGGCTGCTCCGCTCCTTCCCCCGGGGTGTGCATCTCCTGAGCGGATTTTACTGCATGCTTGGGGTTTCTGCTTTTCCCCCCCTTTTTCTTCTCTGCCCTCTAAATGCTTCCTGGACTGATGGATGAACCATTTCTCACCTGATTCCACTATTCGGAGGATAGAGATGGAAAATATCATCTTATGCAGCAGGGATGGATTTATTTTTTTTTAGCCTTTTGCAGCTAGAACCATAAAAATCCTTTTGAATCTGTCTGCTAGGAGCAGCCTGAGGGTTCTAAGATGAAGTGTGCTGCGTCCAAGGAGTGGTACTGTCCTCAGGTCCAGCAGCCGAGCGGTGTGCACCGTGACGGAGTGTGCCTCTGAGGTTAGTTCCTGTATGTGTTCCTGCATGTATCAATATGTACAGAATGTATGCTCTATATCTGTGTTACACATGGCTCATCTACTGCCTGAAGGCTTCTATAACCCATTTTCAAATGTCCTGTTTTGCATTCTATGTTTGGGATTCTCCCCCCTTTAACACCCGGGTTCTCATTGCCGTGGTTACAAACAGCTCCGCGTTGCAGCAGCTTTGCCTTGGGGTGCCAGTGAGCCCAGCGAAGAGAAGGTCTCTGCCTGTCATTGGGTACCTGGGCTGTGCCTTCCTGCTCCATTTATTTGTCAGGATCTTCACAGAGTCGCTGTCGTGCGTGATTGAGCTGAAATGTCAGGGCCTGTAATTGTTGATAAATGCCCTCTGCAGCTGTAAATGTTGGCATTTCAGGGTAATCCCAGTTATGATGAATTATTGTAACAAAGTAATCTGGTTTCTGCACTCACCGAGTAGCTGATTTGGACATTTCCTATTTCTGAACTCTAGTGCATATACTGCGTATCTTGAGAACTGCTCCCTATTCCCTGCTCTTTAACCTGTTAGATTGAAATAAGAAAGTTCATCCTTTTTTCCAAGTGCTTACTCCATGGTGGTTTTAAATGTAATTTGTCTCCTCGAGATTTCTTTTCCTTTCAGTCAATGTGGCTGTGCCTCTACTGGCACTGTTTAAAATGCAGACAGAGATTAGAAAACAAACACATTGGAGTCTGTGACTTTTGTCTGTTCTTTCTCAAATTGTGATACTCCCAGAGAAATGTGTATAGCATAAGATAATAGTTTACTGACAGGAGACCATTCACTGCTCAGTCTCAGCTCACAGCTCTCAGTTGAAATACAACATTCTGAACCTACCACCAATTCTATGCTTTTCCTCGTCTCCAGCTGTAAGTGCATGGTGGGTGCATGAAATACGCTCAGAAATTGAAAGTTTGGTGTAGGGGCTGTCAATACCTCCCTTTTGCAGTGGACTTTCTACCTGTTCTGTATTGGTTATTGTCAGCTTTCTGGCTAGGAACTGCTTGTTCTTCCCCCGAAATATCAAACTGGTAGAAAGTTTGGGTTTTGTAGCTGTGGATTAAAAGGCAAAGGCCACTGGTATGAGACTACAAGGATGCCCTGGCTAGAGAAAGTTGCACTTGTCCCTGGGGCCCTGATGGAAAAAATAGCACCCCATTTTGAGATGACTTTTAAGCATACGCTTAAGGCCCATTGGTTGTCTTGAAAAGTACCAGTCTTGAACATATTTGTGGAACTGTGTGCCTGTGGATCCCTTATTATATGCTCTGAAAGTGACAGTTGTCAACACCTCCTACTTGGTGAAGCCTCAGAAAGTTTCCCAGGGTGCTGTCAATTTATACGGAGAATGAAACTTCACTTTTTTTTTTTTCCTTCAAAAATGCATCTGTGAAATCTTACCTCTTATTGCAGGTGGCTAAAATTCTAAATAATGTCAGCAAATGAATGTCAATAAAGGAAGACCTTTAAATAATTATATCTTTTAACCCTTTCCTTTAAAACAATAGTCTGCTGAGCTTATCACCTTCTCCAGTGCAGCTCTTCATGGATAATCAACAACAGAGGTTCAGCTTAAATGGAAAAGTAATTTAAAAAGAAGATTCTAAGAATTTTACACAAACCTATTGACTGGGAAGTAGGATTTGGACACAAAGGTATTTCATCCAGCTACACTGGGTGTGAGACTCTAACAGGACTGAGTATTTTAAAACAGGTAACAGCATTTGTACTAATATATGTTATGGTAAAAGCAGCCAAGTATTAGTGAAATATTTCAGACTTCCAAATTAAATCATTCCTGCAATCCTACCTTTATCTGACCACAACTGCCTAGTAGCATTTATCTGCATGTGAAAAAAAGGGGGGTTTACTTGTCCCTGGAGCATCAAGTGTTGGCTGTTATTGGTGTCAAAATGCTAAGCAACTTCTACCAATCATCTAACCTGGAAAGGTGGTTCCCTGCTTTCCCCTCGACACTTACAGCCAGGCGCTCTGTAGTTAAAAGACCTAAAAGCCAAAAAGATCTCAGGCATTTAATACAGTTCTGTGGAAATTATTCTAATAGAGAATTACAGTGTGGATTTTTAAAAAACTCTTCAGTTCTATGCAAATCCACAAATCGTTATTTCCAGGAACACACGATTAGGGATTTGTTATCCACTGATAATGCAGAATTCAAGATGTAGGCTCAATAAATTTCATCTGTGTGGCTTCCTGTATCCTCCAGCATGACCCTCCCTTTTGTACTCCATAAAAGCAGAGGCAGTGTCTGAGAAGAAATAATTCAGAAAAGCTTGAGAAAATGTCTGGAGGGCAAAATTTGTTTCCTGAAACACACGCAAGCAGCGGGCTGTGGCATGTTGTCTTTCTTTAAGCTCAACAGATATCCTGTTGTGCTGCCTTTTCGAGTTCTTCCACCAGTGCCTTGGTCGTTTGACCTTGACAAGGTCACGTTCAAACGGGGATCTTGTTTTTCATGGTGCTGATGTGAAAAGAAGAGCCAGTTTGAAAGGCAGAATGTGTATTTTCCATCCTTTTAACTAATATTTCTGGGTTCTTGTTTCCTCCTGCTGTTGGTTCCAGGCTCAGCTGCCAGTTCCTAACAGAGCTGGAGGCCCAGCTGCTTGGTGACACCAGCTGCAGGTTTGGGCTTTGGAAGAGGGCGATTGCCCCTGAGCTTTCCCTGACTAACTGGGATGAGGTGTCCCAGGACTATCTGAGAACTGCACCTGGTCTGGAAAGCTGCTGCCCAGGTGATGCTGGAGTTTGCACAGGGCTGATTTTGTCGTACTTCCCAGCCAGAATTCATCCCTCTGGCAGGAGGTTGGTACTGGCTGCAGAGCAGTCAGCTGTGGGGTGAGATGCTGCTCAGACTGACCATGCCAATCCTGACTCCTCTGTTTCAACCCTTTGAAAATTGGTATAGATGGAATTAATTCAACTTGGGCTCCTAATACCAAAAAGACTTCTCATCCTTCTGCTGACTGCTCTGTTCTGTCTCTCATGACCCCCAGCTCACAATCCATGTGTCCCCTGGCACATACCACAGGTAAAGGACAGCATTAATCTACCCCAGATGGCACATACTGCATTTTACTGGGATGTAAATCTGAAACAAGCTCTGTATTAATGGTTTTTAATTAAAAAAGAAATTGCACACAAAAGGCCTGATTCCAATACAACCGAGCCAATGTCAGAAATCTCACTGACTTCAGGGATGCGGGATGTGCCCAGAGGGAGAACTCTGATAAGTGTCTGCAGTGCCTGAGGGTTTGCTGGTTTGCACTGACTCTAGCAGGCCTCTTAGACTAATATTCCCATGGTCTTCCAGAAAAGTTTTTGCTACATTTTGCATTTTAACTAATTCTATACTAAAATACTGTTTTGGTACATCTATACTGGATTACTTTTCTAGTCACCTCCATAACAAGTGAATTCTACCCGTGCTCTGTAATAAGAATGTGCTTGGTTTGAATGAGGACAGTGCTATTAAAGCAAATCTCTCAATGATACTCCTTTGCACTTTGGTTGCATGATAGTATGGTCTCAGCATCCACAGTCTGGATTCAGTTTGGATAGAGCTAAACCAGGTGTTTTCCAACCAGTAAGTGGTGCTCCCATCACAGGAGGACACTAGATTTTGAAGTTACACCAAAATGTTCCATAATGTTAGCTTTTTATAGAGACAGGGTTCGTTCTTGTATGTGAATTTTTCTTACTCTATCTGAAAGGAAATATCAGCAAAGAAAGTTCATGAGAAACTTGGAGGCATTGTAGAAATCATAGAATTACAGAATCATGGAATGGTTTGGGTTGGAAGGGAATTGAAAGCTCATCCAGTGTCACCCCCTGCCATGGGCAAGGACACCTCCCACCAGACCAGGTTGCTCCAAGTCCCATCCAACCTGGCCTTCAACACTGCCAGGGAGGGGCAGCCACAGCTTCTCTGGGCACCCTGGGCTCATCATCCTCACAGTAAAGAATTTCTAATATAACCATCCACAGCACATATTTTTCTTTACCTCAAAGGCTAAGTTTCAGATTTTCACATAAATAGGGAAAAGATGTTCCCTAAACATAGCTGATGTGGTCATGTTTGTATGTTGAAGTAGGCATTAATTTATAGCCACAGTCTTTGTCACTTTGGAGCATCCCAGAGATCTGTGTACCACGTGTGTTATCTGAATCTTGCCCTGGTTCAAGGATAGGAGCTAGCAAGCACTGAGTGTTCCATCCACAGCAGTAAATATCCAGAGTGATTTATGAGACACTTGTTGGCATTTTGATCTTTGCATGTTCTTTGTGTTGTTAGAAAAATAAAATGATTAATCACAATGCATTATTTTATTGTTGTCCAATATCATACTTGTTTCTTACATGTTAGGTAAGACCAGGTTATCCTGACAGTATTCCCTGGGAAATGTTAGATGAGAAGGGCCATTGTATGTAGGGTTCAGTTCAACAAAAAATGTCTGGAATACACATCTATATTTAAGAGAGAATGAGCAGAACACAGAGTATGCGCCCATGAGCAGGCAGGCGACTGCACTCATTGCTCAGCTCTTCCACCCACCTTCCACAGAGCCTTTCCCTCCTGGAGGAAGGGGTGATACATCGAGCACATTGAAGCTTGCTGACAATAAATGTTAGGTGAGAGTGAGTCAGGTCTGGCTGCTGGGACTGGTGTGGTGATCACTGGGAGTTTCATGATCTTGCATGAAGTTTGCATTCAAAACAAAGCCAGAGAAAGCTATGGGCAAAGGAAATATTTGCATGAAGTTAGTGAAGTAAAAATGGCAAGGGTCTTAAAGGAAAATTTATTAGCTTGATCTGTAGTGTAATCAGTAAATGGCAAACAGTAAATATTAATACACTTCATCTCAGACAGTGCTTGCAGTTGTTAAAAGCCTTTTCTCTCCCATCACAGCAGTTTGGGGATTTCACGTGTTTTGAATGGCTACTGAAAAACTTACTTCACTGGTTGGTCACAACTTCTTACTCCATAAGCTGTCTATTTTACCAGTTGTCCTCAGAGGGAGCATTGTGGATTTTGTTTTTGCAACCAAACATCCAATATTCCCACAAGTCGCTGGCTCACAGTGGCCATAGCTCAGAGTGCTGCTGGGAGCTGCAGGGGCTTCTCTCCAGTGGGTGCCTGCAGGTTCTGGACCCAGAGGGCTGGGGCAGTCTTGTCACGACGGGGTGAACGATTTATTATTTATGTTGCTTGCAGAAGGATTCATTATAGAGTTTAACACTTTCACCTTTCACTCGTGTCTCCTTTTCCTCAGTGTTTTGCACAAGGTGTTCTCAGGTGCTGTCTGGGTTTGCCCGCAGAGGCTGTGATGGTGGCAAGGAGAGGCTCGCTGCACTTTCTGTCTTCTCACACATCGGGCATGTTCCACTGTCATTTGGCATTTGTTGCTGAACAGCTCAAATAACCACGGGTTAGGCATTGAGACAGAGCAGAGCCCTTTCAAAAGTCACAGATGGCAACAAGCAGCAGCACAGTCAGAGGAAAATCAGAACCAGCTTTTGGAGCAGAGGGAGGTGTTTATTTTGCCTTAGGTTTCTCTTCTTTTCCCAAGCTTTCATGAACACGTGACTGGTTCCTGGATCTGCACATGCAAAAATTCCAATTCCCCGTACTGCTGATACCAGTTTATGTGATTTCTAGGGACAAAACCATCACTGTCAAAGCTTTGGACTTCACCAGCGTGCAAGCTTGTATTGGAAGGGAAATTTCATCCTGTTCTACTCCCCTTAGGGCATATTCGATCTTAGCAGGAGTTAAAATCTCAGTGTTTGCTCCCAGGTGCCTCTCATTACACTGTCAATTAGCCCAGCAGGCTCAGGAGTGCTGACCTGGTTTAAGGCAGAGCCCAGGGGGGTGTCTGAGCCAGCTTTGCCAGGCAGCTCTTCCTAAACAGAAGCGATTTTGCTGCTTTCTTTGATTTTGGATTTCTTTTTTTTCTTTACCTCTTACTAAAATACCCATGTGTCACTTAAGACTGGCTTATAGTTTTGGTCTGATAGGGTTTTATGATCACAAATTAAGCAAAAATATGGTGGAGAAGCAAGCAACCAGAAAATGGGATATATCACAGCTTTGAAGAGGAATGAAAGAGAGAGGAACGTTCAATACACTCCTGGAGTTGTTCTGCATGAAGTAAGTGTGGGTAAGGGTGTCTGAACTGGCCAAGGGAGGCAAAGCAGAGAGCACAAAGGGTGGGGAGGGTATCTGAGCTTGGCTGTGAGATTCATCATCAAGAGTAGGAGCAAAAATACAAATATGTTCTTTTGGGTTTAGGGTTTTTTTATTGTACTTTGTTCAAAGGGAAAATCTGAAATAGGGCAGTGTGAGAACTGACTTCCCTCAGCAGTGCCTGGTAACCAGCAGGATGGCAGGAGATGGCTGGAATCAGTTTGGTGTTGACAGAACAGCACATCCAAACCCACAGGAGGGTGGGACGATGAGTAAAACCCTCAGAACATCCCCAGGCAGCCAGAGTGAGCTCTGCTGCTGGGCAATGTGCTGCTTGGCAAAGGTCTTGTAAAATACTGGGAAAAAGCTCTTAGCATACAACTTTTCCCCCCCTTCTTTGCTTGTAAAATACCATTATGAGAAATACAGCATAAGGAGTTTTTTCCTTCAGAAGTTGAGCTGAGGCTGGGGAATCCCCACTGCCCTTCTGTGAAGGGTCTGTGCTGTGAATATTGCTGTATTGTGAAAGCCCCAGGGACACCTTGGGGATGGTAGAATGGGGTAAAGCCATACCTGGTGCACCAGTCAATGCAAGTGCAAGAGGTTTGTGCTTGGCTGGTGGCTTTTCCAGCTAAAGCCTAAGCCATTGACAGCCCAGGAGGGCTGAGGCTCCATAATCTCCATAGCAAGCCTGGATTTTGCTAGGGAGAAGGAGACTATAGGTGTGAAACTGTTTTTTCTCTTTTCACTCCCTTATCACCACCTGTATCTGGTGCTAAGGAGAGGCACGTGTGGCAAGGGAACGAAGCAGGCCTTGGGGACAGGGGCTGGCCTTGCAGCATGGCTTGTATTTGCTCCCCAGTGTCTCTAGCAACCTCCCATGAGGAACATCAGGAGTGGAGAGCAGATGATCTTCATGGCCCACAATGAATGTGTGTTTCCTAGATAAGAAGCTGGGCATTTTCTGTGTGTATGGAGTTCATGTGGAAGGAAAAAATATAAGGCCTCTTTTTCCATCAGCTAGAGGTAGAGAGAGCCAAGATACAGTCACCAGGAACAGGCTTACACCAGCACTGTGTGCTTCTGAAAAACCCAGAACGGCTCCCAACAAGCAAGATGCTCACTCATCAGCATTGGTGTGTTCATTGGTGTTGTCTGTAACAGGTCCATTTTCATTGTCCATCTCAACACACTGACTGCTTCCCATCCCCATGATGCTTTCAGAAATGTCTGCATGTGTTTTACTGTAAGAGCAGTTATGGGGGTGGGGGGAATTGCTGATTAACTTAGTGTTATGAATATGGAACTAAAGAAAAATGGGTACTTCTGCTAAAAACATTACTGTCATTTAAAAATAACCCACTCCACAGCTGCATTTGACACTGAAGAGTATCATAGGTCTGAATGCTTTTCCTCTGCTTGTATTTCTATGTCAATCAACAAACAGTGGTATCAAGTAGTGTTAGTCAGCTCGAGAGTAGATGTAGCTCCTGGGAGGGAATGTCTGCATCGAGAGAGATGTACTCCTAAATTCCCAAATCCTGACTGAAATGTAGGCACCAAAAGATGTGAGGATTTGTTAGAGCAACAGATGCATCTCTGGAACAGAGTTTGGAGATATTACTGTATAGCAGCACTAAATGAAACCAGCTAACTCGGTTACCAATAAAAACTCTCCTGGAAATTGTGAAGTACATTGCTCCTTCCTCCAGCTGACCCTTGGGCTCTATGCCTCCTCTTTTCATTTGCCTCAGCATCCTCCATCTCTTTATCACTTCTTTAAATACCCCTGTTCCTGGGAAAGTGTGTGGTAGCTCTGGGTGTGATTCAAGAGCACTGGAAGTACCTTCTCTGTTTACCATGGTGTTCACCCCTGTGTTGAGCCCTGTGCTGGCACTCTGGGCTCCAGGCACAGATGTGATGTGTGGGTGTAACCGTTCCAGAGGTGGGGTGGGTGGTTCCAGTGATTTCCTCAATAACCCAGGATGTGTAAGTGTATGCCAATGGCCACCTTTGTGTCCCCCTGACGGGTGGCTCCAGCTGCTCTCCATGCTGGGCTTTGAGTGTCTCACTGGTGGCACCAGCTCACTGACCGACTGTGCTGGGGCTGCTGGGCAGCTGTGCAGCAACGGCCTCTCAGCTCTTGTTTGTCACCTCTGGCTGCCGGAGCCTTGCAGCACAAATCCTGCTGCAGAGCACGTGCCTGCCTCGCGTGTTTAACGTGGATCCCAGCAGGATGAGCCCTTGACTGGCTGATTCCCACAGTCGGGAATCCAGCCATCCATGTAGCCACCCAGCACAGCCCCTCGAGCAGCACAGCCTGAGCACAGGACTGAGTTATTAAAGAGCTAATTCTGAACAAAGCAACTGGATACTTAAAATTGCAGCACCCACCTCTAGGATAAAGGAATGCAGAAGTAGCCTCGAGGCACAATCCCCTGGGGTGCCTGGGAAGAGTTTGCCCTTTGGGCTTCTTGTAAAAATAATCTTTAGTGCTTGGATACCACGCTAAGGTGTTTGGTACTGGGTATGACCTGAATGCTTCAGATTGCTGTGATCAATTTATCAAGTAATGCCATACCAATAAACAATTATTTTAATACAGATTTTTATATCTACGCGTACACACACACAGAGATGTGTATCAGGTTCTCTATAAACTCCTTAGGAAAAGGGAAGCCAAGCTGTACAAGAGAGAAATTAATTTTTTCTCACAAAAATATTTTTTTCCTCCACTATGATCAACACAAAGGACCTGAAATGTTTTCTCTCGTTAAGAGCAGTAATTACTATTCCCCCCAAAAGTACCTAGGCATATGCATAGATTCCATTCACTGATATAAATGGAGAGGTTTCCTCACATGGGAAATGGGGCCCAGAGCCCAACCCCGAGGTGAGCACTTCAGGAGCAATTGGTGATAACGTGCAGAACCTTGGATGCTGTGTTCAAAAAAGGCAACTTGTTCATCAGTGAATTTTCATAAAACTTAGCTCTGGTTTGCTATCTCAAGGGTATGATTGTAAACATCATTTCATGCTTATTTCATCTTTCGAAAGTAACGTGAGTGGAGGCTTAGGTCTCTTCAAGTTTTCTTGGAGTTTTGGATTCAGAGCACCAGCTTGACACTCTCTGAGTCAAAATTTTGAGACATTCATGTTATTTGGAGCCAAAACCAGTTTTATTACATCTAAATTTAGGCCACCATCCATGCAGCTGGGGTTAGGAGTGGTTATTTGTTACAGAAATTCAGTTATTTCATGGTGTCTTCATAGGGAAGTTCGAACTGGTTGTCTTCTGCTGGTGTATAAAGTCTGTATTGGACATCAAAAATATGAAGAAAGTGAAAACCTGAGTGGCCCAGACTTGCCCCTGGAGATTAGAATATGGCTTCCTTTATTCTATGCCACATAAGAGTTTGAGCTCATTGTTTTCCAAAATGCCTTGTACAGCGAGTTGTAAGCACCTTGCCTTAGACTGCTGTTCAGAAGTATGCGACTGGCTTAATTGCTGTCTCATTTGTGAGAAGAGGACTAGAAAGGAGCTTGCAGAGTCACAGCTCTATGCAAATCATCACATTTGGCAGGCTTACAGTACCTCCTAGTAAAGCTGAATTTGGATCCGAAGTATTTGTAATGTTATCTCGGGGGTGTTGGTTACGGGGGTTTCTTAAACATTGCACCACATCGACTTTGAAGATGCAGCATGAAGTTTTATTTTTAGTATTTGCTGCTAAGTCATGCGAGATGCTGGAGGACAAAGCAGAACAAAATGTACAGATCCCTTCTCTTTGGCAACAGCAGGAAACCCCCCCCTGATTCCTGGCTGAGTCGGAAGCTTCCCTCTCCGAGCCCCTCGAAGGGTTTGCTGGCGCTGAGCGGGTCAGAGCAGGAGGAAACCCCTTCCTCAGCCTGCTGGGGTTTTGTGTTTCTGTAGGAAAGGAAGTGCAAATGGCACTCAGGCTATTCTGTGTCTGTGGGTTTGCTCCCCAGATCAAGGCAGTGCCAGGCAGGAGGAGATGCCATGGATCCCCCTATGGGGTGCCTGCACCACGGCTGCTCCGTGCCAGCTGCAGCATCCTGTCCAGCTGTGCCTGCAGGCTTCAGATCACCTTGGATTTCTGTCTAGATTCCTTTGAGATTTTGGGGGTCCATAGAGGGGTAGCCTGTAACTAACACACAACGATGAAAACTGGTGGCTTAGTTCATGCACTGGCCCAACCGAAACATCTCGGAAGGGTTTTTCCCTGTTGGGAAACTGCTTTGTCCCTCTCCGCCCCTCCGAGACAGAATGAAAATGGATCACCTGAAACAAATGCATTCTTCTTGGAAGAGAATGTTTTAAAATAGGACTTTTACATGCTTGGTTTTCATTAAATGTAAGCAATGCTAAAATATCGAATGTCATTCTAGAACATCTTGGTTTCATTTTTGACATCACCATCACAATTTTTTTATCTTCATATCTTGACTAAAATGATTGAGAAATAAATCCATCATAAAAATCCTTCAGTGAGCAAAGTTCACGGCAGTAACTGTGTGCTTCAGATATTGCCTGTGCCTGTGGCCCCTTGGAATCCAACAGTTAATACCATCCACTGATCTGCAGCAGAGGCACCGTCCTTCCGTTTGGAAAAAACAGAAAAGAAGAGAGATTGTATGAAAAGCGAGAGCCCAGGGCAGGGCTGCAGGCGCAGTCTGGTACAAGACAGGCAGGAGAGGTCTGAAATGAAGCAAAGCACATCAAGGGCAGGGCTGTGCGGGCAGCCCCGGCTCCATAGCAACCGCGGCTGCTCCGCCGGGAGGGTTGGGGCGCTCCGCGGCGCGGGGGTTGCGCAGCCTGAATTTTCTGAATCCAGGGAGTGATGCTGTCCCCGCCGATGGATCGGGCGAGCTGTGACCCCGCGGGCCGGGCTGTGACACCCGAATCCTCCCCTGGGGAGGGACAGCGCTCACCGCCCCTGCTCGGCCGCGGGGGGGCAGCGGCTGCTGCTATGGGCTCTGGAGAACGGGGTGGGGAGGGAAGGGACAGGAATTCCCGGCTGGCAGTAAGGCACAGATACCTGCGCTTCCAAAGGCCTGTGAGAAACTTGTTTTCCTTTCCTTTGAAATGGCTGGATGCTAAAAAACTCTCCAAGGGTGGGTTAAGCAAAATAATTGTTTTCCACCTTAACCCGTACTATAAGGAAAAGCAGGAGGGTGAGGCAAGGCAAGCTTTGATCACAGAAAGTGTCTATTTAGCTCAAAACAGAGTATTTTATTTCCATTTTGTTTCCAATAGAGTGGAAATCAGGAGCCAGGCTGCACACAAAATCTGTGAGGAAGAAATCGGAACGTTACAGCCTGTCCTCCCATCTTCCTCTGCCTTTTGGAGGGAGGGAGGTGTTGCTGTAGTTAGTGCATGAGGAGGGTGAATGTGGTGGGATTGTCTCCCTGTGGGAGGATCCAGGCTGGTGCCTCCTCCAGCAGTGACCGGCTGTGAGCAGAAACTCCAGCCGTGGGAAGGCAGCCAGGAGCAGAGCAGGCTGTGTTGTGCTGTGTCCTTGGGCTTTCCGGCTATTTTAAATTGTCATTCTATAGCACTTCAGGCTCATATTGATTTTTTTCTTTTGTTTTCAATTTTTTAATTCAGATATTCACCTTGTGACCTCCAGCATGCCATGAGAATGTTGTTCTTCCATTTCTGCACTAATTGACTCATCGAATCCACTCTCAAACTCTCACTGTACCTGTTCTCTGTTTTACACCAGTGACTGCTCTGGGCCAGCCCCTCTATCTGCAGGGCTGTTTGGGTCTATGGGTGCTGGTGCCAGAGCCAGTGGATTTCCCTGGCTATAGGCAGGGGCTGCACACACAGAGTTGGGGATGCCACTGGGTGCGTGGCACTGACCCTGCAGCACAGTGCTCCCAGCCAGCGCTTTCCCTCCCACTCGGCTCCTGCCATCACCCACAGGCACCTCTTGGGTTTCTCATTGCAAAATGATGCTCAGGAGTGCAAGACCAGCAGAGTGCAGCTGTACACAGCTTTGGGTGTGCTGGTGTGGATAGACAGTCCTCAAGGGCTTCCTGCTTCCCACCTCATCCACCTTCGTGCCCTGTGGCACTGGTGTGTCACCTCTGGCACAGTGCTGGGTGTGGGTCATGGGGACAGAGTGCTGATTTTGGAGATCCATGTGTCTTGGAGGGGTTGTGAAGCTTTCCTTGTTGCTGCTTTCTACCTCACATCCCTCGACCATGGGCTACCCTACAGTATGTAGAGTCAAGGCTCTTTATTAGAAGAAGTATTTGAATCTCTCACTGGTAGACACCTGCCAGACTAGCTGATGGTCTTTCATATTTTAATGATTGCAACAGATTTATGGCTGTGGGTAGATGTTAGTATTGTACACTTATCCTTTCTGCACCAATTTTTGGCTGCTGCTTGTGCACCCTGTATCTCGGAAGCCTGATGGTCAGAAGTTTGGTAACCCTGGAGACTCCATCAAATCCATGGAGAATGACAGGGTATGGTTGGGATCCACTTGTGCTAGCAGTGGAAGACAAACAACAAAGTCCTTGTATGTAAATGGTATCCAGATTCTTGCTGTTAATTAAAAAATTGGAGAAAAGGACTTTATGTAATTAAAGTATGTGTTTGCTAATTGTGACAGGCTGAACTCTCAAGCAGTTCTTGTTTAGGTGCTCCTGGAAGTAAAATGTCAGGTTTCATTCCCCACAGTAATGGGCTGATCATTCCTAAACAATGGCTGTAAATTCCAAGGGCCAGGTCTTGGGGAGTGGACGGGGACAGGGCTCCAGTGGCAGCAGTGAAGCAGGGCTGGGGTTGTGGGCACTCCTGGCCCACGGGCACTTTTCAGTCTCCCTGCGCTGAGCATCATCCCTGAAAACCCCAGTCTGCTGCACCCAGAGCTGACTGGGGCTGGGCCTGAAGCCTTTGCTTTCTCTCTCGTGCTTGCTTTTGCGAATTATTAGCAAATGGAGCTTACATGGGTCGTGACAACAGCTTTCTTGTCTTTGTTTCAAAGTGAGATAGTAAAAACCAAAAAAACCAGAGGAAAATAGCCTTGGGGAAGAAAAATCATCAGTCACTTCTGGTGTCTGCTGTAGTGGGGAACTGGGACACCTTGGATGAGGAAAATAGTCTTTTAGGATCAATATAGTGGTGCTGGGAGTACTCCAGATCCTGCCTGGGAGGTGCCATGAGTTCATGGGCTCAGGGGAGCCCAGTGTATCCCATCCAGCAGCATCCTCTTGGCAGGGACCACAGAGGGTGAGGAAAGCAAAGAGGAGGTGGATGGATGGATGGATGGATGGATGGTGGTGCTGTGTCTCTGACCTGATGGGCAGCTGGCCTGGAGCTGTGGGCGCTCAGCCTTCCTGAATGTGTGTTGGCTAATGATGAGCTAGGCTGGGTACTCTAGTGTAAGAGGTGGGATTTCACACCGGGATAGGCTCGGGGTTTCAAGGTGTTGATTGGCTTTCTGCTCCTGAGCTGCCGGAGTTCATGATTTCTTCTTAGCGGTGAGAGCCGCAGGTGCAGAGCACCTGGCCCTGCAGCCCCACTGAAGTGCTGTGTGTGCCTCACCTGGAGCTGTCTCAGCCCCCACAGCTTGCCTGGGACCCTGCACACAGTTTCCATGCAGTTCCTCCAGGATTTCAGGGAGCAGAGGGGCTCAGCAGGCTCTGGCCCATGGGCAGGGGCTGTGCCTGGCGTGAGGAGCTCTTGCCCACGCACACCCTGTGTCCAGCCCTGCCACCAGGAACAAGGTGACCACCCCACCTCCAGCTGCTCTGTGTCTGGGGGAGGGCAGGGGGATGCTTCCAGTGGGCAGAGACAACACAGCATGAGCGGAGGCAGCTGCCTGACCCCTGGGGTGGTTCCCCTCTCCGCCAGCCTGGGGGTTCTGGGGCAGAAGGGTGTCCTGCTCGGCTCTGCTGCACCGCAGATGCTCACAGATCAGAATATGCCTGACTGGGAGCAGCACAATTCCTGGGCTAAGAGAGAGACGCCACCTTTTCTTGTAGCTATGGTGTAGGTAGAGGTTGGGAGTTGTTTCTCGCTCACTCAGCCTGGTTCCCAGGCAGGCTCGCGGTGGATTTTTCCCCAAAGAAGCTGCTTCCTGCTGTCATAACGTAACCAGATGGGGAGGGTTCCATGGCAATATCTCAGGAGACACTGGCAGAGAGGTGGATCCAGGCAGCAGATCCTCCCCGTAATACTGGCACGGTTTGGTAAGTTCCATCTGAAAATCAAAAGCTGCTCCCTTTGCTGAGTCACAGCCCCTCGGAGCTGGAGCTGTGACAGCCAGGAGACGCCATGCTGCTGGGGTTGGAGCGAAGGTGAGGAAAGGCTGCCCAGAACCCTCCCCGAGTGCATTCCTTGTCAGAAATTCATTTAAAATCTTGTTAAATCTCCTTATATTGTAAGTTTAATTCCATCTGTGGAGGTGTGCAGTTGCGTTTGTCTCTTGCAGGGCTGGGGGTTGCATGGCTCTGAGGTGAATGTTGGCAAATGACAGTGGCAGCCCGGGGTGAAGGCAGAGGGCAGTCCCACGCCGGGACCCAGGCTGTGGCTGTCCCTGCTCCTGCAGGGACTTGTTCGGGATGCAGCACTGCATCCTCCTGCAGCCCCTGGCACGGGCACTCGCACGGTGGTCGGGGCAGCCCGGAGCCCAGCGTGGGGAGCAGGAGGAGCTGCAGCACATGGAGTGGGGCTGCTGGCAAGGAGGTGGCTGGCACCACTGGAAAGCTTTCTCCTGGCTGGAAAGGGAAAGCCTGTATGTTCTCCTCTGGCAGGCTGAGGGGTGAGGTGGTGTGTAGCCAGGTGCATCGCTTCCCCCCTGCTCCTACCCCCCGTGCAGGACAGCAGCTCAGGATTTTCTGTTGGAGTGGCCTCTCCTGTGTCCCGTCCATTCTGCTTCCCTCGTGTGTACAAACCCCTCTGTAGCCAAGGCCTGGTACTTTTCCAGGCTTTGTGCTGTTGTTTATTTGCTGGAGCTGTAGCAGCTTTACTGATACTCGCTTCTATACCGTGTTCCAGTGTTTCAAATGCACAATCAAAGATTATTTGCTTTCTGAAGCTTTTTCATCTTGTTAAGTCTGCAGAATGGGAGTCAAATCCAGGGACAAGTTTGTGTGGGAGCAGGGAGTTACGGCTGCTGAAGGAAAGCCAGCTTGGGTTCCTTACAACAGAGAAGCTGCAGGTAGTACAGGGACACAAGAGCATGCACTGATCTATGGAAAAACTTGGCATTTGACATTTGACAGTAATTGGTTTTGTTGAAATGCTCCTAAGATGGTGTTATCTGGACAGAAAAATACTCTCTGGCTGTTATTTCCAATATATACATGGGCATTTAATTTGTGCTCACTTGTAAATTGCAGATTTGTATTTTAAGAATAAGAACATTTCAAAAGCAAACATTAAACTTCAGATGCTGTAACTGAATAGATGTTTTCCATGTGCTTTGTAATAGGTTTTTAAAAAACAAACACAAATCTTAGCATCACCTTTAGGGGCTGT
Organism: Aegotheles bennettii; assembly: GCA_013398125.1. NCBI lineage: Eukaryota > Metazoa > Chordata > Aves > Caprimulgiformes > Aegothelidae > Aegotheles > Aegotheles bennettii. The sequence continues at coordinate 55,479 of VZRW01009865.1, read as the reverse complement.
GCCTCTGCTGCTGCATGGGTGCTGAGCCTATCTCACAGCCTGAGCTGACACCCCCAGGGCACGAGCAGAGATCTCCATCCTGCGTGGGCATCAGCACAGGAGATGGCACAGAGCTGGGCTCCTGTGTTTTGCAGGCAGAAGAGCAGCGAGGCAGTGGGCTGTAACCCATACAGGTCCAGAGGGAGTGTTTGGACAAGCAAACTTGCACCATGGAGACCTGCACCTCTGCTCCTTCTTCCATAAAATCTGTGCTCTTGTCCTGCCAGTTCCACCTGTATCCCCCAGCTAGGTCTGCCTGGCCTCCAAATCAGTCTCAGTGGGATGCAGTGCATCTCCTGCTCCTGCCCTCCAGCATTGCCTGCCCCTCTTGTCCTGGACCCCCTCCCCTCACTCCTGAGTCCCTGGGCTCCTCTTCCTCCTCTCCCAGGTGGATCCATTCCCACGCTATCTCACCAGGGTGCCTGTCCTATCCCACTGGCTTTTACACAGAGCAAGGGGAAAGAAGAAACTGTGTGATTTCAATACAGAAATAATAATAAAAAGGTACCCCAGGAGGACGAATGTTCTCACCAAAGGGAAGGGCCAAAGCCCCTCCTGTCAGCCCCAGCGCCTGGCCTCACCCTGCCCCATGCTGCTGGGGCCAGGGAATTCCCAACTGAAACAAGGAGCCTGGTGCTGTTGTGTGGGACACGGGACATGGGTCAGCACCACTTTGTGCTGGGAACCACCATCTCCTCCAAAAGTTCACTGAAGATGATTTTTTTGCTGTATTTTTGCTGCTAAAATTGACTTCCTAGCTCTCTCTTTTTCCTCATCACCTGATCCATTCTAGCAGAGGCAGAGTGGTGTGTGGGGACTGGCCTGGAGCTGCCCACCCCTGGAGGGGCTGGAGCTGGGGCTGTGGGAAGGGCATCTCAGGATGGACGTTGTCTGTGGCACAGAGATGTGCTCTGCCTGCCTTCTGTGGGGCTGTGACAGTCAGAACACAGAGTTATGGATTTCATTGTGCCCACTGAGGGAGGGGACTTGGTCACTGACTCCAGCAGGAACAGGGTCATAATTTTAATTATACTGCAGTAGTAAACAGTTGTCAAAGAAAAAAATATTGTCTTCGATATAGTGTACGTATTGCTTATGGCTGTGTAAATATTTCAATTCTTTCCTAATTATAGCCTGACTGAGGGCAATGTTAAGGCAAACTTCTGAGCCCAGTTCTGCATACACAGGGCTCCTTTCTGCCAGCCTGGAAAAAGAAAATGGGCTTAAAACACATGTAAACTGTGTTCATGCTCACATTCTCCCCTGTCATGGAGCTCCATGGCCCAGCAGTGAAATGTGCATCCAGACTATCCTTAGATCCAATGTTTGAGACTTCAGCACTAACATTTTAAATGCTATGGTGAGCAGTGATGCTTGTTTGAATGTGCACTGGGAACTCTGAGGTGACATCAGTGCTAGCTGCAGCCCAGAAAAGCAACCAAAACAACTGGGCTGTGGCTGGGAGACTCCTGTGCTGCTGGGCAGCACAAAGATGGTGCTGTTTGGCTGATTTAATGGAATACAATTCTAAAGACGGATGTTAGCTCTGTAACACACACTCGATGTGAGCTGGGGTTAAGGTGAGGTGTCACCAGGAACGAGGACAATGTCCCCGTACTCCTCATTGGAGCCTCACAGTCTAACCATGGTTAGATTCACAGATCCTGATTATTTTATTCCCTGGTTGTACCTGTTCTGTTTCTTTTAGAGGAGTATGAGAGTAATGATGAGTACCTACTCCTTATCTTTCTGCAACATTATAATGCTTTCCATCTTATTTCCCATCTCCTGCTATCACCACCTCGTATCTTGTTTACCTGGCTGTATGCACAGCAGATGTCCTCAGTGATGACTTGATCTGTCCTTCTAAATCTTTGTGGGCAGGATATGTCAAACTGTATCTTTAATTATAGAATATCTTGTACTTTCTCATATTGGATTTCATGTTGCCTAGTTACCTAATTTTCTAGTTTGAGGTTATTGTTTTATTTTTTCTTCCTTTTTCTTGTTTTATATTCTGCTCTCATCTTGATTGACCTAAATAATCCTCTGTTATCTGCAGATTTTGTCATCCTACCCTTTACTCTTTTTTTTGTGCTTGTTGCCAGCAGAATATCAAGCCCTGCCAGCCCTAGCTCTGGTCCTTGGAGCTCGCAGCGGTGAATCTCCCCATTTTAGTAGTAATCCCCCCTTTGTTTCTAGCCCCATCCATAACTACAGTTTCTTACCCATCATGGTACTAAATCTTCTTAAGCCATTAATTGCATAAGCGTCGAACACCATGAAATTGAGATTCAGATTTACATTCTCACATCCTTTACACATCTACACGTGAGGTTTCATGGAGCTTGCCTCTGCCAGCCCTAATGCAGCTCATGTTTCAGGCTGTGAAGCCCTTTTGCCTGCTGGCAAGTAGCTATCTGTGCTATCTGGTCACAGGTACATCAGCACATCTGCTAGGGCACAGACTTCTCTTATGGCTTTCATGATCTGTTGTGTATTTGCACAAAACTTTAACAAACTCAGGTTACCCTGGAGCAGGGCAGCCCCAGCCATTGCTGTACCCAATGTTGCACAACTCCCGTCCCCTGGAGCTTTGCAGACACACAGTTCCACCTTCTGCTGCTCCAAGTTGCCTGGCTGTGGTTGATAGGGACACAGACCTCAGCAGGCAACATCTCCTGTGCCCTGGGCATCCCAACTGCCTTCTCACAGGCAGAATCCAGTGCCTCCATTCCCAGTGCCAGCTGCTCTTCACTGGGAAGAGCAATGATCAGTTGGAAAGTGGGAAGCCAGATGGACGCCCTCTCTTAGCTGAAGGTCAGTGTAGTGCAAACCACATGAGGAGCACCTTTCTCTGAAGCATTGAGTGCCAAAGGCTAGAAGGCTGGAAAATCCTGACCTCAAATCCCAGATTACCCAGATGCCACATTTGACAAACAGCTAGGGAAGAGCTCCTCTGTAGCTTCTCCCATCTGCTTGTGAGAGTGTTTCCCCAGTTCTTTTTCACAATGAAAAGCAAGGATAGAACTTGTCCTAATTATCTGAACAAGCCTTTGTGAGGGGGATATCTGCACAGGAGGAAGTTCTCCCAAGACAAGACATCAGCAGGCACTGCTGCCAGGAGGTGCCACTCAGGAATGGGTGACTTGGCTGCAGGAGTGAACTCCAACAAGTGAATTCCAGTGACCCAATACAGAGTATGAGCAGCAGCAGCTGCTGAGGTTCCCCCTTTTCCCTTTCTTTTTTTTTCCCCCTTTCCACTCTCTGCAATAGTGAAATGAGGGGCTTTTCCATACATTTATGTATCCTGAGATTGCCCCAGTTTTGTCCCGTAACAAAGCATCTTCTGTGAAAATCAGCCTGCCTACTGGTTGTCAGCCTTGGTTAAACGAGGTTATAGAGCTCTTGAGTCCCAGAGGAATGGACCCTTTGCCTTTAAATGTTGGGTTGAAATGTTAAAGTTAGGTTGAAACAACCCTTACCCTTTTATTCCCCTCAAAAGCCTGAAATATTTCAGACCTACTCTGGTTTTCCATGGTGCAAGGCAGTCTCAGACCCTCTGCTGCTCTGTGAAAGGACAGAGGGATGGATGTCTGCACGCCAAGCGAACTGACTGGAAAGGTCGATGCGGCATCTCAAATCAAATCAGCTTTGAAAAATCAGATTATAGCTTAAAAATTCTCAGCTATGTACATCTGGTCAATGCACAGGCATCCACCAACAGCAAGCACCTTGACAAGGTCAGCAGCAGTGAACCACCTCACCCTGCACACCCTGAGCGCGGCAGGGACCCGGGCAGCAGCCTCACGGGCAGCACGGTTTGGTCCATGTCACACAGCATTTCTCCAGGGTGTTCTCCCCTACACGACTCCAGCATTTACCTTCCTACTTGTTGCTCTGCCTCTCCTTTGAGGAACATGAGCTTTGTCACTGCAAGGCTCGTTGGTGTTCCTGGCTCGTTATGCAGGAGGGCATTTTGCTTTTGGGATTCTATTCAATCCTATTCCAGGGGCTGGAGTCTTTTTAAAAATGGATCTCTTCTTTGTAGTTAGAAACATGAACTTAACCAGATAAAACTGGAGTATTTCTCCCTGTCTGTGTAAATACTGTGTACTTCTACGCCTTTCTTCCTGATGTTTCTGGGCTGGCAGAAGACACTGATCACGTGCTGGTTATTGGGTGAGTTGTGAAGGCTGTGAAAACTTACAGGACAATTAGATGTGCAGCAGTTCATATTAAGCCATGATCTGCTGTCCCTAAGGGCACTGGTGGTAAATTCAAGAGCTTTTCTGATGTTAAAACAGAGAGATTTCTGTTATTTTGTAGCCAAGTGTATAAGCTGAACACTGCAGTTCTCATCTCCTCAGTGAGATTTACAAGTCACTGAAGGTTTCCTTTGTTTCTTAGTGTCCCCACTGGTACTCCTGGACAGAGACCCTGGGTGAGCACGGATGCTGTGGAGGGAAGCCTGGTCTGCCTGGGCTGCTGGCCTGTAGCTGGGAAGCTCAGGAGGTGTTTCTAGCTGCCATCAACCCTCTGCCTGACTTCAGGGGTGACACCCATCCCACACCTAGGAGTGTTTCCAGTGGGAGCCAAGCTGTTGGTGTAACTCTGGGATCAGTGAATGCCCCTGCTGCAGCTGCCACAGGGCAGGGTGAAGCCAGTTCTACAGCAGGACAGTGGTGATGTGCTGCTGCTGAAGTCAGTGCTACCCCACCTCAGAACTGGTTCTGACTCGTGAAAACCTTGGCTTCCTAACTAAAACTGGCAGCAGCAGAACCCTTGTGTTGTCTTTTGTGTCTGTGTATGACTTGGAGCTCTTATGCATGTGTCTGCTGCTCTTTCCTTGGAGAAGACAAAACCTTACGCTGTTGTCTTGTCTCCCAATTTGCTAGGAGAGATTGTACAAGCTCATGGGTGAACAGCACTAATTAAAAAGCACTGCTCTCGCCGTGTCCTGCAGAGCTCTGACATATTGAATTGCCAGCTTCCTCCAGGAAGGAATACAGGGCTGAGTTAATAACCCCCAGAGCACATCATAATTTCCAGAGCTGTTTTCTATTTCCCTTCCATATGCTACGATGTTACCATGTAGGAGAAACCCATCTACCTAAAATAATTCTAGCCAATTGTGTGACCATACATACGACTGGCTGTTATGTTCATTACAGCTTTCCCACCCTAGCTCCAGTTCTCACACTGAGTGTTTGTTTAGTGCTATCCACCCCAAATGTTCAGAGGCCCTATGGTGTGACACTGAGCACTAACTCTTCAGTGATGGTAATGCACTATTTGAACAGCTTCTCTTCTCTGAACTTGTTTGCCATCTCTAAACTGGGTATCTCTCCCCGCTTTGTCTCCTCTAGCAATGTCTTGCCAAAAGCTTGCCCAGTGGGAAGGGCCCCATGTTGTCTCCTGGCTTACTAAAATGCACAAGACCTCCCTTTTGCCAGAATTTACCTAATGCTCTCTTGGTCGTTCCCAGGGACCATCTTCCCAACTGAGATCATGCCGGAGGGCTCGCACTTGATTCCATGAGATTTTGGACCTCTAGCCCCAACCAGGACTGCCCTCATCCAGCAGATGTTTGTGGGAGAGGGATGGTGTTAAGCCCCAGTGCTGTCGCCTTCGGTGAGTACTGCAGCCCATCCTGCTAAAGTTCATCACATCCATTATTGCAGTTGGCTGTAATCAATGGCATAGGCATGAATCTCTCAACAAATCTGTTAGTTTGATCTTATTTTTGCTTTCTTTCTAAATCAGTTCATGGGCCAGGGGACATGCCCACTCTTGAATAAATGGGGAGAGATTGGCTGAAAGTGGGGAGGGGAGTCTCAGCAGCTGTCAAGAAAAGGTTATTTAAACCAGGATATTTAGTAATGAAAAATCAGATTTGAAATAATCTGATCCTCAGTTTTTTTGTGCTGAAGGAGCAGCTTTTCATTAGGGCTTGATGGGCATCTACCAACTTGCAACTGTTCATTTGGGAGATCAATCAACCTTCCATTCAAGTGCTTGTCTGCTGCTGTTAAATGTACATTTTTATCTTAGTTCAGAACTGGGCACACACCTACTGAGAAATAAACCAAACTGACAGATAGAAATGCCTTTTTTGGATAACCACAGTCAGCCTGAAGTAAGGTTCCTCCTCCCATCAGTGTCCTTCCACACTGCCCAGTTGCTCAGAGTTGAGTTTGATGAGAGTGAGTCATTCTGGAAATCAGTCTTAATTCTGAAATCTAAAAAGCAATGTTTTTATTGCCACAGTAGAGTCTGTTATTTTCAAGTTCATTTATAAATTGAATAAATCCAAGAACTGAAAATCTTTTATAACAGTGTTGCAGTTAAATATTGCCTTTTCCACCCTCAAATCCAGCTGTGTTGTGTGTTCATACAGAGGATGGTTAGAGAGGTAGCATTAAATAGTTATTTAGGGATGTTAATAACACGCTTAAAATGTTTCCATAAAGTGTTTTTGGATCATACGATGCCATCTGTGTTACAGCTGATTGTAGTTAATTATACAGGCATGAATTCCTTGGGGAAATGGATGGCATTACTCAAACAGTTTGTTTGTTTGATCAAGAATAGTGGAATGACACAATATTAAACTGACAGAATTGAGGCTGAGATGCATTCCTCGTTAATAACCCTCCACAGATCAGTGGAATTATTCTGAGTTTCTCCAGTTTGACTGAGAATTTGGGCAGGTGCACTATTGTGATGTATTTTTGTAAATTAAAAATTATCTTCCTACACAATAGCCACTGTTTCTGATTAATTATTTCACTTTATGCAATTTAACCATACAGATGTGAGAGTTAAACAGGCAGCTTAGGTGCTATTGAACTCTTGGTGTTAAGACACATGTGGAGATTGAGTTGTAGTTCTGTCTTGCAGCACTGAAATTCTGTTCACATCTTCTGTTTCACTACAAACCATTAACTATTCACATAACTGACACTCAGCTATGTTTTGCATTTTAAAATGCTAACAAAGTGTGCAAAACTGATGGTGAAAAATCAGGAACCCATGGGAACTGCATGTGTATGGCTGATAGGGTGCAAGGTTTTGCTTGGGTTCTGTGAATACGATCTGCCCATCAATGAGTTAAAGCTGACCATGGCTGAGGGATTAATCCTTGGGGAAAAATCAGGTCAGTCAGGATCTGACATGTGTCTGTTAAAGCTGCTGTTGTAATTGATCTAATCCTAAGCAAAACTTTGGCTGGACGTCCATCTGCAGGGCCCACCACTGGATGGGGAGGCAGGGGAGGGAGGGGTTGTTATTTTGAATTTAAATCAGATATTATTTCCTCAAAGCTAAGTTTCATTGCTTACTTTACACTGGGAACCATTAGTTGGTTGTTCTTTTTGCCTTATGGAGGCTGAGGTTTGCCCCAAACCAGCCAGTGCTTGTGAAGGGGTGCATCAGCCCTGCAGTGTGGGCAGCCCAGGGGGATTTGCTGGGGTATGGTGGTGCCTGGTGGCTCTGGTTGGAGTGCAAATCTCCAAGACAAGACATGATCCCCCCTGGATTAAAAGCAGGGCCCTGAACACAAGTCCCTCGCATGCTGGATGTGTCCCTGTGTGCCCAGGCTTTGCTTCCCCTGGTGCCTTCTGCTGGTTCTGATGAGAAGTGTGGTTCTGAACTCAAAACTTTCTCAGCAGGAGTGTGCTCAGTACAGTTGTGCTCCTTTGGAAGCTTGGGCTGAGTTACCCACATGTGATTGTATCTTAAAAATCAGTGTTTTATCAAACTAGTCTCAATTTAATTTTTATCTAAACATCACAGAGAAAAAATCCTCCTGGGATGTATACAGGAAATGTGCAAAATTATCACACTTACGTGCCAACGTGTGCTGGCAATTACTTTTTGATCTCAGTGCTTTCACAACTTGCTATCTGCTTACTGTATTTTTCCATGTAATTTCTAACAGATTTTCTTCTCCTGTTGCAGCTGAGTGAATAATTCACTATTTGTGACAATTGTTTGTACAGTAAAAAAACCCAAAACCACCACAAACCCAGCATATGAGGAGATTAAATTGGCAGAGCACTTTGGCTTAGCATGAAATGCCTCTGCAGAGGAAAATGCATTCTCTTGCATTGAGATCTATAGATCAACGAAATCCTAAATGAAAAACTGAGATTACTCCAGAAGAGCTTCCACATATCACGGAATCACGTGGGCATTCAGCCATATACAATATTACATTTTCTATTATAATATTTTGGCATGCACCAGAGACTCAGAAAGGTTTGTCTAAGCTGATAAATTATGACAATTTGTCAAAAACAGAAAACAACAGTGGCCACAAGGCCACATCATACATTTCAAATATTCAGTATTTGTAAGAGTAGTGTTTTGTTTAAGCTATGGTTTGCTTAAAATATTGGTACTCTGGGTAGGGATTTATTAATTTATTTTTAAGTGCAGTGAAACATTGATCTCAGAAGCTACTACCTAGAAAACACATTTTCCAATTAGCCTTGATGTCTGAATTGTAAGTCAGGAGGCAAAAAGAATGATGAGCCCTGCTAAAGGCAGCTTATGATGCATTATTAATGCTGTTTTCAATATCAAACATGCCAGGAATCATATGCATAATATATTCTCCCAGAATCAAAAATGTGAAGACCTTTCTGTTCTATTGAGATGATGTCTTATGGATGCCCCTTTCTCCATAACTCGTTAAAATAAAAAAGTGAAAATACAAAGACACCATAACCATTTCTATAGGGATTGCTCCTCTGCCGGGCACTGCCCAGCCCTCTGATGGTGGTGTCCCACTGAGCTGCTCTGGTACCTGTCAGACCTGGAGTTTTTGGGGGTCTATGCCTTAGTCATGCTGGCCTGAGGGTGGGCAACAGCAGCCCATAATATTAACACCCTCCTCATAATATTTCAGATGTTCTTTAAATGTTTGGTAGACCTGCTAAAAGCAAACATTGCAATACAAGTCTGTATTTCTTGAAATAAGCTAATCAATTTAAAATGTTTTTAGTAGAGAAAAGTCAGATTTAGGTAGCTGCTTGGTGTGAAATCACAGGATTGGTCAGGTTGGAAAGGACCACAGTAGTCATCTGGTCCAACCTCCCTGCCCAAGCAGGGTCGCCCTAAAGCACGTGGCACAGGGCTGCATCCAGACAGGTCCTGAATGTCTCCAGTGAGGGAGACTCCTACAGCCTCCCTGGGCAACCTGTGCCAGTGTGCAGGAACTTGTACAGTACAGAAGTTCTTCCTCATGTTCAGGTGGAACTTCTTGTGCCTCTGCTTCTGCCCATGGCCTCTTGTTCTGTTGGTTGGCACCACTGAAAAGAGCCTGGCTCCATCCTCTTGAACCCACCCTTTAGGTGTTTGTACACGTTAAGGAGGTCACCTCAGCCTTTCTCTGTTAGAGAGGTTCTCCAGACCCTTGACCAGTTAGTGACTTGTCATTGGACCTGTGGAGTCCAGAAATGGACACAGGACTCCAAATGTGGCCTCATTAGGGCCATACAATTTAACCTTGTGAACGTTTAAACAAAATGTAGAAGCTTACCTGCAAATGCCCACCAGGTGACTGTGCTCAGCAGCCATGGGGTGCCAGCCCTGCCGGGGAGGTGCTGGGATGGTGTGCCCCTCTGCACAGTGCTCCTCAGGCTCTCTGAGACAGCACCAGCACCTGGTAGCAAACTGATTGATGATCTGCTGCTGCTTGGATCCATAGGGATGCCTGGGGAGTGTGTGCACAGGGTACCTGGCCACTCTGCACCCTTCCCACGTGCTGTGGCCCTGAAAACCAGCTGCTGGGCTCACACTTCTCTGATAACATTTTTGCCTTTCAGTTTACTCGTGTCCATTCCTTGGCTTTATTTTCTGTAAGCAAAACCCCAAGAATTCTTGTAGCCCTTGTCTGGCCAAAGTAATCCCTCTGATTTAAATGATTCTCCAACCTCCCTGTATCGTTCAAAGCATTATTTGTCTGACATTCAAATGCAAGCAGTTAAAGCTTGTGTTATCCTGCTTCTCATTTCCTCAGGTTGTGAAATACCCTGACTCCACTGACTGCATCTATCATAACATTCCATTTAAGAAAATAATTGCAATACTCACAAATGCCTCAGCCATCGTGGCAGGCAGTGCTCGCTGCCTGTGGCTACAGGCTGCCCCAATTTTGATCTATAAAGAAAGAGTGGTTTTTTAGGACCTCCATTGTAAAACAATTACTGACGTATTGCATCTTCTTACACAAAGAAGCAAGAATCATAAGTACTGAGAATATCTGCTCCCATTTATACATTCTTCAGGCATATCTGCAAAATTTTCTTTATTATTATTTCTTCAACCAACCAAATACACTTGTTTTTATAGAAACTTCAAGGTGACAAAGTCAAGCCTGACTGAGAAACAACAAAATTGACACTGTTTGTATTACATTGGTTTGGTCAACTAACATCAGGAAATGTATTTTTCCCCCATTTTTTTTCTCTAAGTCAGCCTCCTCACTGCTACTCTGAACCAGGGGAGATTTGTAGTGACCGCTTGCACCTAATGGATGCACGTTTTGCTCTTAGAATTCAAACCAGGCTGTATTATGATGATGATGTTATTTTGCTGTTATTATTTATTGTTATTTTATTATTACAGCTGCCCTGTACTGTTAAACCTCTTTACTCGTGCTTGCAGAGGGAATAGTGCTGCTCTGTTGTGTTTTTGATTGAGTCAGGATGAATAAACCAATGCATTGAAGGTCATCGTCCAAAGAAACATTGTTATTCACATTACTAAGGTTAGTAGTAATAAGGTTGGAAATGTTTTCCCAAATTTGAAGGGTTTTATGTATTTTTATAGTATAACTTTAACAGATCTTTAAAACAAGGATTTACTTCAAACTAGAAATGTAGTGACAGTTAAAACTGAACACCAGTAAGTTTTTGAACTGAGAAATGCATGTGATCTGTTCAGGATACAGTTTTATTTAAGCAAGCTGAAGTTTTCCAGTACAATATTTTCTCACTAGATTTTACATTCTTCTGTAAATGTACATGGTGTAAAATTCCCACTCTGTTCTGCTGTTTGCCCTGAAACAGTGAAACCATGTTGTCCTCGTCCTGGGGTCAGTTGTCGTCCCAGGTCTTGTCTGAGAACTTTGTTGACAGTCAGAGCCTTTGTACCGCTGGGTTTCACACCTCCCCTTTACCACATTCTCCAGGATCACACAGTTCTCTCAACATTTTGGTCCATCTCTTTGCTGATGGTGTTCCCCATTTTGCATTACCCATCCCAGAACGCTGCTGTTTACTCCTGGGGAAAGTCTCTGTTGGAGAATTTTCAAATAAAAATCACCAAATGCGTGTGCTTTCTAGCACTGTACTTAGCATCATAGTATCTGTTTTGTTGATGACCTGAAGTTATCATTATAAATAGTGTATATGGTATAATTTATGAATGTGTAGGGATTAATGGGCTGGCACAGAGTGCAAGCTATATTAGCATATGAATTCTGTGATGTTGACTCCACTTCTGCCTGGTTCTCCATGGTTTAGAAGATTGAGTTTGCTTGTCTCAATTTCATTTGCTTAGATTTAACTCAAAGCCTCTCAGTGTGAATAAAACATTGTTACCAGACTTAGATAAGCCTATACAGGTCTTAATTGCTGTTTTGATGATACACCACACACCTCTGTATGGGAAGCTTCTGTTGCCTTTGTATAATCTCTGCTTGCTTCTGGAGCTTCTTACTATTTTTATTACTTTTATTTCCACCATGAATTTCTGAAAAGTATTTGTAGGAAGCTGAACACTGTTTTTCCTACAAATTCTTTTTAAAGAACACAGAAGAATTCCACCTGTACTAATTTTCCCAGCTGCTGCTGTCTCCAAGCCATGATGGTGCCAGGGGATGGTGCTTGAACGTCCCTGCAGAGCATCCCTGTCCCCTGCACTGTGTGAATTCCAGTGCAAGTGCAGTGACAGAATATGTTTATAGTTTGTGATTTAAATGTTTTGCTCCAGACAGGTGTAAAACAGAATATTATTGCACCTGACAATGTGTCTGGTCCTTACTGAATCCAGGGAAGAGCCACTTTAACTGGCTGAGGTGTTTCTTGTGCTCCCTAGAAATGTCTTGTGTCTCACCCTGCTCTTGGCGGATATCGTGTTGCCTGCCATGCCCCAGAGCTCTGACAGTGGTTGTGTGATTTCCTTCCTTCCAGGCAAGTGAGAAAATGTAGCAGGACAGAGGGAAGGACGAGAAGCTCCAAGTGAGCAGTGGGACGAGGGCCTCTGGGCAGGACTCCCCTCCCTGCCGCTCAGCCTCACCATGTCCAAGAAGGGCACCAGCAGCCGGGCTCGGGGGGAGAAGCTGGATGCCTTGGCCGCCTTGCAGGCTGCCAATGAAGACCTCAGGGCCAAGCTCACCGACATCCAGATAGAGCTGCAGCAAGAAAAGAGTAAGGTGTGCGTCTTTTCCTTCCTTCATCCACTCAAACAAGGGCAGTCTGGTGTTGCTGACTGCCACCCACCCTGCCCCACTCACAGCTGACTTGGACAGGGAATCAGTGCCTGCTCCTGGAACCAGCCTGCCATGGGAAACAAGGGGCAACACCTCCATTGCAGAGATTTGAATTGTTCTCCTTGCATTTGGGATCCCTGAGAGCGAGGGCACTCTGGCAATCCAGCTCTGGGTGGGGAAGCCAAGCAGTGAGGATGAGCAGTGCCCGAGTGGCAGGACGTGGCCATGGGCACCACGATCCCCCCCGCCATCCAGAACGAAAAGAACCTGAAAAATCGTGTGGCTAACTGCCAGCAAAAGGTCTGGAAAAGCAAACGTCTGCTCAAAACAGATGGCATCATTGTAGTAGTGGCCTGAAAGCTGCCCACGGCCTTTGTTCTCTTGCTACAATTCTTTCTAGTAAATATTCACCTATTTACAAGGATGGCTACGTTGAGGTTATTGAATGCAATTTTGTGTTATTCAGAAATTCTCTTTGCTGATTCTTCTTTTTCACGTTTACACTCATTTCATTTGGATTTTATGCTTAAAATCCTTCAATCTGGCTGCTTACAATTTTCGGGTGTATGGTAATAGTCCTCAACTCTGCCTCCACCTCTGATCACCAAAGTTTAAGGAGCCCCAGTTTCACCCAGAGCCTTCCAGAGAGCAGCAGCTGATGCAGCCTGAACCTCAACTTTAAAAGCTTTCAGCCATCACCCTCAGATCACTTCTCAGTGAGGGCATGAAAAATATATTTGATCTTCCGTAATCCCCTAAATTAGTTTCTACTGATAAACTTTGGGTTCTTAGGTCCCAGAATGCTAACAGAAACATGCACTACCATGCAGGGGCAGAATAATCTGCATTTTTCCATTATTTGCATAATTATTAGATATTCCAGACTATGAATCTATTTTTTAAGGAAGCTTCTAGGGGTGTGTGTATATGTATTTAAGTAGAACGTCCATCCATTCTGTTGTTGTGAAGCAGCATTTTCAGTTTCAAGACTGAGCACTGTGTTTTCCTTCCCCCTGTTCACCCCAGCCCTTTCGATGCAACACTACTCATGGCTTCTTTGGAGTTTATGGTCTGGTTTTAAATTGAAATGTCCCTTCACCCTTCTGTGGGCAGATTCAGTTAGTTATTTATAAATCATAATTCAGTGCTGAAAAAAATCTGATAAAATGCAGTTACTTGGGGCTCACAGTAGCCTGCACAGAGCTTTTTGAGTCTGTTCTAGGCACATGAGCACAGGGCGGTTTGGATCTGTGTGCCTGTGTGTGCCAAAGTGGTGCCACAGCACCTGCCTTCTCCCCCATTCCTTCAGAAATGTGTGGGATCTTCTGCAGAGATCCAGCTGCAAAGTAAAGTAGGGACTCAGACTCACCCCACAAGACACTGGCTATTTCCTAAATGTATATTAGATTAAACATTAATCTGTCTCTAGCACCTATTGCACACCCATTTGCCCAGTTTCTGAGCCTACACCTCCTTTAGTGTTTGGATATTGATGGCTGGTTCACTTGGACTTTTTGCTGCTTGCATACATTTATGATACTTACTCATATTGTGTTACTTCATACTTTTTAGGGCACTGGATTAGGTAAATTAAAGAGTCCACAAGATTGCTAGGGCTTATTATTTAATTATAAAAATAGAATATGATGTTAAAATCAGCATTGGTGTCTAGAATGATGCCAGACCTCGAGTGCAATGACAGCTCTGAGAGTTCATTGAAAGTATTTGCCATAAAGTGTAAAACACCTTTCCCCTGTGAAATGTTTTATAAGGGTTTGTAACATGTGTTTTCTTCACACAGAATGCGTCGAGAGGAAATTGCTGTTCCGTGAGCCTACAGCATGAAGGCTGTGTGGCAGCCCTCAGTGACCCTACTTTTTCCTGGAACCTCCTTAAAAAAGGGATGTTTAATATATAATAAAGTGTTAGGCCATAAAGAATGACCAGAATGCCAGGTGTGCAGGGCTGCGTGTGGTCACAGCAACTCACCAGCTGGGGCTCTCGCTAAGGCACAGCCAGACCACCTTGAGGGCTGATATTGCAGAGTGAGCCGTATCATTTGTAGATAATATCGTGATTTGTATTAATCACTGCTGATTAAAAACACTTCTTTGTTTTTCCTCGTAGGTGGGCAAGTTGGAAAGAGAGAAAAATCAGGAAGTTAAGCAGATCAAAGAGCACGAACAGCATAAAAGTACAGTGGTGGTCACAGAGCTCAAAGTCAAGCTTCATGAAGAGAAGATGAAGGAGCTCCAAGCTGTTCGAGAAGCACTTTTGAGACAGCACGAAGCTGAACTGCTCAGAGTAATCAAAATTAAAGATAATGAAATCCAGAGACTACAGACCCTTCTCAGTGCTGTACGTGATGGGGGCCCTGACAAGGTGAAAACAGTGCTGCTCACAGAGGCCAAGGAGGAGGCCAAGAAGGGGTTTGAAGTGGAGAAAATAAAAATGCAGCAAGAGATTTCAGAGCTGAAGGGGGCTAAGAAACAAGTGGAAGAGGCTTTAACCATGGTCATCCAGGCTGACAAAATTAAAGCAGCGGAGATAAGGAGTGTATACCACCTGCACCAGGAGGAGATCAGCAGAATCAAGAGAGAGTGTGAGAGAGAGATCCGTAGACTGGTACGTGTTGGTAACTGCATCTGGGGTTTTTGCTAATGCTTCTGTTATTGACAGTAAGCAAATGAAAGTTCAGTTCTGGGCTGAGATGAATGGATAAGGGTGGGCGGCCACACTCTGGAGCTTGCTTCAAATCTGGTTTACATTTCCTAGTAGAGATGTCAAAATGGTTTTTAAAAACAATTAGGATGTTTTGTAAGGAACTTTGTTATCCATGTCACCGCCTGTTAATGTTCACATCTCAAATACCAGGAGAGGCATTGGGTTACTGGCTGGTTAGGGGAATTCTACAGATGATTATGTTTATTGGCCCGTGCCCCTGTTTCCCCACTGTTTGTTCCTTACTGATCCACCTTGGTCCTTCCTTGCCTTTGTTAATTCCCATAAACATCCCATCATGAGCTATACACAATCCCAAAATGTTCTTTATTCTGCATCCTACAGTGAATCCTGTACCCTGTAGGCAGTGACCCCCTTCACTATGCAAGGTGTTCAGGAAGGGGTTCCTCTCCATGACCCCCCTTGGTGGCTTTCCCCCAGGACAGGCACTGGTCCTCCTCCTTCGGTGGTCCTGCGAGCGGTGACTCGGCAGGCTCCTGCGATCAGGAAGGTGCTGGGTTCTTCACCCATCATTGCTCGTCTGATCCTCACTGGGTTGTTGTGTGTGCTGACCAGCCTTCTACCACCTCATTGAACCATTTGAGTCTCGATGCAACAGTGTGACTCTCCAAGGCAGTAGCTACGTGCTGCTGGCTTCAGGGTGTTCCTCCAGGGTGTTCGGAGATCTGTGGGAGAGGCTAAAATGGATGAAGTTGCTTGGAAAATGGGAGAACTCCCTGCAAGAGGGAGCTCCCTCCAAGAGGGGAGGTTTTGGCAAGAGAGCCTGGCAGGCCACCACCACTTTCTGGGGTTTAAGATGATTTCTTCTGCACTGCCATCTCTGACACTCACCTTACAGTTCACGCAGCCTCATGAGAGCACAGTTGACTTGCAGGACTGTAGCCCTGAACTGTTACCACCGTTCCCAAGGATATGGGAACAAATGTAGTGCCTGTACTCTTGTGATGCAGATTTTGGGTCTTTTCTCAGTTTTTATTTGAAGGTACCATCTTTTGGGGTTTGCCATGCCTTTTGTAGTATTCACTGTCTCACTATAAACCCATCCATGTCTCTTCCAAGTCATTATCCCTTGGCTATTATCCAAATCCTAAAACCAATTTAAACAATGTCCAACCAGCCTGCAGCGTGGCCACCAGTCCCAGCATGGCAGCATGGCCATGCTTCAGTGGGCACACAGCAGGACCCACTGCCACAGCATTGGCACAGCATCGGCCGTGTCCTCGTGAACCAAAGCCACCGACCCCCTGTGCATGGCTCCCTTAGTTGGGGGGGGTGACGTTCCCTTTATTTAGGCACCTGTTCTCTCAGACTTCAGGCTGTTAAGGTTTTGGTTTTTTCACCCTCCTAGATTATTTTATTCGTATGAGGAAGATATTAAAATTATAAATATTATTCAAATTATTAAAACTAGGTGCTCAGGAGGCATCAATGTGGCACTGGGTGACATGGTTTAGTGGTGATGTAGGTAGGTGGTTGGACTGGATGATCTTGAAAGTCTTTTCCAATCTTGATGATTCTATGATTCTATAAAATAATTTATAACCAACCTGTCTATTGCTACAGTTCAGATATCCTGAAGTGTCACTACTTTCTTCTCTGAACGTGCATTACTAGGTGCATCGATTTGATACCTCAGAATGAAAGGATGGCTAATGTACTTCCTAAATAAACTCGCTGCATTACATGAAAAGCTCACACTAATGGCCTCTAATGTAGAAGCTATAAAATAAATATGTTCTTAGTTATAAGGAATAGAGTGGTTTGAGGTTATGTTTCCTAAATTCCCTTTGAAAATCAAACTTTTTTTTAATTCCTGCTTGAAAGAATCAGATTATCTAACCATGCTAATTAAATTACATGATGCCATCTTTTTACCAAGCCCCGAGTGCTTCCTGCATGTCTTTAAGTACTCTCAGCTCCATTGACTCCACCGTAATTGATTTCAAAGGAAGCTGTTGGCTGCTGGCACCTTGAAGGGGAGGGCCACGCTGTTCTGGGGGGGAGGACTGACTCCGTGTTGGATGATAAAAGCTCTTCTCTCAGTGAAATTGAGGCAATTCTCAAAACACTTAAACTGTTACTGAAAACCAGTGGTTTTTTCCCTTTTTAAGATAGGGGCCGTCAATAAAATGTGCTCATTGAGCCTCCTTGGGGTTGCAGTGAGATAAACCCAGAGCAGCCCAGCATGAGCAGGTCCGCCCACCCAGCAGAACGGTGGGACTGCACCTCATGGAGTGGCTGTGGCAGGCGTCCAGCCTCGAGCTGTTAATGGAGTCACACCAGGGTTTTAAAACTCAGTAATTCATGTATGATGCATTATTCAGTCATTTTATCAAAGAGGGAGGTAACCTTGGAGCAAATTGTTATTGCACACCTAGAAAAATCCTGGAGTTTTTGTTCAGTCAGAATAGAGCAAGACAAGTTGTACTCATTCATGTTTAGCTTTGTGATTGTGTGGAAGCCTTTATCATAGAGCAAATTCTTGCAGATATGTATCTGGCAGGTACAGTTTTTCATTCCCGAATCAAGTACATCTGTGCAGGCTTAGCTTATGGAAAACAGTTCCATACGGAGTCAGGTGAAGGTTGTCTTGGAAAGGTGAGTTAGTATGAATCAATTAGTCTCCTTTCAAAAAGGAGCTGTACAGTCATCAGGTCTATTTCAAGCAAATTGCAGTTTATTTTGGTCTTCAGCATCATCCACCTTGGTCAGATTTTGCCAAGGGAGATGCAGGGAATGTGCTCAGGCTTTCAAAACAACCAGCTCTGCTCTGAACCTCTCTGTTCTGCTGAAGTACCACAGCTTTGAATGCCGTTACAGTGTCACATCATACCCAGTGCCAGTGACCGAGCTCGCTCCTCGCCAGGTTCCTGAGGGCAATCCCTGCATTATTGCCCACTTCCAGAGAGATCCTGGAGAAGGCAGAGCTGCTCTGGTCGAACCAGCCATGCTTGCCTGTGCTGCACTCACCTCCCGCAGTGAAACCAAACCCAAATGTTCCTGTGGTCAGAAGGAGACTTCCAAGTGCAGCTGCCAGCTCGCAGGCTGGTGCCAGGGCGTGTTTCCAGCAGACCCGAAATACACAACAGGCAGGCTGTGGCAGTGCAGGGCAATGCCTGCAGGAGGTGATTTGGGCAGCTTTGCACTGCAGGCATGCAGATGGTGGCAGAGTGTAGCAGCTAACAAGGTGTCAGCTTGCTTTAGAAACAGTTCCGCTCAGTATTTACCAAATAACATTGCCAGATATTTATTCTGGTTACTTTTCCAGTGCCAGGGTAACTATTGCTCTGTGGTGCCAACTGCTTTGGACTGATCACATGCAGCAGGGCTGAGCATATCCCACTTCTGTGAGCAGCACAGAAAGGAAATGGCATGCTTTGCAAAAGTGTGTGTTCAAGTTATCCTGGCCCCGTGGTTTCCATTTGCACATATGGTGATGCTGTTTGTGCCTGTAAAGTCTGAGTGTGACACGCTCCCAAGAAGCACAACTAACCCAGTTACGCTCTGCCTGCTCAGCAGCCTAGCAAATGGAAATGTGAAAGATGAAAGCCCCTTGCAGATGGGAACAAGTAATTATGGCAACGACCTTCTGCCTGAAGAATTCCTAATCTTAGTAAACTTTTTTTACATTCTAATTTGTGCATTTTAAAACAGCTTAAAATACTGCACGAAGGTATTTAATGACATTTGTATGGTCTCCCACTAATACCAGCACAGCCTGTGTTCATGGGTGAACTCCAGGGAAAACAACCCTACAGCCAGGAGAATTCCCAGAGATTCACTGCCTTTGGGATTTGCTTAATGGGGACTAAGAGTCAAAGTGATAAAGAGCATTTAAATTTTACTTCAATGTAGATTGGTCAGAAGAACAGCAGCGGCCACTGCAGCCTCCGTCCTCCTCTCCTGTGTGTGAGGGGACCGGAGCAGAAATCAGAAAAATTGAAGAAATTAGAGTTGTTAGTGACTGGAAAGTGTTTCTCTTCAATTCAAGATAAAATTTAATTGATCATGACTACCACAAGGTTTAATAACTTGCTTTAATACCTCACGTAGGACCATTGTGTGTTGAGACCTTCCTGTCTTCCTTATAGCAAAGCAAGCCCGGAACAGGAGAAGGTCAGTGCTGCAGGAGCACTCTGAGCCTCTGCTCACAGGCACTTCCCTGACATTCCCCTTGGTAGGCAGTGCAAACTGGTGAAGGTGTCTGACTTAGAGGACAGTATCAGATAAAAAGTGTAAGAAGCTGACTTTTTAAATATTAATGCTATTATGATCGATTTAGTCTTTATCTTTGCCTTTTTATTCCCTTATATGGAGAAGAATTGCCATGTTTGGTATTACAAAGGTGTCTCAGCAGTCATCCTGGACTGAAAGGCAGACAAATTATTCCTTCTTGCAAATGTGGAGTTTTTCACCATTTACAGTTTGAACTTCATTTCCAACAGTATTGATTCTAACTAGGACTGGACTACAGAAGGATTTTGTTGTATATTGAAAACTACAGAACATTGCTCCTACATTCTGTAGGGTCAATAACCCCCCAGATTTGAGTTGTTCCTTTTGTGTCTCAGTCCAGTTCTTAAAAGCATTTTTCTCTACAGTCCTGAACAAGAAGTCTGCTCTCTCCTGTGCTGTGACCATGCTGCTGCTGGGTCACAACACGCCTGACACGGAGCCTGGGGCTCCTAGAAGCGTTTTGAAACTGTTGGTGCTGGGTGTGAGGTTCCTGCTCCCAGCAGTGTGGGTCTGAGACACCGCACGCCTCATTTTGTGCCATTTCCCAGAGGATTCGGTGCTGTGCTTCGTGTGAGAGCCTGACCCCGGCGTGCAAGGGGTAAATGCCTGGAGTCAGGAACATTGACCAGTGGGCAGTACCACTGCACAGGTATGCTGCCACACACCCCCCCAGGCTATCTGTAAATCAGAAATCAGCTCTGGATATGGGTGTGCAGTATCAGAGCAGCAGCTCGAGTCATCCTCATGGAGTATTTGGCCAAAACTGATCAGCCCCATGTATCGGGCTGTGGTGGGGGGTGATGTATGGCACCAGGACAAAGAGGTGACTGCGTTTATTTCCTTGAGAGCTTTAAGGAAAATGGTAGGAAAATGGGGAGGGAAGGTGGAGGTGAGAAGGATGCCTGTGGGGCAGAGACCCCTGCTGCCAGGCTGTGTATGTGAGCCCCATCTGCCGTGGGGTGACCGTGCCCACCAGTGACCCCATGGGGGGCCTGGCAGCTCCGTCCCCTCCACTCCTGAGGGGTGAGGTCCAGGGCTCCTCATGTATCCTAACTGACACCATGCCCCCGGGGAGATGTCTGGGTGTCTGTGGTGTTGCAGCTCCAGCCTCTCGCTGCTGCCAGCGGCCGTTTCACCTGCCAGGTGCTGCAGCCTCAAAGGCAGATGTGTGGGGCATGTGGCCATGCTCCTCATGGTGCCTGGGAATCTGGGAAGCTGCAGGAACATCACCAGCCAGGGCATTTCAAGTGTTGGCTTTACAATCGTGATGGCAATAACAGATTTGAAAAGAATCACTCAGCTTAAAGCCAGGTTGCACGAGAGGCAGTGACAAATCCACCTTTGCATGGGATCATGTTTGCATAATTGGCACCGGCTGTGCTCACGGGTGGGTATTAATTACCACTCCCACATAAATACCATAAATATTCATCCCGAGCCCAGGCAGCTCCTAGAACCGAGGTGGGAACTCCGCGGCGCAGGGCACCTCTCGAGTGGGTGGGTGGGTGCTGTGCTCCACACGCTGCCCCCGCTCCCCAGCACTGCCCGTGTCTGAAGCCCCCGAGCCCCGGGGGGGGAGGAGGAACCCCCCGGGCCCGCAGCCCTGGCAGGATGGGGCCGGCTGGTGCCCTGCGGGGTGTGCCTGGGGACCCACACTGCTGCCCGTGAGTTGCACCTTGTTCCTTCTCTTTGCGTTTTCTCCGTGTTGCTAATGTTAGGAAGAAATGTGCTAAATAATATTTTTCAGTGAAATGCTTCCTTCTGTTTGTACTATTTCTGTCTAATAATGGGCTGCAAACATCAAGCTGTTCTGCATATTTCATAGATGTGCATTTAATCATAGGAAGGGATGTGTGAATACTGCTGTCTCCTTTGTTGTGGCGAGGTTATGTGTAGGGTTTTTCCGGGGAAACAATGCACTAGTGAAATACTGTGAAATGTTTTGTGCTTTCTCCAGTCGCTTTGTTCCTCACAATTTAAAGCGTTGTCTATGTTGCACCGTGTCTTTGTTTTCATGCAAATAGGGATCATCTCCCCAATATTCTGCTTATTTGAAACAAATCACCATTTGATGATGTGCTACCTTCTCATTTCTGTATCCGTTTAGGTGAGGTATTTAACAGAAGGACCTTAGGGGCATCTCTTTGTTTCATTCAAAGTTAGTAGACCGTTGCTTTAATAGGAATTGTTGAAAGCACCTAAAGTACATTACATTTGCTCCGTTTTACTAGAAGAATCTAAATTTTGCATAACCTCAGAGCAGTTTCCGCACCGGTGTCTATGGGCTGTCCTGTGCTGCCTTTTGGCAAAGGCTGGCTCTTCCCCCCCGGACAGTGTGGGATCTCTGCAGGTTCCCAGCTGGATTCATCCCTCCCTGGTGCTGCCGAAGGGCAGTGCTGCCCCTCGGGGAGCACATGGGCTCCTGGCCATGGCTGGGGCTGGGTCGGTGGAGCTTCCCGTGGGGGCGGTGGGATGCTGGGGCATCTCCCCTGAGCTGGCTCTGGACACAGTCTCCACAATGTGCAACCGAGGGACTACATCCCCCAGCCCCTGTGTCCTCTCCTGGGGAATTTATCTCTCAGCTGCAAGCTGTAACCAAGCCCTCCACCCAAATAGGAGTGGAAATCATTCCTGATTCCATTGCTGGGGGTGTGAACTGCCATGGTCGCTGTTTCCCTGGCTGGGCTGGATTTGCAGTTATTGGAAGCAAGGTACCTTGACTGATCTGTTAATTCCCAATATAATTTTTTTTCCAGGTTTATAGACAAAACTCTCAAAGAGTCAAACACAGGGCAAAATATTCTTATTTCAAACAGGCTGCATTTTAAAACCTAATCACTTAAATTAAATGTGTAAGGTCTCAAAAACTTCTGCCAAAAGTATTCTGCATGTATAGTGTTTGAGACTGGACCAACAGACATTTTAGGGAGCGTATCCGAATTCTTTCTTCCCATGGCATCCTTGTCTGTGAGCACATTGGGCAGCCCTGTGGTGTGTGAGGGTGGTTAATGTTTTATGTTCATGTATGATGTGTGTGTGTGCAACCCAGCTGGGGAAACCCTACGTTCTGTTGCAGTGCTGCACATCCTCGCAGGCACAGAGCATTCTGGGCTGTGCTCAGTTACTTTTTGATGTCAGGCAAGGCACAGGCCATCCTCAGGGCCTGACCCCAGTGTAAGCCATGGCTTGAGCCCCCAGCCTGTGGTGCTGCCCTGCATGGTGAATGTGGCTCAGCTCCCTGGGGAGAAAGGGTCCAATTC
This sequence comes from Aegotheles bennettii, assembly GCA_013398125.1. Classification (NCBI taxonomy): domain Eukaryota; kingdom Metazoa; phylum Chordata; class Aves; order Caprimulgiformes; family Aegothelidae; genus Aegotheles; species Aegotheles bennettii. The sequence continues at coordinate 32,700 of VZRW01009865.1, read as the reverse complement.
CATATCAGCATTCCGAAAAAATCTGAGTATGCTGTCCCTTGGAAAATACTCCTGAGTGTATTCAATGTGGCCGATCCAACGTCGATGGGCACAGCTCCCTGAGCTCAGCAGGAACAGTGCAGGCAAATAGGAGCAAGAGAATTAGCTGGACGTTTGTCCTTTGAACACCAACCGATATTGCATAATGGTGATTATGCATAAGCAAAACCTTTCCTGGAAAGGGGGTAATAGAGCAAATTGCTTACATGGGAAACTTCAGGGAAAAAATAAAAAAACCACATTCTTTCTATATTGTGAAAATTAAGAAGATATTCAGGTTTTAATATTTTTATTTTAAAATTATGATCCCAAATTTTCTAAAGGTGGTGTCCAAGCAAAATGTTGCAGTATCATTGAAAAGTTTGAGTGAACTCATCCTAATTGTGATGTGAATGGTAGGGTTTGATTTTTTTAAAGATATTCTGAAATGGTGCAAAGAATCCGGGCTATTTCCCAGCCATTGTGATGAAAACATTCCTGCTGAACAGAGAGATTGTATTCCTGGTGGCCCCAGAAGAAGAGCAACAGCACAAGTTGGCTAAGCCATTCAGTTGGTGTGGTCACTGTCAGACACTCGCTGTGGTGTTTTCCATGTTGAGGGGTGTTGGCTCTGGGCAACTGTTCCCTGGCCCTGCCTGGGGTCCCGAGATGCTCTGTTGTTGTCAAGCCGCTGCCTGCCTGTGATTGTGTTCTGTTCTCCTTGTAGATGGAGGAGATTAAATTTAAAGACAGAGCAGTCTACGTGCTGGAGAGAGAGTTAGGGGCTCAAGCCGGGCATGCTCAGAGACTGCAGCTCCAAAAGGAGGCTTTAGATGAACAACTTTCCCAGATCAAAGAGTCTGACCGGCATCTGAGCAGCCCCAAGCGGGAACTTCCTTATGCAAGTGGTGCAGGAGACGCCTCAGACCATTCGGGAAGCCCCGTAAGCACTTTCACACCGTTTCACCTACACAGCCGAGAGGAGGGAGTGCCCAAAGGCACAGGGTGACAGAATCTTGATGAGTGCACCCTGGAGCAACAGCCTTCCCTCAGCCACAGGGGACACCCCGAGGCTCTGGGTTCTTGCTCCTGTTTCTTAGACAAACCTTTAACATTTAAAATTCAACCTTGTTATGGGAGAGCTTTTGCTTTTCTGTCGTTTCATTTTCTGGTTCCTTTGGTTTGGTTTCATTAGCAGGGTCAGAGTTTTTTGTTCTTTTCCTCTTCCTTTCCCTCACTGTACCATACCTCTGCCACCTGCCTTGGTTTGACACACTCCTGCCAACAAATGATGCAAATGCACTCCTAACCAAGTCATGTATGTGTGCTAGCTTTCGGACTGCTAACAACTTGTTTTGTGAGCAGATGTACAAGGGCAAAATACCAAGGGAATGGGGAAGGGTACACGGGAGCGTGGGAAGCCCCGCAGTCCTCCTGGGCCACTGCTTCCAGCTCGGGGTTTGTGCTGCTGAGTGCTCTCGCTTTCAGTGCACCAGAAAGGGAACAAAATACCTGCTAACCTATTCTCTCCTATTTCTTTTCTGCAATGCAATATCCAGAAATTGAATTTTGGTCACCCTTTCACAAGGTTTTTTAATATCACTACGACACCTTTCTGCTTTGCCTTAATTTGCCAGTGTTGGACACCCTCAGTTAACTGACCTCATACATCTGACGTATGCAGATTTTCCTCATTGCTGATTCTCATCAAGATTTCTTTTGCAACAGCCTGAATTTTCTCAGTAGAAGTGTAAATACTTGTACATGAGCCAACCAATCTATTTTACTCTTTGTTCCAAGCCTCTCCTGCACCTGTTGAATGAGGAACCCTAGACCTCCCAAAAGTGCCACCAGCACTATGGACACTCATTCCCTTCTTTTGATTTGTACTCAACTTCTGCCAAACATCAGAACCAGTCCTAGAGAAGGGGCAAAGTCTGTCATGTTTGTAAATAGATGTAACTCCTCTCTGATTCTGAACGAGAACATGTCTACCTATATTTCTATTCATCTATAATTTGATTTAAGCATTTTCACTCAAATAAAGAGCTACCCCTTCGGCTTTACAAGTGACCCGCTAGAACCCTCTAAGGGCCACAGCTTTATGGAGGAAGAGCTTATGCAATGGTATAATTGCATGGATTTTCCCCATTTGTACTGCAGTACTTTTAATATCATTTTCTTATAACAAAGTCCTCCGAGTGGGTGATGTGTCTGAAGCACTCAGTTCAACAGTGGCATACATTGGAAACATTGCCTTAATTTTTGGTATTTTCCTTTCTGTTTCCAAGTTTACCATCTGTGACTTTGTATTTGCATATACATACTTCTGCATTTGCATACTTTGTTACATTTCCACTCCTGCCTTTCCGTTGGTCTCATCCTGCAGCTGTCAGTGGGCAGTTAGGTTCCATAGCTCACGCTCTGCCATGTTTTGAAATGTTTGGATTTGGGATAAGAAAAAGTCTGAGCTTTGAGAAATGCCGATGCTGCGTGTGCACTTATGGGCAGTTATTTGCAGTTGATCTTTGTTTTAGGAACAGCAGTTGGATGAAAAGGATGCCCGGCGTTTCCAACTGAAAATTGCTGAGCTGAGTGCCATCATCAGGAAGCTGGAGGACCGGAACGCGCTGCTGTCGGAGGAGAGGAATGAGCTGGTGAGTGCAGCGGCGCAGTGCAGCCACCACTGCTCCTGAGCGTGCCCTGGCCATGCCGTGGCCCCAGGGTATGGATGGATTTTCCTCTGTGCCATTGCAGGACTAGCTGGCTCCACCTTACACTCTGCATTCGGTGTTGTGCCACATCACACTCCTCTCTGCACAGATAACGATGAGTTTTTAAGATGGCATGAGCTGGAATTGGTTTTATTTACATTTAAAAATGAACATATTCCACACAGGGTTCACTTGTTGCAGAGACTGAGTACCTCATGAAGGAGGAGCGATCAGCTTCCCAGTGCAAAATACCAAGTGTTTTTAATCAGTTCTGCTTTACATTAAGAGAAAATACTGCTAGTGTGATAGTTAAAAAAATTATTAATATATCTGATGAAAAATAAACGTTCTGGAGGTATTAATTCTCCCTTCATCTTTCAGTTAAAACGTCTTAGAGAAGCTGAAAGTCAGTACAAGCCCATTTTGGACAAAAATAAACGTCTTAGTAGGAAGAACGAAGAATTGTCACATGCCTTACGTCGAATGGAAAATAAATTAAAATTTGTAACACAGGAAAATATAGCAATGGTAAGTGTGTGTGTGCTCCAGGGAGAACGTGCAATGTAGTGCTCATAGGGCTGCTGAGTCAGGCATCATCCCAGGCTTGCAAGTTCAGTAGGAAACTTGCCCCTCTCAGGTGCTTGCTGAGATGCTCTCTGGTGCACTGCTGAGTGGTTTGTGTCTTGAACACACTTTGTTTTACATAAAATGTTTTCTTTTAGCTTTAAAAACAAATAGTTCTGAAGAAAAGAGATTGTGTGAGCTTTGCACGCTTTGACCAGCCACTGGCTGCTCAGCTTCCACACAAGCACAAATCACTGCACCTCACCTTGGACTTTTGTACCAGAATCACCTCCTAATCCTTAGGGAATCAGAACTAGTGACTCTTCCCTTCTTTCCAGTTGCATATTGTTAGTGGGCAGTAGCTGGTACCAAGTAACTGTGGCATTGCAGGAGTGTAGGAGGGCTGAGGTCATCCCTGCTGGTGCTGCAGCTCCGGGACTGCTGCAGATCTAAAGGAATGAGAGGAACCCAGAGAGAAGTTACATTGGTCCCAGCACTCTGAATTCCCAGAGCAAGCCCCACAGCTCCTGGCAGAACTAAAGAGCAGGAGCAGCTGAGCTGCCGCTAGCCCCAGCTTTGGTGCGATGGCCCTGCGTGCCCACTGTCATGCCCAGTGGCCACCAGCTCCACACAGTGCTCTGAGGAGCAGGCACACCCAGCATGTGTGGGCTGGCTGTGTCACCCAGCCCAAGGGGAGCAGGATAGCTGCCACAACAGCCATTAGAGTAGGTGTAAAGGGAAGGGCTATGTGCTGGCCTTTGGCAAAGCCTTCTGAGTATTTCCTCTTCTGCTCTGTGGGTTCCTTTTAGAGGCAAAGAGCTGGAACAATAAGGAGACCGAGCTCCTTAAATGACCTTGACCACAGCCAGGAAGAAAGAGAAGTCGATTTCCTGAGACTACAAATCATTGAACAGCAAAATATCATCGATGAACTCTCCAAGGTAAGATGTTGAGATCCACTGAGGCACAGCAGTAGAGCATGAAGCCTAAGCAAGGGGTGCTTGGGGTTCTGTGAGCCAACGGGCACAGCTAGCATCAGTAGGACCATGGTAGGCATTTCTATGATTAGCAGTGATTGAACTGAATAGAAGTTATCTGTGGTGTAGTATTTGGAAAAATCCTTCCAATCTACATTGCCCTTGAATGAGGAACCATGGCAGCACATCCAGTAGATGTGCTGATGGCCAGATCCTGCACCCGTGAGAAAATGTCAGCTGGAGGTAGAATCAGGGCTAGAGATTGCTGTGTACAAGGAGGGTGTCCTGCAGTGTTGGGGTCTCAATCTTTGGAAAGAGCAAATACTGAAATCAGAATACTCCTCAAGAAAATAACTTCTTTTTTAATGTCTATACACTTCTGGCATTCTCTCTTCCTTTTTTATTAGACCCTGGAAACTGCTGGCTATGTGAAGAGTGTCATGGTAAGAATGAAGTTAACTTTATTCTGATCTTTGTAAGCTTTAAACTGCTGTTCATGTTTAAATTGCATGTTTGCATTGTGCATCAAGCACTCAAGATATGATATCTATTATCGCTTACATCTCCATTCAGACGGCAAGCTAACTCAGGGTTTTCTCAGCGTAGATCTTACCAAAGGCTGTCTCAGCAGAAGTTGTTCACCAGAGGAAAATGTAGTGATAGCAGAGAGGAAATCTCCCGTGGGAGAGGAAAACTTTTTCACCACTAGAATGGCTTCAGAGGCACAAGTCAGCATGGTCACCCTGTCCTGGCGGCCGATAGCGACTGTCCCCACCTCTGGGACAGCTCTGCCACGGAGGGATTGCATTCTTCTAGAGTCTGATTCCCAGTAGCTTTGTCTCACCCGCACTGGCGTGTCCTCAGTCCCTGCCCTTGCCTGACTCCCCCCTTTGTTCTTGCTGATAAAGATCCTATGAATTTAAGCCACTAATGTGTATTGATCAAATGCATACTGCTCTGTTCTTTGTTGCCAAGAGTGCAGCAAACTTGTGTTGCCAAACACACCAGGTATTCAGTTCTCTTCTCTCCCAGCTGCTGCTGTCAGGGTTTGCCATTGGGCTGATGGCAGTGGCACATTATCCATGTCCCACAGTGTCATCGCATCCTCTTACTGAATGGCTAGAATTAAAGGTTAGAGGGATTTTCCCTTTAGAACTCTCTGCAATCCTGGACTTTGTCTGTATTTGCAATCCAGAATAAAGAAATCTTGTCAGTACTATGAAAAATTGACATGGCTCTCTGAAGAGTATCATGATTTCCACTGAACACAAAAGTTTGCTGGCAGCAGTAAACGCTCAAACCTTCTTCCCAGGAGACTGGGAACCTGCGTATCCTCAGAGAAGTCAGCTGAGACTGCAAGTGCCGAGTTCAGAGAGTCTCTGAATTTTGTGTGGTTGGGCTGTGACCTGTGAGCACCTCCCGGGGGTCACAACCAGCCCTGCCCCAGGAAAGCCTGGCTGTTCCATCTTGGGGCAGTGACCATTGACATTGCTGTTTCTTGGTTGCCCAGTGACTACTGGTGCTGACATGGTTAATTGAAATAACAGCTCTCTGAAAACAACTAACGTCTGTGTCTGATTCTTTCAGGAACGTGATAAGCTGTTAAGGTTTAGGAAGCAAAGGAAAAAAATGACAAGAATTCCTAAGGTAAAGTTCAAGCTTGCATGGTGACCTGCTGCCGGGTGTGCTGACTGCCCAGGGTGCTCCGGGCGTCTCGGAACTGTGCATGGGGAATGTTCTCCTCAAGAGTCTGCAGACAGGCCCTAGTCTAGAATCGGGGTCACAAAGTCCAAAAGCACCCACAGACTGTACTGGGATATTCAGAAAATATCCAGCAGGGGCAGGGGAACCATTCCCATTGCACATGACGAGCGTTTGCATGCTGTGCCTTTACCCCCAGCAATCCCTGGGACTTCAGTGGTGTGTGATTGTCCTAAGATGAGACAGATTTTATGAATTAACACATCTCGAAATGCTCTCCTAATGGCACTGCCAGAAAACATGTGTAGGTTGTAAATAATTCATTATGGAGTTTAGTAACATGCAAAACTCGCTGGTTATGAGGAGCGCTGGGTAGAGCTCAGGGGAAAGGAAGACATCAGTTAACGAGTGCTCAGCAGGGTGTTAATGTAAATATCAACATATTGATATATAAATATCAACACAGCACTGGCATCGTAAATTACAACATCAGGGACTTGTGAGCAAGTGTTCCTACATGTGAAGAATTAAGGTGGTGCTGGAGCTAATGAATCTATAAATAACAAATTGAGGTCAGTGTGAGACCACCCCATAGCTCCTGTTGTCCTGCAAATGGCAGCTGGGCCTCTCACAGGGTTATGTGTTGTCTCCTTTGAAAGTTATCCACTTAACTTTTGAACCTGGTTAAACAAAACTTGAACTTATCTTGATTAAAACAAAAAGCCAAAATCTAGAAATGTTTTGTAAATCAGCAATTAAAAATATCTCTGGGAATGTGTTTGAAATGTCACCTTTGGCTTTCAAGCATTCAGCAGTAAATCTTTCCTGAAAATCTAATTTTTCACGTGACAGTTGTGGCAATGACATCACGGTGATGGCAATGGATTAACGCAGACATGTCAATGCACAGCTCCCACCCTGTGCTGAGGTGAACACACAGGGAGCAAAAAAGTTCTCTGCCTGAGCTGGAGACATCAGGAGGAGAAGACATTGATAGCAGGGGTTTGAGTTTGGGCACTGGGATACCCAGTAACAAATATGGCAAATCAACGGTTTGAGTAGTTTTGGCCATCATTAGAGCACTACCAGGGGGTGACAAAGCTGTGTGTGTATAGAGATGGAAAAAACTGGGCCAGCTTCTAAAAAAGCAATAGAGAGATTCGCCAGTACCCTGAACTGAGGTTCCTCCAAAGGCGTCTGTGTGTGGATCCTACAAGGGTGCAGGGTCCAGCCCCAGGCACTGCTGTCCCCTGACCCTGCTGGGCTGGTGCAGGCGATGGCACGGCTCTGTCCCCTGACCCTTGTCTCTGTCAGAAGCCGGTGGTGGAGACGTTTTTTGGCTACGATGAAGAAGGTTCCTTGGAGTCTGATGGTTCCTCTGTCTCGTATCAAACCGACCGGACAGACCAAACCCCTTGCACTCCTGAGGATGACTTGGAAGAGGTATCCTTCACAAATATGTGTTATTGTATTTTGAAATCTCTCTACTAATTTTTAACTAAATTCCTGGTCTATCATTCATCTGTTGCCTCTGGTCAGAGAATTAACACTGTGCATGTTGGTTAGTATCTCAAGTCTTCAGTAAATCCACAGCTTTTGGCCAAGCTTGAAATATTATATACTAAGAATATTAGATTTATAATGGGCTTATAGGTTAGAGGTCTAAAAGGACTGAGAAGCTGGACAGCCCTGGGATGGCCTGTTCACACCGAGATTTACTGAAGGTTTGTGTACGTGTGGTGTGGTTCAGGTCCTTCTGTTTGTCGTTTTGACCCCAGCACAGAGCACAGCCTTAAGAGATAAGGTTTGTGTTTCTGGAAGGAGAAGCTTCCAGACTGGTTTAAAGCACCAGTCTCCAGAGGAAAGGCTGTCCCCTCCCAGCACATGGAGGTCGTGACTTTCCTGGGCACTCTGTATGCAGAGCGCACTAAGGTGGCTGGTAATACAAGTAAAAGAGATTATTCCTGGTGTTTTGCAGGGCTTCCCTACAAATGCACTCCCCAGTGTGTGTCAGATCACTGTACCATGACATGTTTCTGAGTTTAACAAGAATGTTGTAATAACAGAAAATGGCTAGGAGCGACTTGCAGCCTTTTTATGGTGTGGCTGCAGCTTTTCATCTCCCATTTCACCTGGCTCATGGGTTGTAATTGGATCCATTAAAAGGGAACCTGAGGAATTCCTGTATCTGCATTATAAAAAAGACCTGGCTGGTTAGCTGCTGTGAGCTGCACTGCAGGAAATCTGGATGCATTTTCAGATGTACGAGCCTATTTATTTTTCATTCCTGTGTTGATGTTTTTGCCCACCCAGACAGTGCAGAGTTTATACACACAGCCAGCAGTGTGATTTCATTGCACGCCAAATGAAATATTCCGGTCATCCTGACATGACAGCATTCCATGCTGGATATTGCAAGGAGAGTGAAGAGGATGAAGGGCTCTTTTCATGTTGATGTCACCATTCCTACAACTATTAACTCTAGATCAGTGTTTTAATAATTGAGTGAGACTTGGCTTATTCTCTAGATTAGAAACCTCTTGTTGTTTCAAGAAAGTTATATTTTCACCTTTTAATGTGATGACTTTGCCTGTTACAGGGATAAAGGGCAATTCGGTCATTAGTGTGTCATATGGATGGCAAGTTTTTATCTTTCCAAGGTGGGGGGAATTCTCTTTTTTTTTCTGTATTGTATTTTCTTGAAGTAAGTGTATGCAAGAGACACTTAAGGGATAAAAGAGAAGTAGTTTGAGGGCACATCAACAAGATCCTTAGGACTGTGCTTCCCAAATGGCATTTTGAAGGTAATATTCTTAGCACTTTTTAGAGAAAGTAAATGTAATCTTAAAATATTTTTTTACTTCCATTGAAGAAAAAAGCAACTGGTGTAATGTGTATTTACTTTTAATGCCAGGGCATGGCCAAGGAAGAGACCGAACTGCGGTTCCGGCAGCTGACGATGGAGTACCAGGCTCTGCAACGAGCATACGCCCTATTGCAAGAACAGGTCGGAGGAACATTGGATGCAGAACGAGAAGTTAAGGTCTAAATGGCTTATATTACATGAAAATAAAGGATTGTAATTGTCTGGGGGTTTCCAATTGTTCTTGCTCAGGTTGATTTCAAGCTGAACTGGGGCCAGCCTGCCCCTCCAGCAGGCTGTGGCCAGGGGTGCAGTCTGATCAGCTTAAGAGAAATTCAGACAGAATTTTTATGGAAAACCCTTAAAATTAAGCTCTTTTTCTATAAAAATCTGGGGCAGATAGACTTAAATATATAATGCCTGGTGTTTAATCCCTTCTGGATTCTGTGAGATTACACGATTCCTCATAAACTATTTTGAAGGCTTATAGCTAAGAGAGATTATTTTCCTTAGTTAAATTGCAAAATATCCTGTACTATTCTGCCCACCTGTCTGCCTCACACAGCCCATGCAGTGCCTAACATCTGGCATAAAAGGCTGCATTTATAAAAAGTATGTTGTGCATTACAAGGAGCTGGTGGGATTTCTCCTGCACAGGATGCCTGGGTGAATAGAGTAAATAAAGGGACAAATTCTGTTCTGAGCCCACAGTTTGAAGCCTAACAGGAGAAGTGTAGCTGCAGGTCTTCATTTGGCTCTAAATATATGGTGTGAACATGTCACGTTAGACATAAAACCATCAGCCAAATTCCTCTAGCTGAATTCCATCTTTACTACTAGCCTGTTTTTCTTCCACTTAATAGTTCAGAGTTAACTGCTGATTTCACCACTGTCTCCTCTGGTGTCTCTCAGCCACTCAGGGTTAGCAGCATCCCAGGTCTCCCAGGGATCTCCCCATTTGGCAATCACAGATCATCTCACTCTCTGAATGTCCAAACTGCATTAAAACTAACATTCCCAGAAGCACAAGTTCTGCTCTGAAGTGTTTGGAATTGCATGGGTAAAGAAAATTGGAATGAAACAAGACATGCCTCACTTGAACAGTCACTGGGTTTTACTTTTTCCATAGTAAGACAAAAATGGTGCAAGTAATGCAAACAAATGAGATTGCTTTCATTGTAAATAACAGGATGAATAACAGATAAATGGTTTGAGGAAATGTTCTAGAAAACAATATTTAAGAAATAAAATAGCTAATAATAATGTTTATTCTCCAGAAAACACATGTAGGAAGATGGTGTAGGTTTAAATAAGCACTAAGTTGTGAGTATAGTAAAAACTTCCACACGGCAGAGTAAGACCATCAGATAGGGCACTAAACGTGCAAGGAGGAATGCACTTTGCCAGGCTGTGATGTTCTGTATGTAGGGCCTGTTCTGAGCTTTATAACTCATCAAAAATGTAAAGGAATCAGGTGTGCCCAGAACTGTGATGTGATAATTTTCATTTATCTTCATGGAGAGCTGGATCTTTGCCCCACAGTGGCTGTTACAAACACCCAGTTCTGGAACAGGGAAGGCTGCCCACTACAGGCTGGCAAGACCAGCTGCAAGAACCCATCCATCCTTTGCTGTCCTGCCCTACCTAAGGGGATGCTGCTTATGTCAATCCTGATCTAAGCCTCAGAATTATTATCCTACCTTACAGAATTCTTTGTGTGATTAATGACTAATGTTACCTACTCAGCTGCAAATTTATTCCGCCAAAGAACTTTAAAAATTATTTGTTGGAAGTATTTGATGTTTCAGGTATTTTCTGTATCTGTGTTAGCTTTTGTCTTTTAGAGAAAGTTTGGTGTATTATTTTGTTCTTTTTCCCCTCATATCCTACAGACACGTGAGCAGCTCCAAGCAGAAATACACCGATCTCAGGCTCAGATAGAAGACCTGGAGAAGGCTCTTGCTGAGCAGGGGCAGGTAATGCCTGTGGCTGAACACCAGCCCTTTCTCCAGCCTTCTTTCTCTAGATGTGTGGTTTAGTGAAATACTTGTTACTGTCTTTGCACTAAGCATTACCAGCTCCACCTACAGTATTGGTTATTTCTTTTTCCAGGACATGAAGTGGATTGAGGAGAAGCAAGCGTTGTATAGAAGAAACCAAGAACTGGTAGAAAAGGTGTTTAATGTTTCTGTTTGTATTATTCAAATAATATTTGTAGCTTAAGGAATGCAGAAGGTGCAATGCTTTAATCTGTACCACAGAGCTCTACTGAAGTAATTCACATATAATAACAAGATCCCTATAAACCTGCCAGAAACTGGTTTTCTGGCATTCCCTTTTGCCTTGTAAAGTGTCCTGGCCAGAGGGTGTGTGAGAACGTGGTTATGGGGAAAAACCCTGTGTTCTCCCAGCACTGGTGCTGTGGTCCCCACTGGTGCTGACCCCAGGGGTGGGCTGGAACCCTCTGTGCTTGCGCTGACCGCGGTGTTTCCTCAGCACAGACAACACGTGGGGGATCTCAAGGGGCACTCTGCAAACATTGCTAACACACGGTGCTTTATTCTGCAGATAAAACAAATGGAAGTGGAGGAAGCTCGCTTAAAACATGACGTCCAGGATGCTAAGGATCAAAATGAGCTCCTGGAGTTCAGGATCTTGGAGCTTGAAGTGAGCACGTGTTGCAGCCATGGTCCTGCCCACCTGCCCTGGGCTGCGTGAGCCAAAGCCAGGGGCACTGAGGCACTGGGAGCTCGCCCATGCTCACTGCAAAGTCTGGCATTGCACTGAACGAGACCAAAGGGTTTGATACAAAGTGCTGATAAAGGAGGAGAACACCCAAACAAACACGCAGGGCCCAGCACTGCTGTTCTTGATAAGCTGTGCTGGCAGTTGTACCACTTGAGTCATTTTAAGATCCAGAAGATTGGCTCATGATGTGGATACACATTTTGTTCCACCTGTAACTCGAGCATGATTTCATACCCCATCTCTTCTGAGAGTGCAAAGTTATAGAACCAGAATCAATCACATGTGGGAAAGAAAAAGGAACTTTTTTTATTGCCAGAAATCTTTCCTGTGTTTCACCTCTTGCTAAACCTGCAGAGAAGGAACCACATGGCCTCAACCACTCTGTTCCTCCACTGAGCCTGATGTTTTCTATAGCATCACCTGGAGAAACAGAATCTGTGAGGTCTTGGAAACTGTTTTCCAAGTCCTCCAAAGAGAGATTAACAAAAGAGTTTACAAGAAAAATGTAAATGCTGTTTATGTTATACTAGGTATAACCATACAGGTCTGTTCAAATATATTAATTAGTCAAAGTAATAGGTAAGTGATCATGCCTGGTGGCCAGTGAAGAAGCATGGTGGGAAAATATTACTGCTGTTAATATGTACATCTGCCCTGCTTTGCAGTGGGGTGAAGGTCTTTGTGTCAGGCCTGAGACATGGTCCGGCCAGAGACACGGCTCTTGCTCCTGGCTGGGAGTGTCAGTAGCCATGGGGTGCAGGAGGGGGGGTTTCTGTGCACCCAAAATGAAGCCACTCTACGATCGCGCTGCTTTGCAGTGTGTCTGGTTGGGGTGAGCCTTTTCCAGGCCATATTTATTAAGTTCTTGGTGAAGCTACCATTTGTGACATACCATAGTGGGTAACCAAGAAATTGTTGTCATTTCAGGAGAGAGAAAGACGATCACCTGCCATCAACTTCCACCACGGTCCTTTCACAGAGGGGAAAAGCCCTCTCCAAGTCTACTGCGAGGCAGAAGGTGTAACAGTAAGGGATTCTCATTTCCTACTTTCCTTTCCCTAAATCAAATCAGACACTCTGTTCTGACTCCTGGTTTTCCATTTCTCTCTTGTTAGGACATAGTAGTAGCAGAACTGATGAAAAAATTGGACATTTTAGGGGATAACGCCGTAAGTGTATGTTCCTTTAATAAATTGTGCATGCTTTGGTACATATTTGTCCCCGTGTTAAGTTAGCAAAGCCTTCCTGGTTTGCTGCTGCACCACCTGTCAAAGCACTGGGCTACGAGCTAAGCTTTTTCTGGCGTTTTAAGATTTTGTTAGCAGCCTTTTGACCAGTGCATGCAGGGTCTTGGTGTCACAATATTGCTTTTAAATTTCCAATTCATTGGAAAATATTATGAAGCTTTGGTCGTTTGGCTTTTTTTCTGGCCACTGTACACACATGGTTTGTTTATTTGCTTGCTCTGCATTTGTTTTGCTTTCGCATTTTAGCAGCTGTGTACTTTAATTTTGACTGATAACCCAGAAACCTTCGACAGCAACCAGGGTATTGATCAAGAAGTCACGACAGCAGCATGAAAGGAAGAAACAAATGATAAGAAATTTGGAAGTGTTTCCCCTTTAGCAAATAGAAGCAATTAATTATACCTGTATCTATGTATACAGAAGGTATCTGTGTCCTTGTATGTTTTTTTGCTGTACTCTCATCTATCAGCAGAGCAGAGGAGCCCCTATGGCTGGAAGGGGCAGAGGAGAGCAGAGGGTCTCACAGAGCCCTCGGCCGCTGCATGGCTGCTCCCTGGGAGACCCCACCGCAGGCATGGGGGCTGCAGAAGGGTCCCCATCATTGTCCCAGCTCCCCACCTGAGCTACCCCAGCTCTCCCTGCACTTCTGTGCAGAAACACCACCCCCAGGGCCATGGGGGCAGCCTGGGAACACCACTCGTCCACCTCTCTGGTTAGACCAGTTGGGCCATCATGTGTCCACCATCCCACCTCTGATTGCTACCTGCCTGCCTCACGATGCCACGCCAGGAGTTAGTGCAGGAGCTGAAACACATTGAAGCCATTACCGAGCTTCCCCACTGCTGCAGTTAATGATATTCACACTGGCAGAAACACGAAGAATCCCAAAATCTTTTGTGTGCAAAGAATATAAAAAAGGATACATCTGAGCTTAATCCCCACTGAGCCAAGCCTGACCCTACTGGTGTGTAGGAAGGCAACACCCATCTCTCTGGGACTGCCTGAGCCAATGTCTGCAGCAGCATCATTCATGTCAGGTTGGTCCTGGGACACACAGGGGCAGAAAGTGATCGCTTTGCTCACATTTTCTATTCCCTTCCTTTTCCTCTTGGTGTCTTTACTTACACTGAGGATCTCTAGTGGATAATGATATTTCCTCCTCGTTTATTTCTTTCCTGTTACATATGAGAAGTCACTTCCAGATGCGACACAAGGGGGAGTTTGCAGCTTTCAAATAACTGTAGAGTTATCTTGGTTTTTTTCTTGTTTCACTGTTTAACATCTTTTTTTGAATAGTTAACAAATGTTTTACAAATCATGACCTGGCTGTGCAGAACAAGCATTGTGTATAGACCTATGTGCATATAATGGACTTACAGGCTTACGACTGCATCTCTATCTCTTTTCTCACTGGCATATTGTGCTGAGCTTGATCTTGTCTTGTGTAACTGTGTGTTTATTCCCTGTTGGGCAAAAATAGATCCAGCGTCACCTTTTTTTTTTTATAAATGTGAGGATTTTAGAAGAATTAACTCTATGTATGATAAGAATTCATCATGAATAGTTACACTTGTTTTTACAATAATGTCACATTACAATACTGATTTTCTTTGCCTTAGTTTATTGTTCCTTGAACATATTTAATTTCATATTTATTTAATACAGCAGTGGCCCAATTAGTGGATTAATAACAAGACACTGGGATTTGTTGTAATTGTATTCTGCTTTTGGTGCAGAATCTGACCAATGAAGAGCAAGTAGTTGTCATACAAGCCAGGACAGTTCTCACGTTGGCTGAAAAGGTAAGAACCACATCACTCACCAGCAAACGAATGTCACAACAGTAGCTGGCCCTCTCAGAATAGCTCACTCAGACACTGGTGATGTTAATGACAGTGTCATCACAAAACGCCTTGATTCTTTATGTGGAATTGCACAAACGGGTTGTTGTCAGAGTAAAGGTAACATTCTGGCAATCAGACAAACGTTGCTTATTTTGAAATGTGATTTAATTAGTGAAATTCTGTTAGAAGGTAAATGACTAGTCTTTGAAACAAAGCTTTTCTCCATCACTAGTATATATAAAAATATAATAATATAGTTAGTTTTTCCTCTTTTATTTAGTGACTGTGAGTAAGCACTTGCAGTGTGTGCTGGCCCACCCTGCGGTCGCGGGTAAAGCTGACCCTGCGGGCAGGCAGCCTCTGCCCCTCAGGCTCAAGCACCATCTCTGTTTTTGTGCACAGTGGCTACAGCAGATCGAAGTGACGGAGTCTGCACTGCAGCAGAAGATGCTGGATCTTGAGAATGAAAAGGTACCAAGAGACAAGGAGAGAGGCAGCAGGCAGCACCGCTGCGCTGGGGCCGCGGCCATCACACTGACTGCCCCCTCCTTGTGTCCCCAGGAGCTGTTCAGCAAGCAGAAGGGCTACCTGGATGATGAGCTGGACTTCAGGAAACAGTCCTTGGACAAAGCTCACAAGGTGAGGGAAATCGGTCTTGAGTGAATTGTGCCATCCTGACTAACTCCCCCTGTGCCATGTGTGCAGTCTGCTCTCGGCAGGCAACCCCTGCTTCGGGCAGCACTGCTCGTGGGGTGGCCCAAGGAATGAACAGGCTGAATTTTAAACAAATCCTCTATGCTCAGAGCTAACAGTGAGTTCCTTATGGACGGAGTTCCTTGTGTTGGCATGGTCCTTGCAGGATTAGGACCTAAATACTGATTTATTAAACACAAATCATAATTTGACAGAGACCAAGAGAGAAAGAAAATAGCTTTCAGTAATTACTCTTTTCCTTCCAAAATAGAGATTTTGACCTAGACATTTCCTTAGATCTTAGATTACAGTCTCTGTGACCAAAATAGCTGAAGATATTATGTGATTCTGTGAATTTGAAATGAAACTGGTTTTAGGTCAGGTTCCTCATTAGCTGATCCTAAGCCATTTCAACCATCTCTTCAGTCAACAGCTGTCTTGTTTCCTCCTGTTGGAGAACAGGTCAGTAGATACTCATGAAAGACAAGTGCATAGATTTTCATATCGATTAAACTCTTCCAGTTTAAGTCTTGGGCACAGTTCACTTTCTGAGAAGCAATGAGCATTTATGCCTCTTTTTCTGGATACCTGTTATCAGTTTCTGTATCAGCCATTTGGGGAGCTTTTACTCAATACTCTTGCTGTCCTGTAAGGGTGATTTTTAAGACTGATTTCGCCAGAAGCTGTGCTCTGTCTGGAACCAATGTCTATGCACAGTGAAACCCTGGAAAGTAAACAAGCTGCCCCTTACCTGCGAGCTCAGCCCTAACACCCCATTATCTCCAGCAGCCTGGAGCTGTTCTGGGAGGCAGTTTGGTGCAGCCAAAGGCTGAGCCTGTGGGATTATCTTCAAAGATAAACCCTGAGAGAGGTCTTGGGTGAGTTCTGAGGCAGATCCATAAATCTTACTATGCAGAAACTTGCAGCAGCAGCAGCAGAGTGGGAAAATCGTATGGCACCAGTTGAGACTCCTGTTAAGGTCATGGCATCTGCAGGAGAGCTCAGCCCCAGAGCCATGGCTGATGATTAGGGCATCAATCAGCACCTCTGCATCCCATGGCCAGTCACTCACTCTCCATCCCCGAGACAGATCTCCAGTTCCAGGATCCCAGATTTACCAAAGGGTCCAACAACAACTAGCTCCTTGGCTTTGCTGCTCATGGAGCAGGACTGAGCATAAGGAATGTGCTGCAGCCCATGTAGAAGTGGCTGAGGGTCATTTGCATTTTCCTGTATCCATTACAGGCATCACGCCAGTGTCCCCAGGTGAAGCTTTACTCGGTCTTTACTCCCCAGCACAAATGCAACCTGGAAACAGCAAGAAATCTGAGCTTTTGCCACTCAGAATTCTGGGCAGAACACTTTTGATTTGTATAATTTGTTTCGCTTCCACGTCTCCTTTGTGCCCCTGGGGACGAGGAGCTGCTAATCATCCCCCACTAACTGCAGCCAACACGATTACCAGCTGTAACCACTAAGCTTTTGCATGGTTTTCACTCCCGTTGGTGGCTGGCGGGGGATTCTGCTCCCACCAGCACTTGGTTCACACAGGGACTCCCAATGCTGCTGCTGCTCTGAATTTCTCCATGCTCCTCTTCCTACACAGGTCAGTACAGAGATAGTGGCTGTGTAATTGAGGCTGGGGGCCCAACAGGAATCCATATTTCAAATAAGAGCATTTTTGGAGACAGTTACGGTTAGAAGGATGTTGTTATTTCTAAAAGTGGAAGCAGAATCTTCTCCAAACCTGACCTGACCTTTTCCACAGAGGTACCAGGGTTGCTGTCTTTCAGTTATCATCAGCATCCATAACTCCTGCCATGGTGCTATTGTTCCTGTAAATGCTTGTGCCATTCAGTCCCGACTCTGCTGAGACACAGTAAAACAGCAACAGCAGTCTTGGGTGGGAAAACTTGGCAATTCTGATTGGAGCTGAATTATCACACCAGGCATCCACAGCATTTTCAAACAGCCCATCTAGAGGTCCAAACCACACTATCACAGTCACGTTCTCCTGAGGCCACAGAGGGCTCTGCAAGACACCACAAGCTTTGCAGAGGGTGTGCAAGGTGCCATCAGTTGCTGATTTGTCTCTTGCTTTATATCAAACTTGCTGGAAAGGATTTGTTCTGGGTTTGGCTTGCATGAAGGAATAGCATCCATCTTAGTCTTTGAAGCAGTAAACATCACCTGGCAAGGTCACCTGCCCTAGGAGGGCACCAGGCTTGGAGACCCTGGGGAAACATTGCCAGGCCCTTTCCTACACACTCCTGTATCTCAGTAAATGTGGAGGTGCATGTGTCTGTGTGCAGGAGATATCTCTGCTGCAGTGAAGGAAAGGCTCTGCAGCCTGAGGCTGCAGGAACAGAGCCCAGCAACCAGATAGAGTTTTCTTGAGCACAGAGCTGCTTGGGGCTGGCAGCTCTGCCAGAAGAAGTGCTGGAAATGCCTTCACATGCATTTTAAGGTAGCTGGTACAGAATGCTGTAAGCATACAACAGGGAGTCACTCCTTTCTGGCAGGAGCATGAGCTGGTGCCGTACCCTCTGCTGCTGCTGGCAGAATAGCTGGGACAGGTGAGCTGAGAGAATGAACATGGCATTTAACCAAGTCTTTTATGGATCCCTTCTCCTCCTGCTTCCCCCTTTCCTTCTCCTTCCCCTTTCCTTATCCTTTTCTGCAGAAAGGAGAAGTTGACCCCCCAAGGTTTTTGCGAGGCAGACTGGGCTGGGCACAGGGACCACCCCAGTGCCAGTGTTGCTCAGAGCCCCACAACACAAAAGCAGCCGGAATCATTTTCCCCCTGGCTGGAGGTCTCTGCACTGCCCTGTGTGGGAGGCTCAGCACACAGCCCCCCAGCTGCTCCCAGTGCCTTACCAGCATAGGATTTTGAGTTCCTCACAAAACCCTCACCCGGCACAGACAAGGTCGAGCTGACAGCTTTATATTGTTTTTGATTAGCAAATTCTGGAATTAGAAGCCATGCTCTATGATGCCCTGCAGCAAGAAGCTGGAGCCAAAATTTCCGAACTTCTTTCAGAAGAGGAGAAGGAGAAGCTGAAGACGGCCGTAGAGCAATGGAAGCGGCAGGTGATGAGCGAGCTCCGGGAGAGGGATGCCCAGATCCTGCGGGAAAGGATGGAGCTCATTCAGCACGCACAGCAGGTAGGTGCTGTGCATGGGCAGGGCAAGATCAGGGTGGGACAGTCCCTCAGGTGGAAACCTAATGAACTTGTGAGCACCAGCTCCTAGATCTGTACCAGAAGTGGCTGCTCCTGGGGCCAGGTTGTGATTTGCCTTTGCAAACAGAGCGTTTTGATTTCATGAATTGTCACACACTGTGACATTCACAGAGGACTCATCTACAGCTTAAAACCCGATTTATTTTTTTTAGAAGCATGGCACATACACTTTGTATCTCCAAACATAATGCTTCTTCTGGGGACATCTGTATTTGGTTGGTTAATAAATATTTTTTTATTTGAAATCTGACAGAGAATTAAAGAGCTAGAAGAAAGAATTGAAGGCCAAAAAAGACAAATAAAAGAGTTAGAGGAAAAGGTAAGGTAATGCAGATGAAACAGCTGTTGTATGTGCACATGACCATATATTCATTTCACCTCGGCTAAGAGAAAAATCCTACAGAAAGTTCCTGTTTGTTAGTGCAGGGAGCTGATGGGAGTGCTCCAGGGAACCACTTTGCATCCGCATTCGTCCCTCTGAGAAGGAAAGGTTGCCAGCTTAAATTGAGTCTTTCCTTCTGTCATCCTTTGTTAAAGCCCGAAAAGGACTCGGCAGGGATGTGGGGGGTCCATCTGCCCTGGGAAGGGAATGATGGAGAGCTGCTGGACCGCAGAGGGATGAGGTCTCGCACGTGTTCCAGGGCAGGAGCCAGGATCTTGTCTCCCTTCTGCCTCCAGTATTTGTGGTGCAGCTGCCTTCCCCGGGGCAACGAGAAGGCTCCCTCTGCTCTCCCCTCCTCACCCGCAGCCACAGCAGTCACTGTCACCATCACTAGTGCCATTGGGCTTTCTCCAGTCAAGCCATAACTGTGGAATTTTACCCTAAAATTGCCCTCACCAGAAACCACCTGTTTGCAGTGACATTGTGAGGGGAGAACTTGTTCAGGTACAACAGGGGCTGAGCTGGATTTCACCTGAAAACAAACCCAAACCTTAGCACTGTGGGTTTGGGGGTTTTTTGAGGTATCAGAAGACTTCAGCTGATTTTTTTCCTCCCCACTTTTCCTGAGCCCTTGGCTGTGACTGGGCTGGGCTCTGCTGGGGCAGGAGATGACTCTCATCAGCCCGAGGGATGCTGGGGTCTGGCTGAGCCGAGCCCTCGGATCTTACTTCACACTCTGTATTTCTGTCCAACTGAGGGTTTTGTTGCACTCTGTCTGTAACCACAGCTTATTTCTCAGCTAAACACACTGTAAACTCTTATTCTCTTTCTTCTCTTCCATTTTTTCCTCTCCTCCCTCCCCTTTTCAGTTTTTATTTTTGTTTTTATTTTTCTCCTTAGCTTTCATTCTTTGGTCATAGTCCTTCAGGCCACACACAAAAGGTAAGCCCTCAGATCACCTCTGATCTCCTCTTTTCTTCCTGGAAAGCAGCAGAGCCACCCCTTGCTGCTCAGGCTTCAGCAGTACAGGGGGGTCTCCTGGGTGCCCCTGGGAACCCAAAAATGGAAATCTCTAAAGCCACTGCTGCTTCTCCCCACACACCAGGGCTGCCTGAATGCCCACCACTGGATTGCACCCCTGGCATGACCTTGTCCTGTCTGCAGGCTGAAACCCCAGCGTGGTTCAGGAGGGGACACTCACTCACACGTGTGTTTCCCCCAGCATCACTCCTCAGGGCCCTGGAGATTGCCCAGCCCCACCTTTGTTCCCACGTAAACAGGAGATAAATCGCCAATCAGTTTGTGCTCCCAGAGATGCAGAAATGATCACAGCAGGGCTGGCACTGAGGGGAACACCCCCCGTTAGTCACCAAGGGCAATAGGACACCAGACAAATCACTTTGTATCAGTTACAACTCAAACAGAGAGCTCTGAACACAGCCCTCGCAGAAATTCCCTGCCTGTTATTTTTGCCCAGACAGACTTTCCTTTGACCCATGTGTTTATATCTCTCTTGTTTCAGCCTACGGAGGGAGCTGGCACTGCTGCTGCTCCGGTCTGCAGGAAGGCAGTGCTGATTGCCCAGACAGACAAAGACACTTTGCCATTTCAACAGCCCCAAATATCTCTCGTATTTTGCCACTGGCGATGGAAGATGCAAACTCAGACTGAACTAGGGTCTGTGGAGATGTCTGCACCACTGAGACCTCGGACTGAGCATTTGGAAAAGCCGGCAAAGAAGAAAGCCAAAAACCCCTCCCTCTCCTCCAGCCACAGGCTCCTGCCCGGAGTCCTGGCTCTGCTGCTTGGAATAGCTCTCAGCTTGACGTAAGGAGCAGTATAGTCATTCAGATAAACTGAATATATTTTGGTTCCCTGCTAAGCAGGCAGTAAATTGCTTCTCTGTAGAAGTGACCATGTCCTGTTTTATATGTCACCCATTTATATTTGTGGTTCATGGTTATTTAAAAATCCGTCTTGGAAAAAGCTCTTAGGAAGAGTTCCAGAGTAAATGTGAATGAAAATGAAGAGTTTTGTTCCAAAGTATTTCATCATCACACAGGGTATTCCGATGGTTTGTTGAACGTCCCACAAGCCCAATTTTATGGAAAAAGGTGAAGCTGTGTTTGAATCCTTCATGAAACCAAGCTGTAATATTTTTTTGAGATTTCAGTAAACTGTGGCCCACAGAACAAGGAGAAAATGGCACAAGAATTTATAATTTGCTGTTCCTGAATGATGACAAAAGGCTTTACATCATCCCATCAAAAAGTTTGGCCTGGAAAAGAGTGACTGGAAAACTCATTACCCTGAGCCACGCTCTCTGAGCTGAGGCAGGGGCAAAGGGATCAGAAGGTTTGACCACCTCAAGGCAAAGGAGCACAAGTGCCAAAGAGCCCAAGCCCAGGAAGCTGCTGCAGAAGCCAGGAAGGAAAATGTATCCTCTAGAGAAACAGCTGAAGGAGGGAAAATCCAAAGGTGTGAGTGGCCAAATGAGAACTGCAGCCGAGCACACAAACCTGGGGCTGTCAGGAATGCCAAGGACAAGCTCCCATCTGCAGCTTTCCATGGCTGTGGTGCACCGAAGGGTCCCGAGGCACAGGATGCGGTGGAGGAGCTGCCCATCCCTTGGGCACGGGGCAGGCAGCGACGGCAGAGCTCCTGGCAGGTAAGATGGACTGGTCAGCTGGAAACCCTCTGGCTGGCTGGTGACAGGTTTTCTAAACAGAATGCCTATCAAACCTGGGTTTGAACACCTCTCAGATCTTAGGGTGCTTGGCTGCCAGTTATTGACTCCCTGCTCCAGGCAGGATGACTGCTTTTGAAATCAATCGCAGGTCTACAGACAGAGAGATGCTCACAGGGAATCTGAGAAACTGTTTGTACTACCTGGTGTTCACTGGGGCAATCTGTGCTCAGGGTTATGGTCAATGAGGCACACTCTTCTTCAGAACTTGCAGTTGTACATCTCAGCCCCACCAGTTTTTAGAGCAGTGTCCAAATCCCTTGTGCCTGTCCCCAAGGGGCTGGTGTTTTGAGGCCACACCTGGAGTATTGTGTCCAGTTCTGGGCCCCACAATTCAAAAAGGACATGGAACTGCTTGAGAGAGTCCAGCGCAGAGCCACTAAGATGATTAAGGGAGTGGAACATCTCCCTTATGAGGAGAGGCTGAGGGAGCTGGGTCTCTTTAGCTTGGAGAAAAGGAGGCTGAGGGGTGACCTCATCCATGTTTACAAATATGTAAAGGGTGAGGGGCAGGACGATGGAGCCAAGCTATTGTCAGTAATGACTAATGATAGGACAAGGGGCAATGGTTTTAAACTGGAGCACAGGAGGTTCCATGTAAATATCAGGAAAAACTTTTTCACTGTGAGAGTGCCAGAGCACTGGACCAGGCTGCCCAGAGAGGTTGTGGAGTCTCCTTCACTGGAGACATTCAAACCCCGCCTGGATGCGTTCCTGTGTGATGTACTCTAGGTGACCCTGCTCTGGCAGGGGGGGTGGACTGGATGATCTTTCGAGGTCCCTTCCAACCCCTTAGATTCTGTGATTCTGGGATTCTGTGATTCCTGGGCAGTAAAGTCAATGAGATCTATGAGTAGAGTGACCAAAAAAAGAACATTAATGCAGTCAAAGGAGGGAAATACTTTAAATCTGGAAATGGTTGAGATGAGTATATGGCAGTAGGAGGGCTTTTAACAACCAGAGCAGATGTACAAAGATGGCAAACTGGAAGAAAGACTTAGCCAAGTCCCTCCTGCGTATGAGACGGTGTGAGGCTTTCCCGGAGCACGGGCAGGAGCCTCCGACTGCCCTGCCCTGCTAGGGGGAGGCACCCCTGTCCAAAAGAGGGTTACTCTGTTTGACTGGTGCCTGTGGAGCACCATGTGCTCCAGGAGCACGGGGAAATGCCTCTCCCCAAAAATCCTCAGTGCTGTTGGCCAGCAGTAGCCATCTCCATGCTCCTCATGGGCAAGGAGGCCAGGCAGTAACGCATCCATTTTCAGATCCTCTAGCCCTTGTGTTTCTTACATCAGTATAAATTCTTTTTAGAAGTGGCCTTAACATTTTTAATTCAGAATACACAACATATTTCCCACCGTGGGCAGCAATTAGAAATACCAACTTCAGATCTTCAGAATCTGACCTTGTTATCGAGCTGTGGGTTGTATGGGTGAGCGTGTGCTGCCAGGAGCAGGGAGCATTTCTCCCACCAAACCCCTACAGAGCTCCTGCTGGGATCCCCTCCTGCACCAGGGCTGGATCTGTCCATGTGAACCTCTTTGGTTTCTAGATAACTATTTTTCTTTAAATTACTTTATGCATTGATCCCACGATCAAATTGCTTTTTCATTGGTGTGCTTTAGTTGCCAGAAGAGGCTGGGGTTTTTTTAGGTCAGCAGCACATTTTTCCAGAAGTGATCCACAGGGGAGATGATGAGCTGCAGGAGCTCCAATTTCCCTGCAATGCTCTGTCAGCTGCCTCCTGTGTAGATGTGCCCATGCATTTTGAAGCGGTTGTAAATAGCTTTCTTCACAGGGGCACAGAGGTAAGGCTAATGAGCTGCAGTATTAGAATATTAATTGGAAGTCGTTGCTGTGCAGGATGACCCAAGCCTCTTTGTTTAAAGTGAACTGTGCAGAGGAAATTCAAGCCATCAAGAAGCCTCCAATTGAGCAGACCACATTCCTGGGAAGACAGAGAGGGAAGGACTCAAAGGCTGCTCATCTTTACTGCAATGTAAATCTTGTGTAACTTCCTTGATTGCAGTAAAGAGCAGAACTTGGCTCTGGAATAATAAAGTGATTTCCAGCAGACTGATAATTGTCAATTTATATAAAAGTGCAGGGTGTCTCTCTGCACAATATTTCTGCTTTAATGTTTCTGGGGTTGTTACAACTGAAATGCAGAGAAATGGCAATGTCAGTCTGAATTTACAGACGGGCTGAGATGGAGCTCCTCGGGCAGCAGTAACAACATCGCGGGTGTTACGCAGAGCTTCAGCACAGCGCAGACCGCAGGTGCATCTGGGAAAGCTCTTTGATCATGGAGAGGGCTCGGTTTGTAAAGAGGCTGCTGTTTACTGCTTTGCTAACTCCCACAGAAAACAGTTTGAAGTAGACATGCTGAGATTTCCTAAGTAGAGCACCTGGTTTATTATGGCAGTAACTGCCCGTTGTGCTTCCTGGGCAGGCTGAGAAAGGGCAGTACCTGGGACAATCCTTCACGCTGTCCTCTCTGTGACCAAGAAGCCCACATTCCTATTTTGTTGTAGGGGTATCTGATATACAGCATCATTCATACGGGTGTTCTTTATCTCTGGAAAGCAGCAAAAACCTTTCTCAGAGTGTAAAGGTCCTGTAAATTTGTGCCCAACACCAGTAAGTCTGTGTCGTGTCTGCCTCCCCCTCAAAACCTGGGGAGCTTCCATCCCACATCTTTCTCAGGAAGAAAATTGCAGACATCCCCCCGGCAGAGCCTGGAGTTCAGAACAAATCCCCACAGAGACAAGACTTGTAATGGCCTTATGCGGATCTGCAGAGGCAGATGCAGGTAATTTTGTACTGCCAATGGCTTTTTCTAAAGGCAGATTGCCCCAATGGCCGGTTTCCTTCTTGCTATAAACAAGAACACAGCCCAGGGATACAGCAAATTGATGGCATGAGTGTCAGAGGGGCTGTCAGGGAGATCCAGTGCTGTGATGGTCACCACGGTAAGAGGACTGTAAAACATTCACACATCGTTAAATCAAAGCGACCGTTTCAACCCACACTAATTGGATGCAGGGATGGGCTATAGGGCCCTGAAGGCTGCAAATTTGTAATTTCTCAGATTTACGAGAGTGTTAATTGTAGCTGTTCCCTACAAACTGCGGTGAAAAGGTCACCTAGGAAAGGGAGCTGCATTTCAGTAGGATGAGGCAGCTGCCTTCAACCAGCGGAGCCAGGGGTTCCTCACCAGGGCTGAGATGGGTGCTGACAGCTCGCCCTTGGGCTGCCTTTCCCCCAGGAGCAGCCCTGGTCGTGGCCGGGGTGTCAGCCTGCGTTTGCTGCATGGGCTCCACATTTACAGCTTGGCTGCTCTCCCCACTTCGAGACCCTTCCTTCTGAATCCACCTATTAGTGCCACAGCTCATCTCGTACCTGTGACTTGGCGACCTGTAATAAGAAATAGTGCATGTAAGCCACCAGGTTCTTGGCAGGCTGTCAGGCTTTTATTGTTCTTCTGTCTTCCAGAGCTGTTTCAGTTGTTTGTTTCCATTGCCCCTTGGAGCTTGATGCAGTGCAGAACAGATGAACCAGGGGGATTTCAAAAGTACAAAAAATCCATTACTGACTGTTTGACTAGGCTGAGCGGAGCTGAATGGCTTCTTTCTCTGCAGTTTCCACAAGGCACCCCCAAATGTGAAATTCTCCATCCCCAGCTGCCCATGGGGACACTCTTTATTTCCCCATGGGCCTCTTCAGCCACGCCAGCAGATGGATGCACGCGCTCCATAGGGGATTCCAGCCATAGACTTACTGAATATACATTACAAATAGGGATTTCTGTAAGGGTTAAGTGTTAAGAAAGTTTTAGAAATCCACATTATAACAAATATAGAAGACAAAAATTTTAAATTATTTTATTTTATTAGGAAAAGAAGATGCTATTTATGTTTTCTGGGTACGTAGCAAGCAGTGATATGTCTATTATTTTATGTATAAAACAACATGTAAATATAATTTATAGCTATTGTACCATATTTCCAACACTATAATGACTGTCTTCTAACAGATGTCTTTTTAAAAAGCATTCTAACATCATTTACCAATGGCATGAAAAGTATATGTAAATGTATCACAAATTCACTCGTAAGCATCACTTACCCTAATGAACTACCCCTAGTAATTAGGGGGTGATACCAGCAATTAACATAAATCAGGTTTCTAAAGGGCAAAACAAATGGTTTCGGTGCAGAATCAGCCGTTATTCTAAAAACAATGCATGATTAAACCAGATGAATTTGACCTGTTGTGGTGGGAGTGCACGCACCAAGGCTGCGCTGTCAGGTGCTGCTTTTGGGTAGGGGCTCTTTGTGGCAGGAGATCGTGCAGCAAAGTGAACAGAAATGGTTCAGGATCTGAGTGCTGGTTGTTCCCCTGGTTAGTCTGGATCTCCGCAGCTCCAGTGATGGGAAGTGAAGGGCGGAGGCTCCGCTGCAATCTAGGTCAGGGCTGGCGCTGCAGCTCGCGTTAGGGAGGCGATGCCTGAAACCCCAACCCGCCCGATGGCAGCACGGCCCCGAGCTCATCCCGGTCCCGGGAAGATGCTGGAAAGCTGCAGAGGGGCCCAGGGCCCCAGGAGCAGCGTTTCAGACTCCAGTCCTATAAATATTTATGAACTGAAGCGCTTTTATGGGCATGAATCGTTCTTTTGCATAGCTTATGTTGACAAGATTTATCACCATAAATCAATAATGTCGGGTAATTATCCTTCAGTTGGTACATTTGACTGTTTCAAGGGGTGTGGGGGTAGGAGTGGAGGGGATGGGGTGTGTGTGTGTAAATCCAGAGTTTTCCAAATCTGTAAGGTCAGGGAAAAAATGCACCATAAAGATTTGCTGGGATATTTTGCAAAAAAAATCTTACATGCCAAAGTAAAACTGAATAATTTAGTAGACAGTAAAAGCCTGTTAATTGCTGATCACTGAGATTCTTGGAGCTAGTAACTGATCCTATGCCACAAAAGCCATCTGAGGGTGGTCTTGATCGCAGGCAGCCCTGCCTGAGAAGCCGGGGCTCGGGGCAGGAGCAGGGCAGGGGCTGTGGGAAGCCGGGGCTCCGGGCAGGAGCAGGGCAGGGGCTGTGGGAAGCCGGGGCTCCGGGCAGGAGCAGGGCAGGCTGCAGCCGGGGAGGCTCGGGCTCGCTCCTGCACCACGGGAATGGGGCAGCATCGGCCCCAGCTTTCTGCCGAGGGCAGGCTGTGAGCGCTGGGTGCAGTGAGGGGTTAGCAGCCAAGCTGGCTTCACCCGCAGCACTTACAATTTTATTTTAGCCTTAGGGTGATGCTCCTGGAGAAGCCTCTGAGGTTTTGCAGAGACTCACTTTCACTCAGGACAGAATCAAACTCGAGGAATTGCATGAGGTCTTCAACCACTCATCTCACTCGCAGTCAAACACTAGAGAAAAATTATGTCTTTAAAGAGTAAGGTGCAGTTTCTCCAAGCTGTGGTTGCAGCTGTCATTTGTGTAAGTATTGAAAAATCCATAACTACCATTAGCCTGATCTTTAGCTACTGCAAGTGACCGTAACTTCACCACAACCAGCAGAGTTTTCTCTTTCTCACCACAAAAAAACCCCAAGAAAATGAAAAGAAAAAAGAGAGGTCATCCCCTCTTGCTCACCAGGGATCTGCCACAGCATCTGCCCTTGTATCACTTTGTTGCCAGTGCTGCTGAACCTGGATGTAGTGGGAGAGGAAGGGGGGAATAAAGAGGGAGCCAAGCCTAGCCCTCTGCTTCTTCACATGAAAATGTAATTCCACCTTTTTATTCTCGGCATGGATAAGAAGGAGAGAATTTGCATCCATGTGTACAAGTGACAGAGCATGTGCTTTCCCAGATGGGGCTGGAGTCCAGCCCCATGAGTGTCCCAGGACAGTGGTCTGTCAGCCCACCCGCATCTCACAGAGGGCAGCTGAGTTCCAGCTGTTCAGCTGATGGGTGCTGGGGGCGGAAGGCACCGGCTCAGATTTGTCCTTCTCATTCCTGGAAACTGAGTTCTAAGCAGAATGCCTCCAGGCTAGAAACTATTTTAGTCCCCAAATTCACTCTGTCTTTGGCCTTTTCAGCAAGAAAGCCGCTGAGGTTGCTGGCTGTGGCACCGGGCGCCCCATGGCATCACCTCCTGTGCCATGCACTGTGTGCTGTCTGGGTGCTCAGACAAACACCATTTCATGTCTTCAGCCAATTTAAACTTGCACCCTTGTTCCAGCCCATTATTGACCCTGCTTAGCATATGCACAGTGAGACGTTGCGAAGTGTTGGATGGGATTGGATTGGATTGGATTGGGGGATTGGATTCCTGCCGTTGTGTTTCAGTTGCCTCTTTGTGATTCCCGGAATATTTCCCCATTTCCCAGCAGTTGTAGGAGCTGCACGGCCAGTGCTGAGGCTGGCTGGTGGCTCGGCCATATGGCGGCTGGCGCTGCTGCGTAGGCAGATGGCTGAGCCGCACCGGGACGGGCTCGTCTGCAACCCCCAGGCCCCCACTTCCCACCGGGGGCATGCGGCAGGCAAGAGCACACGAAATGGGATTTACAGCTCAGCAGGGCGTGATCAAACAAACTCCCAGCAAATCCCCTTAGTGCCATTTATAAAGAAAGAACACACACACACACACACATATATATATATATATGTCTTTCCATTGCGGTCTTGGTAAGAGGCTGTGCATGACAGTCACAGGATAGTAAGGGAAATCATTCCTTTTCCAGATGCAATTTTACCCATAACCTGTGTTGAATTGCATTTCTGGATTGGTTTCAGAGAAGCTCAGTTCCTCATAAGCAGTGAACACTCAGGTGCACAAATATTAGAGCTCCATCCATCACTGTTTTTTAAATCCTTCTTTTGTCCCACTTTTACAGCTTTCTGAAAAAAACAATCCCTTTAGCAGAAGGTTGTGTGATGAGAGAGTGATAGCTGTGTTCCTTTCCTCTAAGCCAGCCCCAGCCCTGCAGACAGTGCCCAGACCGCGTTCAGGCGACAGCCGAGATGGCAGTGGACATGATCCGCCCTGTCATGTGCCTTCACACAAACCCATTGTGACCGCCCTGCCTGGCACTGCCCGCCTCGGTGCTCTGTGCAGTGACATAGAGCAAAGTGGCACCTTTCAAATTCAATGTCGTTTACTCTTGATGTCCCCGGTCCTGTGTCTCTTTAGGAATTGCTTATCGAAGTTCTGGAGGTTTGATTTTCCACGCGTGAGCAGTGCAGCCCAGTGTGGAGAGCAGCAGACACCAGCAGGCTGGGCAGCCGGTGGGCTGGGAAGGGTTAATCCATCCCTGCACCATGCGAGGGGGCTGTGCTGGGGAGGGGGTTCCGTGTACCCACCAGGGAGCTCTGAGGGGAGGTCTGGGAAATGGGGGGCTCTTCTCCTTTCTGAGCACTGGCTAAACCACTCTGCTCTCCGCATGTTTGCCCTAGAAACTCCCCTTACCTGATGTTGGCCTTGTAGCTAAGTGTAAAATAGAAAATGATGAAGGAACCATCCAAGAACAGAGCAGATGAAGGGATGGACCAGCTGGAAGGCAGCCACTTTCCCCCCAAGGGTGACATGTCCTTTTGTGCCATCTCACCCCACTGGAGGAGGTGGAATTTGACTCTGCAGGTTATTAACTTGTCCTCTCCATGACACAACTCCTTTCCCTGTCCATCATACTGACATCAAACTAGCAGTAGTGAGGAGTTGTCTCTGAAGTAGCTGGTACTGCTGTGTGGTCTCTTTGGTGTCCCCCCATGCCTGGCAGTAGAGTTCAGCACCCATCGCTCTCCCGGTGACATATGGGGATATATATCCACACGGGATGGCCACTGAGTACCACGTTTGGAAATGGAGGGGGGAATCGTTTCTGCTCGGAGGCCACGTTCTGCCACCGAGTTGGGCAGCCTTCCCTCTTCACCAGCTCTGTGTCAGCTCAGAAATGTGGCCAGACTGGGCTTAGCCTTTCCTCCCTTTGATTTCTGACAGGGGAATTATCAGTACCCCTCCTTGTGCATAATAACTACCAGCCAAACCATGCGGCTGCGATGCACTGCTGGGAACACAGGGGTGGCAGGGTCCCAGCGTGCCACAGGTCCCCGCTCAGGCACTCACTCCCTTTTGGGGTCCTGATCGGCAGCATTTCCATGCCCTGGGAATTCGCTTGCCCCAGTAGCATGCACTGAAGGGCAGGACTGTGGGTGCTGGGGGAGGTGGGTTCAGGCAAGGCAGTGTCCAGGGCTGTGTGACACGAGATGGGGTGAATTTTAAACTTGTTATCGTCATCATGCTCCGAGTGTTCTCCAAGTGTTCCCTGAAGCCTATCAGGGGAGTATTGATGAAGAATATGAATAATATACTTGTGGTACAGCCTATGGAAAACAGTACATTTAGCATTTAATACATTACCTTCATTTTTTTTCAGAGGACAAACAGCAATTGCGTAAGCCTACTCCAATTACAGACTTCATTGAGAGTCCTTAACACAATCTAGCAAACCCCAGGGAATGGAAATGTTCCAGTGCTTGGGACTAAAAACCACGTGCTGGAGAGAATCCCAGCCCTAGTTAATCCTTATATTTGTTTTGTTCTGCAGGTACCTGCACCGCTCCCAAAGCTTGTGCTGAGTTTATAAAGCTATGAAGAAAATCCCTTGATGCGGAAATTCCAGAAACTCTCCAGGCACTGGAACATCAATCGTCTGCCTTGAACTGGACAGCAAGGGGCTGAACTACGGAAACGTGAGAAAATCGATTGTTCAGAGAAGTGCTGCTCTGTACTGAAGTGGTGCGGCATTGTAAGGCAAAGGTTATGGATTTGATATCAGCACAAGGTTATACTATAAAAGTTATGTAACCAATTCCAATTCCACCAGATAAGAATACCCATCCTGGGATTGCATTGAGCTCCATTTTAATTCTGCATTTCCTGCTTAAAACATGGCTAAACCCTAAACGTGCATCTCGCGTTCTGCTGAAATGCTGTCTGAAAACATCTCATCTGCTGGCAAGAACTGCACATGACAGGAGAGGTGACTGCCTGCAGTCTGAGGCCCCCCTGAGCTCTGGCTGGCGATCCACAGGGATGCGCCCTGCCGGCATCTCTCACAATGCCTTAAGGGCAAGGCCTGGAGATGCAGCGCTGTGGGAGGGGAGGGGGGGAGTAGGGAGTTTGGGGGCTGATGGGTGCAGTACCCAGTGCACTGCTGGGGACTGGGAATAATGGCAACGAGTACACTGGAAGTGGCTTTGATCCACATCACCACTGTTTCCTCTGGCTGTGCTTTTGCACCTCGTGTGTCTGGAATTTCAGTTCCGTTTTCTTGTTAATTAGACTTCCTTAATCATGGTTTTTTTAATTAAAAAGCTAACTGTACAGGACAAGTACATGTGTAAATAAGGGATTATGCTTATGAATATGTTAATAATTATATGTAAAAAGATATGTACATAGGAAAGAAAACAATAAGGCTCACAGAATGTTTTCAAAACTGTTTCTTGCTCATAAATGCCCAGACAGGAAATCCACGTGATTGTACTCCTTCATCCCAGCCGAAGGGGTTTTGCTCCATTTCAGTCACTTTGCATTTGATCCTACTGAGGTTTGTGCAGTCAGTTTGTACAAGTCCTTGGCCGTGGCATGGAGCTGTTCTGGAGCTGTTGTCACCCTTCATCTGTGAGATGAGTTGTGTCAGATCTCACTGGCTGTCTTCTCAGCTCTGGGTCTTGCACATCATTTAAAAACACGGGCTCAAAGCCACAGGCCCACAGGGGGGGCATCACCCTAACCTGGGCATCTGTCATAAGGCTTTGTCCTGCAGCCCCGAGTCCCTCAGGGCAGGTGGAAAGCACCAGAGGAGAGTGGGGTTTGCAGCCCCGGGAGGGACCCCAGCTACACCAGGGCTGCGAGCACTCGCTGGCCCTGCCAGCCAGGGGCTGCCAACACCTCCGGTTTCTCACCTGTGAGCAGCTTTCAGCAACCCCCCAGATGTCCCTCAGACACCGGCAGACGGGGGCCACATACCCCACGAGTCTCCCTGGCGTGTCACTGAGGTGCCACCATCGCCACGTCTGCCAGGCTCTGTGCGGGGCGCGCAGAGGCGCTCGCTGCCCGGCAGGGTCCCGAGGGTGCCGGCGGTCGGGACGCTCCCTGCCCCGGTCCCACAGCCGTGGCCCCAGCCGTGCTGCGGCCACAGAGCAGCCGTCTAAACCGAAACCCATGGGACCTGCAGCCTGCTCGGGCCACAGCCCCGCACTGTGCGTGTGGGACTCTGCTTCTGTTCGAGCTGTTGGAGGACTGCGGCTGTGACTCAAAGTGCTCTGCTCCAGCACTGTCTGTAGCCTTCAGTGAATCCCCGAGTGCCTTACACAGCTTGCGAACAAAACCCCCACCGGGAGGAGAAAATGCAGCCAGAGTCGCTCTGGGGGGGCCAGTGCCGAGTTCCTCTGCATCCCGAACGGCACCACCACCACCTCGTGACGGGCAGCACAGACATGGATTTTGTTTAGACTCAGGAAATCACATTGTGAATAAGTGTATCAAACCCTGTACTTAGCTACTGTACATTTTATAAAAATTTATTGTAAATTGATGCAAAATGTTAACCGGAGAAGATTTTTTTTCCCCGATGGGCAGTGTGCCGTGACTTGTGCTCTCTGCTATAACCCCAACAGCTACAGCCTAAATACGTAACGTTTGGTTCTGTGCTGAAGCAGTAATTGATAGGCCTGAAACAGGGCTGGATCGATCAATTACAGAATTTTACACATATTTTTGTATCGTGATTCATATGATATATATCAAGAGACTTTCTATTCATTTGTAAAATATATAAATTATTGTAAACTTTTAATAAAAAGATCTGTTTTAAACCTTCAAATTAGATAAATTATTTTGGTTCTTTGCTCAGGTTGCAAACAGGAAGCCTGTGATTAATTACAGAATCAGAGAATCAGAGAAT
>VZRW01009863.1:35125-60513 GCA_013398125.1 Aegotheles bennettii | reverse complement strand
CCCTTAAGATTCTGTGATTCTGTAAAAAGAGCTCTGACATTGAGAATAAACTCCGTAGGCTATGCAAAAAAAAAGGTATTATGAATGAAAGAGACTTATTATGTCACTTAGACATTTTTTTCTCATGTTCTAAGTGCTTGGAACTCTATGTAATTTTAAATATTCTGTGTATACACTGCAGCAACTAGTAATTAAAATATTAGAATATTACAAGTATTTTGGGAAGACCTACTCAGCTAATATTATATAGCAGAATCCAGTATCTTAAACAGAATTTAAAGAGCTGAAGCCAGAAAATATAAGTCTTTCTTTTCAAGAGTTTTTGTCAAAGAGGATCAGACATACACTGCATTTCCTCTGAATGTTATTAAATTACATGCACATAGTTCTTGGAATGCACTTCATCTACATCCCGTAGTCATGTAAAATTTTAATTACTTTGCTCCTCTTAATATATTTTTTTATTGCATTCCTAGGGATCAAAGAGCATCCTCTGTTGGCTAATACAACACCTGACTCTGTTGCTCTACTAGCTTAATGTAGACTTGTGATAGGCTAACTGGTGGTATTATGAAAGGGTATGGGATCAATTCCTGTAGGAAATTTGCTTTCATTAAAACTTCTTTTATTAACATCTACCTTCTTACTGGGATGTGACTAAATTATTTTTTAGTTTAAAATTATTTTTGTCGTATTTCTAATTGGTATATCCAGAAGCCTGGGAGAATGAAAACAATAAAGAAGGTATTAGAATAACAAAAGAGATCTCTAGACAAACTTTTATATTTTTATATAAAAGTATAGTCTTATTATTTTGAATAATGGCCCTTTAAATTTTGACTTGAACTTCTAAAGGAACATTATAATATGATCTACAGTGGATCTGCAGTTTGAGCTGAACAAGACTTGGGTCCTATCTTATGATTAAGAATGGTATGAAGAATAGCAAATACAGGCAGCTGTGAAGGAATAACTTTCTTGTTTTAAGGGAGAGCATCCCTTGTACTGGATGAACAGAGATCAGCATTTTTCTGTGAGTTCCAGATGAAATGTAGGAAAGGTTTACTTTAAGCCATTGTGAATTAGTTCTAGTTGATCAAGGTCAGTCATGATCATCTGGTAGGTTTTATGATCATTATTTTTTACATAGGCCTAGCTATTATCTTATTTCAATGGTCCTTCTTCCAGGCCAAGAGTTAAAGACTCAGAAAGGCTTCTCACGTACATAAGCAGGAGCATTTACTTTCTTCCACAAATTTAAACCTGTTGCATCATCATCTCACAAGGTGTAGTTCAAATTGCTTTACCTGCAAAAAAGATACTGTAGAATCAAAGATTCGGGAAAAGAACAAAAAAAGGTTGGTAACACTTAATGCAATTACTTTCATTTATTTACTTAAAATATGGTCACACTGCAGAACTCCTTACTACAGGATGTCTTCAATGCTAAAAAAAATATAAATTCAAAAAGAAATTGATCACATTGTTAGAAGACAAAGCCACAAATACTTATACAAGATACAAATATAAATACTATACTTACAAGAACTATAACGGCTCAGAAAATCCCAGGCCTGCAATATATTTGAAAGTATTAGAGCAAAGTGTCATTACATACTTTTCTACAGTTATGCTTCTTCCTAGACATTTACGTGAAAATGTCATTGGAGACAAGTTGTGGTTTGTACCAGCACAGCTGTTTTATGCACCTTAAACAAGCCTTAGTTTCACAGTTCAAATTATTAAAGTTTTAGCAACTCTCCCTGGAGAGTTCAAAAGTGTGATTACATATTTGACTGTCTTCTGCAATCTGTATCAGCTAAATAGGAAGCTCTTTTCCTTTTCTTGCTGCGGAACTTAAACCAGTGAAGAGTTAGTAAACTCTATCCTAGCACACACATCTAGAATGCAAGACACTGCTCTTAACTAGCAAGTTTATTGTAGAAATACACTGACTTAAGAGAAGAAAACTAAGATACTAAAAAAAGTCACTTCTGTTGATTATAATTTAGTATTTTCCCTAGGACTTTTCATGTGATTCTCTAACTTATATATTTAATATGAATGTGTACTCCTCACATGTAAAATTCTGAGTATTGATTCTTAATTTTTTAAAAATTTCTTATCACTTCTTTTATTTCATTTCATCAGAACTTTGGTTGCTTAGCCAGTTTATAAGTGTGATCAAATGTCTGAAACTTCTTTTTAGCACAAGATACTTAAATATCTGAGTTGGTTACAAGACTTTCTTTTTATGGCAGTTTTCTTTACTTTATAATCCTCTTTAGAGTTTTCTGTGTGAACTGGGTTAGACTGGATTTTCAATTGTTCATTTATTCACTCCATCTGTCAGCATCAGGTGTTTTGGTTGTCTGAGGTTTGTTTATTTTTATTTTTATAGTTAGTTTGTGGGTAAGTACCACTAGAATAATCACTTTGTGTGTTTAGTTATTTCAATCTTGCCACCTTAGATTCTGAGACTATAATTCATTCCTCATTATTGTATTTAGGTAATTTCGATCTTCCTTTGTGTTTAAAAGATTTCAAACAAACCAAGCAAAATAAATCAACGAACCAACAAAAATAAAACCTCAAAACATGAATGTGCTAGTTTTTGAACTTTTGCAGCTCTTGTCTCATGCACTCTGCAGAGCTATAGACTCTGATAAATGTTTTACACCAATCAGAATCAGATTTCTTTGGCTGAAATTTGTATTTTTAATTCTCTTTTACCTAAAAGATTGGTTGTGATGTGTCTTTTCCCTATCCACTCAATATTTCTAAACTACTTCAATTTTTATGACAATGTGATTATTAATAGTATCAAACCACTATTACCAGTAACAGAAAGCTGCATAACATATTCACTAATTCACTTACACAGTTCACTCACACATTCACTCAAAGTTATGCAGTTGGAACAAATGGGAAGCCAACTCCAGCTCAGTACTCAGAAGTGGAGGATTGTGTTGACACTAGTGTCTTCTAGCTTGATGTTCACAAGGTCTTTCAGAGGACCCGTTGTGTCTTCAGGATCGTATATAAACTCATCATCTTTTTCCATATATCAGACACATTTGGACATGATCAATGTTACACAATCCTTTGCTGATGTTCATTTATGCTAGTGGGCTTGTGCAGATATGACAGATCCTGTCCTGAGTCTATAAATTCCTGGAGAGTCAACAAGTCTACTTAACCCCAGAGCTCACTAATCCTTGGGAAACTTTCATATACCAGCTTCTCAGTGGGTGTATTTCTTCTTCTTGGCCTGTTGCTTTCTCATAAATAGTTCTCAATCCACAACTGCAGACACTCATAGAATCCATTTTATACGCAAAAAATTACACAGGAGCTTTTATGATGTCTGCAGACTATAGTTCTGAGGAAAAAATAACAGGGAGAGGAAAGGTTTTTTTCTTACTCCTTGATTTCTACTAAATGATGTTGTCATCCAATGAGTACCAGTATTTTTTGCAATTATATCTCAATTGGAAACAGTTTATCCATTCATACAAAAACATTCAAGACTCCCTGTGAGGAAATGGGAACTTTTCAAGGTTCTATTTTTTTTCTATTATCACCTACTGAGGCCCAGAATAGTTCTGTAGCCAGAGCTCTCACCTGGGGTATGGATGATCCAGTCATGGATACCTGTAAATCATACCTGATTTAAATCAGAGATTTCAGTGTTAATCTCTAGGATTCCAGATATGTATCATCTGTCAAATTATTAGTATCTGTCTTGTTGAAACAGTTGAATTTTCTCTAAATAAGTATTTGATTAATTAGAAAAAGTAATCAAGTAATTTGAACAACCAGTTTAGAAGGATCATGTTAAAACCCTCACCAATGTCATAATGAGTTTGCCGCTGACAACATAAGCATCAGTATAAAACCATCCTTCTCCAAGTATGTCATACATCATATATTTTCATCTTGTGCCCAGTTTATGAGCACAGGGATAATTATTAATATTTTTAAATTAATAATAACACTACTATTAATAATATAGGCATCATTATTAATAATATTCTTGATTCCCTGACAGAATTCTGAGATTAAATAAATTGCAAAGTTAATTGTGTTTATTTTGGAGCTATAGAAATTAAAAAGAAGGATCAAAAAGCTCTAGAAGGCAGGAAAATAAGATTAAAGGCTTGATGATAATGGACTTCTGATGAAGGCCTGAGTTTCATGGGTAAATTACAACATACAGTAAAAGGATGATGGTCTGAGAAATGGAGAAGAGGTATGGGTCAACCTTGCATATGTATTCAGCAAAGATTATGAGGTCATACAGAACAGCAAAATGATACAACACTGAGATTTACATTAGATGATTATATGTGAGATTAGGGATTACCTGAAAAGTAGTTCTACCTGTTGGTGTAGATGTAACCACAGAATAATATCTAACTGGGCAAATGACATTTGAAGTGTTTTCACTACATAAATATTTTATGTATTTAAAAATAACTTTTAATTTTAACTCAAATATTACAATAGTGGGAGTTGAGAAAACTTCACTTTAAGGATATTATAGTATAGTTCTCTATGGTTTTCAGTGGAAATATTTTCCCATATCTGAAAAGTCAATACAAGTTGGACTTCTTTTTCCTTACTAACATACAATTATTTCTATAGTGTTGCAAAGTCTGGCCACAATACTGATTGACTCTTCCCAGAAAGAATGCTTAATGATAAATTCATAATCTGGAAGAAAGACTACAGCCATTTAGGTTGAAATTTTAGAAAGTATGATTTGAAATAAAATACTGTCTCTTATAACAAGTCATATTTTAAAATTGGATGGACATTTCAATATAGTATATTCCTCTTAGAGTTTTCATTTTAAGTGATTAGAATTACTATCAGCTGTCATTCACAGCAATAAGTGAAATGCTATACAGATACTCAAACATTTAGGAATTTCTGGAGAGTCAGCTCAGTGATCTCATGGGAGGAGTAATCTACCAAAAGGAAAAGATGAAAATGAACACTGAAAATGTCATGCTGCTAAATAGCAAAGCCCATCTTGTTGCAGCTGCAGAATACCATTTTGGACACAGTCCACTCATCTCCCCTTGCAAATGACTGAGTGAATGCAGCTGCTGTCCAACATGTTTTCTACTGGGACTATTTGTATATCAGGCTATGCAGTAAAAAAATGAACAAATAACTGTTAAGGGAACTAGCCCAGGTTTACCTCTGGTGTAACCCTAGGCATTTCAACTTGGCTATGTTAATTTTTTAAAAATTTTGGTTTTATATATATACTTTTAGGTTTTATTGTTCCTGTTGTTCATACTATTCAATATGATAAAAAGAAGCTACAAATAATTCTAGCAAGACTTCTAACTGATGTTCAGTCACAGAAAACTTTTTAGCCAGATTATAAGAAACCTTTGATCTGAAAGCTTTCAGTTGCATTCTACCTCAGAGAAAAAGGAAGCAAGTACCTGTCCTTTTTCATCAATTTGCTACCTGACAAATATAAAACAAAAAGGGACAAAACATTTGCTGGTGTCAGCCCAATCAGCAGAACTAGATTAATGTAATGTAAACTTTCCTTTTCAGATATATGTATCAGAGCTTTTATATTTTATCAGAGCAATTATTGCCATATAGACTCATGGAATAATAGAATATTTCAATTTGGAAGGGACCTATAAGGATCATGGAGTTCAACTCCTTGCTCTTGTAGGACTACTTAAAACTAAATCATGTGACTAAGAGCATCATCCAGAAACTCCTTGAATTCTGGCAGGCTTGGTGCTGTGATCACTTCCCAGGAGAGCCCATTCCAGTAACTGACCACCCCCACAGTGAAAAACCTTATCCTAATGTCCAATCTGAACTTCCCTTGACTCAGCTTCATTCCATTCTCTTGTGTCCTATTGCTGGTCACCAGAGAGAGATCAGCACTTTCCCCTCCGCTGCCCCCGATGAGGAAGTTGTAGACTGCGATGAGGTCACCTGTCAGCCTTCTCTTCCCCAAGTTGAACAAACAAAATGACCTTAACTGATCCTCATAATTCCTATCCTCAAGACCTTCCACCATCTTGGTCACCCTCCTCTGGACACACTCTAATATTTTGATATCCTTCCTATACTGAGACTTCCAAAACCACACACAGTATTCCAGGTGAGACCACAACAGTGCAGTGTAGAGTGGGACAATCACCTCCCTTGACTGGCTGGCTATGCTGTGCTTGATGCTGTTGGCCCTATCAACTGCCAGGGCACACTTCTGACTCATATTCAACTTACCATCTGCGGAATATGAGGAAAACCAAGATGACTTCTTTTTTGGCCCTTATTTGATTCATAGTATTTCTCTTTTTCAATCATGTCTCATATTAGAGTCAACAAAATGGTGGCAATACTGTGTTTATATACCAACTCACTTCAGTGAGAGTAGTGAATCTTTGCCTGAATAGGCAAGTAAAAATTGAAACAGCTCTTAGGTATAAACCCTTTCTTTCATGGTGCTTAAATAATAAAAAGACTGGTAAAAAAAGAACATTGCTAGTAGCAATGAAAATATTATACAAATATAAAAATATATTGAAGATGAAATAAAATAAAATATATGTAGAAAAGCTGACATATTAGTTAGAAAAAATAGAGTGTAAAGGGACACATTATAAGATAGCTGTGTAAGACAATCCCATAAATGATAATACATTTTGTAAGAATAAAGGCATTTCTCAAAATGAAAGAATTCAATGAATACAAAATAAAATCCGTAAGATGTTAGTGGATTAATAATAAAGCTTTCTCTGCAGCATCCTAAATATTATTATATATACCATTTGTACATAGTGAATGCTTTGTATACTAAGTTCTCTAGCTCAATGATTTTTGGAAAAATCCCCATTTCACAACTGAGCTCTTCCATACTAAAGTTCTTTTACATCAAGTCCATGTGAGTCAAGGACACTTAAGGTACTTAAGTACCTTAAGTTGTTCCCCATAAAATGTATTTTCCAGTCCCTTCACCAGCTTTGTTGCCCTTCTCTGGACACACTCCAGCACCTCGATGTCTCTTTTGAAGTGAGGGGCCCAAAACTGAACACAGCACTCGAGGTGCAGCCTCACCAGTGCCGAGCACACCAGGACAATCACTTCCCTATTCCTGCTGGCCACACTGTTCTTGATACAGGCCAAGATGCCATTGGCCGTCTTGGCCACCTGGGCACACTGCTGGCTCATATCCAGTCAGCTGTCAACCAGCACCCCCAAGTCCCTTTCTGCTGCGCAGCTTTCCAGCCACTCTTCCCCGAGCCTGTATCACTGCCTGGGGTTGTTGTGACCCAAGTGCAGGACCCAACACTTGGCCCTGTTGAACCTCATCCGATTTGCCTTTGCCTATCAATCCAGCCTGCACAGATCAAATGTTCACAACAGGTGGAAAACTTTCTTACACAGGCTCTTTTCCCTTGGATTCCCTCACAAAATTTTCCTGCTTGTTATTTTTGTTGGCCAACATTATGATTTACTACATGATGTTTTAAAAAAAAAAAATGAGATCAGAGAAACCATATTTCTAATTATAACCAGCGTACAGATGGAATGTTTAGTTTAATATCACCAGTGTTTATCACTGAGATGGAAGTAGTATGATTTTATTGCTTACAAAACTCTGTTTTGATCCTGCAGTTATTGTTCTTATTTTAGTATTTGGGATATTAATTATGAATTAGCTTTCTTGGATAAAGAAAATTCACCAGATATACAGTAGTCTTCATAGATTTCTCATGAAAATTTTGTCTCATATAGCCATGAACTTTAAATTTTCATCTCAGATGACTGTTCAGTAATTTCCATAGATGTAAATGAGCTAAGGGTACTACAAAGTTCAACAATACTGTGTAGATACTTGTGTTGTTACTGAACTTTTTAAAAATCACAATTTTAGTATTCCACAAGAATATAATCCTATTTTTCATGACTAAGATATAGAATCATGTCAATATGACCAAAAAAGGTAATTTACTAAAGTGGCTTCATTTGTGCTTTTTTTGCTTTTAGATTATGTTATGTTATACCTCAACAGCTAAAAAATTATTATAAGAAAAAAACCATTTAGATAATTTGAAAATACTGTAACTTATTAATTTAAAAGCACATCTTTTGTCATTTTAAACAATGTGTATGAAAGGAAAACCATTTGTCCTTTGAACTGTGTGCTACAGTAAGCAGCCAACAGGAAGCTTAAGTAGCAGAGAGAGAATTTCTGAAGCTGCAATGTTATTCAGAAGTGTGTACATTGACTGTTACTCTGGAAATACTGGTAACATGTAAGTCAGGTTCTTTGAATATTTCAGTTGTACAGAGGAAAATTGAATGTAAATTACTGCACATAGCTTTAATGCACATATATGTTTATTGTATTCCTGTGTCAGTTTTTTATTATTATCCTCTACTTTTAGTCATGTATACTTTAGCCACAGAAGTGCCCTGTGATAGAACTGACCATACATTTAAGATAGATTTTGCTATTATTTTTTACTGTTAAACCTATGTAATAAGACCAGAAAGTTTTTACTTTATGGAAACAAAATATTGCAGAATTGAATTCCCCCCCTTTCCTCTTGGTTTTACTGTGTAAGGATTGTTTCAAAGAGTTTGCCTTAAGATACTTTTTCAAACAAAATATTAACTTTTCTGAAGTTCATCCATGTTTTAACCCAATCTGTTTATTATGTCACAGGAATAACCCTATTTAAGCCATATATATGTGAAATAGGACTAGGTTACACATTATGGGTTTTTTTTTACTGGCTGAAACAACAAGCAGTTGAACCCTTCAGAACCTGCTATAGAGGCTACTATGCCATGTTGAGTGATCTCCCCTTGCATCATCATGTCTCACTATCACTATAAAAGCTTACTTTCAATATCACTAATTTTATTCAGTAACACATTTGTATTTTCACACTAGAACAGAAAAAATATCATGAACAGCACAGCTGCTCACTGTGTGTTTTCCTTCATTCACTACTTCCCTTTCACTAAGGACAATGGCAACGTGTTTCACTGTCAAATAAAAAAGCAGATATTAACATGCAACAGATTGAAGTGAAGCCCATGTTCAGCATAAAAGAGTATCTAGCAAACACTCTGAGACAAGAGTTTTAATTTCTTTATAATTTTCAAGCAGCACTCTTTACATTCTGCTCACCCTGCTCTCACATGTCTGTACTGGGGGAGGCCTGGCAGTCATATGCTAGAAGCATGGGTGACCACAGACATGCATATGGTGCAGAGGCAGCATGACTTACGCATCTACGGAGCAGAAAGCCCAGTATGTCACAGTATAACAAATGCAGGCACATGACTTGCTTTGCTTTTCCTCAGTGCGTGAAACACCGCTTACATTCTGCATTGCTGTCGGGGAAAAATTTTGTGAGCAGGATATCTACAGGGAGAATAAAGGGGACATTTGAGGCAGAATCTCAAGACACACTCCTCTCAGCTATAGTTAATCATCACAGAGCAGTATACCCTTACTCAGCCTTTAAAAGCTTAGTTGAAGATTGGTGGTTTGTGACAAAATGGTGTTCCTTCAGTGGGATTCACCATATAAGAGACTTGCTATTGCAGCAAAACCTAGGTAAAATGAAAGATGCATTACACTAGACATGGGGCAGTACTGAAATCTGTAAAGGACAATTCATTCTAGGAGTTGTAGTGCACAAACCAGACATACATAAGTGAAACATGGAAAGAGTAGCAAAGAAGT
Source organism: Aegotheles bennettii (assembly GCA_013398125.1). NCBI lineage: Eukaryota > Metazoa > Chordata > Aves > Caprimulgiformes > Aegothelidae > Aegotheles > Aegotheles bennettii. The sequence continues at coordinate 50,762 of VZRW01009863.1, read as the reverse complement.
TTTTTACAGGGAAAAAAGTCTCAACAAACAAGCACCAAAAAAAAGTTTTATTTTTTTTTGAAATGGAAATAGATCAGTTTACTTGTAGTTTGTTTTCAATCAGACTATGCCATCCTTCCTATCTGGAAAAGGTGTACACCACGATGAAAGACTACATGTTTTTGTAATACTAGCAGGAAAATTTGTACATCAAACTAGAAGACCTATATCCTCTGTAATTTGAAATCAGAGAAAGATATGATCAAGGGTAAAGCTACATCTTTAACAAAATCTTCAGGAAAAAAAAAATTGAGTGCATACTTAAGGCAAAGCTAAAATTATTTAACATCGATGACCTTTTAATGGGAGCTATACCTGACTGAATAGTGTCCAGTTTTTGACACAATTTTCTAGAAGACCAAGGCAAAACCCAAAGAACTGGAAAGAAACTCTTCAAAAATCTCTATCTTGCTTTCCCTTATACACAAGAGTAGACCAATAAAACCAGTTATGTTTTAAATGAAATTTCAAAGAGAAAATAAAATGGCATCTTCCAAATACACCATTCACAGTGAGGAAATTATTATTAGTGTTTACATACCCCAGCAGATAAGTACATTTAAGGGTATATCATTGGCTTGATACTTCTTTATGTAAATATTAATAGGAGTGAGGTGCATATATTGTAGAGAGAACAGGTATAATTATTTAAGTGGTATAATTCTAGCTTTATGGATTTCTGAATAATGAAAAATTTCAATCTGTTAAAAAGACAGTTGAGAGCAACAAAAATAAGCAAATGTATACAAGGTGTTACACAGAATTTAGTTTTATACCAAGGTTAAAAATCTTTATTCAGTACAGTATCAGTTAAAATGACGTCACAGACACTGAGGGGCTTTATTTCATGTTCAGCTCAAAGTACAGACTCTAGCAGAATATTTTCATTATATTGACAAATTGCTTAAAAATCAACCTCTATGTACAAATTTTACCCTCTTCTGTCCTGCATCTAACCCCAAGATTAAAACAGCAGCAATGTCATTGATCTAAAAGTTAAACATCCCATTGCTGGAGATCCCTTAACCATTCAAGATATTTGCTTTAGTTTTATTTACTGCCAGGAGAGTATATTTTGCCTATAATAGAAACAAATATATTAAAAAATTTAGTTTTATTTATTAAATTTAGTTTTAATTTAGTTTTAATTATTTAAAAAATTAGTTTTAATTATTTAAAAAATTAGTTATAATTATTACAATAACTTCCTTTTAAGATGTTTTCACAGCAATTTTCCCAGTAGAATTAGCAAGAGATATATTGTTCGTAGGATTTCTCTCTACCTTCTCCTCCCCCTCTCCTCTCATTTCTGTATACTTTATCCTCAAAAACAGAAATGAAGAAAACTTCTCTTACCCAAACAAATTCCAATCTAGTCCTCAAAGACAATCAAGGTAACTTTTACCATGCCTATTTTCATGATTTGAATGATCCTTCAGCCATTAAAAACACCTGGTTAGTGTACACAATAATGTATCATAATTTAGTATAGATAAAATCCTAAATAAAAAGTTTCAATCAATACTGTACAGAATGAAGTAACACTTCATAAGTCTGTGTGTGTGAAAGAAACCTCAGGATAAACCTAAACAGAACCTGTTTTGTACAAAAAGAAATCATACATCAGCAAAAAAGGAATACATTTTACAGCAGGAGAGAGTGAGTTAGAGAAAGAAAGGTTACTTAAAGTTTATAGACAGTTGTTTGTCAGTGAAGGCAAGCAACACATGGGAAGGGTTTGCCAAAGGAATAAATGTAGGTGACAAGGTTAAAAGTTGAGAGGAGATTGAGTTAATGGGGACGTATAATCTGTGGACTGAGTGGAGAAACACGCACTAGACTGTGCAGGTTAACACTGCTCAGGAAAAAGAAAGTTAAAATAAATATGATTTGAGGTGGTCATTAGCCTATATTTGACATGTCTACAGTGGTGTAACTGGAAAAGGCTGAAAAGAAAGCTTATATCTGAGGTGGCCAGAAGGAGAGAGTTAATCAACCAAGGTGGCTTTCAAACTAAAACCTGGGGTTTCAAATTAAAACAATGGGTTGAAACACTAGGACTGTGGGCATTACATAGATTCAGAGACTCATGAATTAGAAATACTAATGCAATTTTTAAGTAGTTTACTTTGAAGATCCTGTTAGAGATTTTTAAAACTGTTTAAATTAATTTATGTTTTTATTTTAAGAAAATGGAGGCAAAATTATCTATTTTTTCAGTGTCACTTGACATTCTAATAATATTTGTGGCAAGACATAAGAATGAAATTTCAGCTAGTTGTGTTGTTAAAGAGGTGTGGCTGGATATCAGATATGTGTACACCTGCTGCACTTACGACATTAATTCTTCAAGTGGTCCACGAATTCATTAGCCAGTCAGACTAGATAATGGACTGCTGTATGATTGACTGCTGTGAGAGAAGGCTTTAGAGCTAGCTGACTTTGCAACAAAGCATTGAATTAACTGGTGCTCTCCAAGGTGGGATTTTTGGATGTCCCTTAAGATTCCCTCAGGCAGCACCTGCAGTGCCTAGACTAAATTATACATTTTAGTGTTTTGATTAAAATCCTGGGAAAGAAACTGAACCTTCTGGGGACTCCCAAGGGGGTTACTACTGCAGAATTGACCAAATCATACATTAACGACGTGGTTGTAAATAGCCAGAAACTGTTATTCCAGATGCAGACATGGTCAAATAGGACAATCTTTTGTACACAGTTGGCACAGTTAGCTGTTTTGTATGTGATTTAAAACAGTAGCAATGGAACAGATCATGCCTGAGCTGGAGTAGTCATGTAGGATCACGTAACAACTGGTTATGAAAACTTAAGAACGGAGCAGAACAGCAGTGTGGGTTATCTCACCCAATCCAGCTGGAGACATTGTTGCAAGAACCCTTGTAAGAGAGACTCCTCTCACATTCTAGACAGCGACTGAGCAGCTTGTTCAAAGTATGGGATTTCTTGTATAAACATTATCCTCTTGCAAGAGCTCAAAAATTCAGAATTTTCTAACAAATGTTCTGTTATTATCCATGCAGTAACTTCTAATTAAAAAGAGGTAAAAACCAACAGATTCATGCACCTGTATTTTCTTCTGAGTATAACAAACAGTATGTCTGAAAAAGACAGATTACTTCACTCAAGTCCAAAGCAAATTGGCATTATCACCTTTCATATCCTGTTCCATAGCTGATGTATTTGTCTCATCTAAAATGGATAGCTTGACATTCAAGGTCTTATAACTAATTATGTTAGAATTATTATTTGAAGTAATAATTAGTTGAAACCTTTACATGTTAGTATTATTATTACTGCTATTATTGTTAATGTGTCAAAACTAAATACTGTAATGATGAAAACATTGTGTTATAAGGTATTTGTGAATTAATTTGCTATTGGCATCACTGGGTATTTCAGATTCTAAAGCTAAATTAATAAACATCAACATTTTTCATCTGTGATGCACAAGTCAGATGGATTATTAACAATGTATATAGCAATATTTTGTAGCTCTTTTTAAAAATATAATTAATTAAATCATTGCAATATACTTACCCTGATGATGACAACTGGTTTCTTTGAAAGGAAATAAGACTGAAGAGAAGGTGATGCTAATAATTCTGACAAAATTCCTTTTTGACCTCTGGAGCTGTAAAAGATCCTCAGGGAAATATTCTAATTGTTAAAGTGTTCCAGAGTTCGGGCATTCCAATTTTAGAACAAGGAGGTGAAGCATGTACTAAGCAAGGTTTTTATGGATTATAACACACACACACACACACAAACACTCAAGGTTACCACAACTCATTACCTAACATCAGACTATTACCTTTCAATAAATCAACACCAATGATATATTCCCCTGTTGCTGATATCATAACATTATATTCTTTTGGTTCCCAATCCCCAATTTGTAAATGTACATGTGTTTGAACACTCTGAACTGGAGCGTCTCCCAACCCCCATACTGTACTGTGTAGGCCCCGATGTTTACCAGGATTCCTGTGCAAAATGGTGACCTCCGCCCTAGTGTGCACTAATGCCACTAATGTTGTTGACCACCAGATAAAGCTTGTGGCAAAGGGGCGTGGGTCATGTCTCGTTACACAAATGTGGGGCTCTGGGGCTTGGTCACTTCCCTATTCAGCTTTTGGGTGAAAATATGCAAGCGTTTTGTCACCCTCTTACCATGGATAAAACATGTTGTCGAATCCAGATGGGTGAGCACTATCATCTTGTTTTCCCTGTCTCATGATGCCCGGGGCAGTAACGCTCCGGAACTTATTCCATTTTTCTTTAGCCATACGTCATAGCACATGGAGTGGTTGCCTGTCAATATCCTTCTTTGGGTCTTCTTCCTGTAGTAACTGTTTGAATAGTCGAGTCCTCTCTCCTGACTCTTCTTTCTCACTGTCTGATCGCAGTGGTGGTCTCACAGGGCCCGATCGAGGGGGTTCTTCTGGCTTGTCTAGCCCAGGCAACTTCCCCAATTGTCCAATCTTTTCTATCATGCCACTAATAGTCATGCCTTGAGCAGTCAGTACTATGGAAATAAGATAGGGTTTCCATACCGTGGGACAACCTTCTAATAAGAGGTTACACATTGCCACCGTGAATGGCTCAGACATGTACTGTCCCAGGTTCCTATGCTGCACTGCCATTTTCATCCCTTCCCACTTTAACAAGACTTTGGCCTGGGCTAAGTTCACCCACTGATTGCTTACAGGGGGCCAGGCACTGTCGGAGTCATATAACCCAAATGCTATTATGGTAACCAGAGGAACATTTGTCCCATCTGGCACAGCCTGAAGGGCCTGCTGCACTAAGGAGTCATTAGACAGACATTACTAAAACGAGTCACATCTGTACTGTTTAGTAACACACTGCCCACCTCCTCTTCCATGAGGCAAACCAACCACTGTTGTGGTTTTTCACCCAGTCGCTGACTGTATTTCGCCAACAAATTCTTCACATCTTCAGGTGAAAAATCTTCCGTGACGTCTGCTCGGGCCCATTGGCCCGACAAGGGATCCAGCGCCCCTTTCCATTTAATGAATGGGGCCACTCGTGCTGCATTCCTCCACTGTTCCCCCTCATCATCATAATTGTCACTATCTGATGTGCTCCAGATGTTCCCATCCCAAATTCCATTATTCCAATCTGGTTGGGTTACTACTGCCTGCACTCGTGGTCCAGGGTCTGGTTTTGCTTTATTGTGGTGCCTTTGCTACTGGGCCATTCATACAGCATATGCTGTTGGTAACTTTTCTAACTTGCCCTGCCNCTTTGCTACTGGGCCATTCATACAGCATATGCTGTTGGTAACTTTTCTAACTTGCCCTGCCACTCCACCCCAGTTCAGGTAGTGGCAGTAAGGACTTGTTACTGTACCACCCCCTTTGCTTGTTCTGTTACTAGCTCTTGTTTCAGCTTATCTACCTGCTCCTCCAACTCATGCCCAGCATGATGTAAACATTCATTCGACTTGGCTTTTGCTGTTTCCACAAACTGCCTCCAATATTTCAGTAAATCAATTGGGCTTTTATCCTTCCACAATTCTGGTCCCACCTCTGTGCATGTTTCTCACCTATCCCATAGAGTGCTTCAGGGCTCTTGGTTCCCATCCCGTTCTCTACACGTGGCACATCAGTTGCTGGTTTTTTCTTAAGCATATCTACACTAGTTGCAATAGCTAATGTGGCGCAGTCCCACTGTGCACCCCACTACATGGCCCCACAAAAATTCTTAGTGCTACTTGCCAACTTGTCTCAAAACTGGAATCCCATCCTCGTCACCAAAAATTATGTTCCAGAGTTCAGGGATTCCAATCTGAGAATAAGGAGGTGAAATATGTACTAAGCAAGGGTTTTATTGATTATAACACACACACACAAATACTCAAGGTTACAAATAATACAAGGTTAGAACTTATCTTAACAAACCAAACAGATGTCCAATGATGACCAAGAGGCCAGCTCTAGAAGTCATTGCAAGAATCAGGGGGGGCAGGCTCTACCGTAGCAGGCGCCCCCACGGAGGCAACGTGGTCCTCGGTGATATGTCTTGCCTCTCCCATATCTCATGATGCACAAGCTTTTATATGTTAAAAAGTGCACACTCAATCTGACTCAGGGGGCCAGTCTATGCCAGGAGGAGTGGCTACAGTGACACTATGCCACACATGAGCATTAGTTCACACATCTGTAGGGGATTTCCACAGTTTTGCAATTATGTTTTGGCCTCCTCCCTTGTTTTCCCTCTAAGTGTCCTTGAGTTCTATATAAAGGCTTATTTGCGAGGTTGCAGCTATGTTCATCCCCCCTCAGGTGCCAAAAAGGGACTTTATGTAGACTTTCAGAGTGAGGCCATCACGGACCATTTTCTCATGTATCAGACTCATCTGACACATCAAGTATCATTGTAAATCATTTAACAAGAAGAGTTAAGATCTACATAAGACACTTGGGTGTAAGAAGAATGCTTTATGTTTCTCTGCTGTCATAAAACAGTAAGGAGATCAACATATTTAGTGGTTTGAAGAATCTGCCTGTCAGTGGCCTACACATGTCTCATGTCAAGAGGAAGTGGCTGGAATAGTCCTTCCTACACGCTATTTCAGCTATGCTTTTGAGTTATGACTTTCCCCTTAGTTTGACCTTAAATTTTCATAAACATTGAAATGACAGTCATTACCTCAAGTACTATACATCATTACTTTAAACTGCAGACCTGCAAAACTTTCTAATGGTAGAATACTTAACTGTACCAGTAGTATATGAACAGTATATAAACAGTATATGAACAGTATATGAACAGTATATGAACACCATAGTGTGTTTTCTTGGTTTTTTTTTCCCATGGGCAAATAAAATGTAGGTAAATTTAATTTTAAAATATGTTTGTTCCATATGTAATAATTGGACTGTTCAGTCTTGCAGATGGCCCATTAGAGACTTCTGCCCTAAAAAATTTAAAATGTGTTGATATCTTAAATAGGCAAAACCATTTTGACATTCTGAAATGTAAACTTTATTTTCTAAAGTGTTACTGCAATATTAATGTTCAAATGAATAAGCCAAGTATAAAACATAATATATTCATTTTATAGAAGTAGGAAGATAAATATTTAGTGGATGTAATGGATTTGAATATAAATAGGAATTCCAAACTTCTACAAATATTTAACAATGTATTTGAAAGGAAGAATGTGATGGTTAGTGCTGCCTTTTAATTAATTCAAGGGTAAAGATAATTTCTATTACATGCTACAATTTGATGACAATATTAGCAATCATCTTATTGATCATTTCTTAAACAATCAGGTTAGAGTAGAAAAGCAATAAAGTTTTCTGTCTTTTAAATCTACGTGACTTACAAAAATACTTATGAAACTGAGATTTGATTCATCCCTGCTTATCATCTTGAGGATACCTAGAATGAAAGCTTTCTAAGAACAGTTATTTCTGGCACCATCCAAGAAACTAGCAGCAGCACGTAACATCTAAATGTAGGAAAATAATATCTTTTTTACTGTCTGTCAATACTCTTCTTCTAAAGTCCCCCTTTGAATTACTCCTCCTCTCCCTTTACTAATTTGAAGAGGGGGGAGAGAGATGACGAGAGGGGGCATTTGAATAAATTTGGAAATGCCTCATTTTGCTATAAAAGGATTCTCATCAAAAAATCATAATGTTACATTATAACTTAAAAGAAAGCATGCAAAAATTCTAATATATTAATGGAGTTATACCTGTAATTGATTTTCATCAGATCTTGAAATTCAGACAACTTCAGGAAGAAGTAAAAAATATTTTCATTTTTCAAATGAAATTAAAACATGGAAATATTTTGGTATGTTTATAATTACTTTCTTTCATCAAAACAAGATTTTTGAAAAATATTTTCCTTTTCTTGTTTTTAATTCTAGTAAAAATTCAATTTAAGAAGACCTGCAAATGAAGCAATGGTTTAAAATGAAAAAAAATGTTGAGAAAATATTGAAATAAACATTTAAAATGTTTTATTTTCTATTTTTTCTTTATGAAATCAAATTATGACTAGAAATGACAAGCTTTTAATAATCTATATATATTTATTGGTTCAAAATTCTACATGGAAAATACCATAGTTTTCACTACTTAATTAACAAAAGAGTTTCTCTTCATAATACCTTATTAGAAAGTGATTTCTTAGAATCAAGCAAGAAATTTAACAAACACATCTCATATCTAAACAACGTAAAATGCATATAGGCAATAAAATAGTTTTACTGCTAAATCAGCATGGCTTGTCCTTACTGAAACATGTAGACATAATGATTGTTTACTGTACATACAAAGCATTAATTGATCAATATTAACATCTAAATAATTGAATTAAATAACCATTAAGGAAAGTGAGTATTACTAAGGCACATACATATAATTTTACCCACCTGCCTAGCTATACGGCCATTTTTTTCAAAAATAGTTATTACTAGTTTTAGTACTGTTATTAATTTAGTGATATATCCATCAGCACAGATAGAATCTATTCCATTCTATTTCTATTTTTACATCACCTTCATAACTATAATAATGAGCAGCTTTCACTGATGCATGAGGTATCATTAGTAATATTTTTCCAGAGAGTTTTGCTCTCTCTCTATCTCTCATACTAGATAATGATTATTGTGACATAAATTTTTTTGTAAAATGAAATTTAATACAACCCTGACTAATTACGGACCAAATGACCATTAGCTGTTTAAATCCTGCAGACCTTTGGAGCTTTGACTCATAAAAAGTGTTGGGTTGCCAGATATTTTAAATTTTATGAGTATTTGTCCTATCACTGCAAAATTCATTGATCACTTTTTCTGGTAGAGTAGCCACAACAGTAGATTTTATTAATCCTCTTTTCCAGCCACACTGTTTGTTATCTTAGTAAGAACCACCAGTTTCTAGAGATACTTAAAGCCTGACAAGTAAATATACCACATATCCACCAGCTGCAAGACTATCGGTCCATTCATGCACTAATTATTCCTTTTGTGTTTGCCTCTCAATTCACACACATTTTAAAAAAAATAAATAAAAATGAGAAAAATAATTAAAAGTTTGAAATTGAGTTTGTGTTATCAAAAATGCACATCTGATAGAAAAATGCACAGAAGTCTGAATGTCTGTTTTATACAATTGCTTTAAAACAGCATTAACAGCATTTAAATGCTGATGTCACTCATGAGCACTACAAAAGGTAAATAAAATTGAGTATCCGACTGACTTTTTTTGCACAAGGTAAACCTAATATAAATAAGTTAGACGTACACAGCAGCTTTAAAAAGAATCTTAACACATTTGTTATCCCCTAGAGAAATGACAGAACAGGATTCTACAAAGAATTACAGAATATATAATTGTTTTAATTAATTTTTCAAATGATATTACATTCCAGCTTCACCCTGTTCCCTCGTACCCTCAACATTCAGTACTCTGCAATTACTAGGAATAAGATTTATGAAAGGATTTAATTGCCTACGTCCCCTTGAAATCTCAGCCTTGCTGTGAGTCTGTACATCACAACCATTGGGCTTAACTACATCTTCATGCACAATCATACACAAGGGTGGAGGTGAATGAATAGAAGCATCCGCTATGTAAGATGAGGTGGCACTCTACTTCAAAGGTACCCCTCTGAACACCAATACCAGCTTTCCAGTCATTCTGGAGTAAAAGCCAGGTAGTTCAACTTATTGGTATGTGTTTTTTCACAAATATAATTGCAGAGAAAGAACTTTAGACAATTGGATTGTGCCAACACATATCTTTTTCTGTAAATGCCTGGGGTCCTAAAACCATGCTAGTTGGTTTTAACTGATATTTCAGTAAGGCATTATTAATGCTTGGATTGGATGGTACAGTAGAATAAGTGCAAGATCTTGGAAAGAATTTTTTGATTCAAAGCTCTGAAATTCCAGAATTCAAATGTTATTTTCACCTATTTTTCAGTTTTTTCTCTTGTTTGTCTAGTCTGTATATCCCTGAGGACAAATAATATTTCATCATTTGTGTTGGTGCACTCTTTAGTTCCTATTCTCATCATCTTAACCTTGTATTAACCCTGTATCTCTGCATTATACACTTGCATATATATATTCCCCTGTGTATATCCCTCTACTATTTCATCTCGTTGTACTAACACTATTTAGGTTAGTACAATCAAATAGAAGTACCAGCATGTGAATACAACAGTCCATTTGGTTCAACTGAAGTTCTCCTACGGAAGAAGCTGACAGCTGAAAATGCTAGTAAGACTTGTTTTGGCATCTTCCCTGGGCTGAATTGAAGCATAAGGCAGTGACTCTTGAAGCTCAGAAAGTCTTCAGTGGCATGGCACCATTATTAATGGCAGAAGGACAGGCAGTAGCTCAGATGTAGAGTTCACTAAATCCTGACTGTTGAAGCAGAAAGCAGCCCTGGGAGATGCCATTTCCTCTGGAGGTACACCTGATGGCTGCTGTAAAGGGACAGATTAGAGGTAAGGTGGAGCAGTCAGATAATTTTCTGATATAAACAGCAAGCAGAAACAGGATCAAACCCCCAAAATATTCAAATTAGGATGTGAATGCCATTAAAGTTAGCTTATTCGATGTGATTAAAGAGAATTCCTATACATCTGTTTCATAGAAAAAAATGAATGCCTGTAATAGTTAAATGGCACTAGAAGCACATGCTGGTAAAGGATGTCAACTCACCAATTTTTTACAGAGCTATAGAAAAGAAATCAGCTCATGTGCAATAAATACCTGTATTGTATTGCTGACGTGAAAAGAAATAGAGACAGGTTTTTGTCTGAATTGACAAGTGGCCTTTGGTTTTGTAAACACAACTTTGTTCCTTCTAATAAAAGTGTCTAAAAATCTTCCTGAAAATCATATTCAGCCTAAGCCCTTCTGGAATTTGGAAAGAAATTCTCTTCTTTAAAATTACCAGCATCAAGTTTTAAGTTTTGATATTATTTATATTCACAATGAATTCAGTTACAACGATTTGCAAATGCAGAATTATTTACAAGGTAGAAGATAAAATTGAAGCTTCTAGTGGACTGTATATATGTGGTCTGTTATAGTACCTGAAAAGGAGAAAGTGGGGAAGTAGAAAAAGGTTAGCGATGACTATGATAATAAATGTTGATTGTATAAATGAGATTGTATTATGACTTATTTTTTTTGTCCTTAATAGCAGTAACATCACATTTGCCAACTCTTCACTCTATTTTTATGAACATGGTTATTATTTTGTTCCCAATGTGGGTAGTTATAGCTCCTGTAGAGCAAATTTTTCATCAAACATTTATTTGTATCCCACAGCACATTCAAAGTCTGATTCCTCTGGTTCTTTCAAGATCCCACTGAATTGTTTATAAAGACTTCTGATGGCACAGTCCAATCCTGACTACATATTTTGTTTAGGACAAATGCATCTGGAGATACATGCACTTGGTTTTAAATCTGAGGAAGAAAATGTAGCTAAGTGCAATAACTTTTCATTTTCTTGTTCAAATACATAGTAATATAGTACTTGTCTTGCCATGAACAGAAATAAGGAAAACACATTTAAAATCAATAAATCATTACCGTACCTGCATATTTAGATGATACCTTCGTTTAGTTGTGGTAAAGGCTGAAATGTCTGAGAAGTTTTTAGGTTCTCCAGATCTATAGAGAACTACATTAGAACATTTTAGTTATTGAAGAAAAACAGCCAAACAGCAGTAATACAGTGATCCTTGAAAATCATATTTTTTCTAATTTAGCATAAATATTTAAAGATAAAACATAAAGGTTTACGAAATATTTTATTTTTTCCATAGGGATAAATTCTAAATTTTTGAATAGAAGATGGATATTACTGTTTCAGAAGTTAATTAGTGTTTATATGAGTACTAATGTCATCACAAGAATGTGGAAGGAGAGTTGTTTGACAAAGATATTTTTTTTGAGTGGTCAGTAAATGGAAATAGATAGGTCTCACTCCTGATACTTGATTTAGCTGTAATCTTAGAGTAACTGGAAGAAAAGAAATACCTCAGTGAGCACTAGACATGTCTTGTAACGGTGCTCATATTAGGAGTGGAATTAATGTGACTGTCTAGTGGACTAGATCACCTTTATAGTCAACAGAGTGATACATTTTACATTGTAAATACCTGAAATAAGATGATTCTCCTTTCATTGTCTTTGTAGGACAGCTAAGTATACATCACAAAGGCAGTATGGAGCACATCAAAGAAATTCATTCCAATAAGATTTTAGCACATCTGGAACATGTTGTAATTGTGTTCTTTCTAGAGCTAATATGATTATTGAATTTAAGGACATATCCTTCTTACAGCAGGCTATTGAGCAATTTATATCTTTGTATTTTTTATTTACACAATTTGAACTATAAATGATGAAATTAATTTCTATCATGTAAAATTATTGAGCTTTTGCAGGCAATGTGTGCTTTCATTTCAAGGGCTGTATTTACCTTTTGTTAAGTGTTGGACTGAATCTATATGGACTGAAATATACCTAAACAGATGCTTCATGACTTCATGATCTATTTTAATCTGTAGTACTAAAGATACCCATGTAATTAAATTCACATTTTTATTAGCTGAAAATTTGAAAATTTTCATTCCCCTGAAAGATGTGCATGACATTTGCATGCTCTTGAAACCTCATATGTTCTCAGAGTCTAAAATTAACTGCTACGATTTTCTCAGTATATCTTTATGCATATTGTACCACAGAATTGGTAGGTCTTGAAATTGAAGTATTTTCAATACACAACAAGGGATAACTGAAGTAGAGCTTCTTTTAGAAATTATAACTGTCTCGGTTTGGACAGCCAGGGCAAGCCACAACTCAGAGACAGAGTTTCGCTTTTCTTCAGCAGCCGAGTCAGATGGTCTTCGCAGAGACATGCCAAGCTGATAACGAAGCACAGGGCCTCTTTCCCCCCCCAAACTGCTTCCACGGGACGATCGGGAACCAGCAGAGAAGAGAGAGAAGAGAGCCAGAAATTTCCTGTTCCTCTGGCTTTTATAGAGCTTGGCAAGAAATGGGAGGGAATACTCCACCCCTTATTCTTTGGGTCCTTACAGCAAAGAGCCACTAAAAATTTGCCTGTTCCCTCAAACCATAACAAACACATCTTTCCTTAAAGGCCATAAATGATTAAGCACTTACCATTTGAAGTTCTGAAATTCTTTTTCAGAGGCAAATTACAGTGTCTGTTAAAAATTTTCCTTTTTTAAAAATTATATTGAAGTTTTATACAAGCCATTAGATATGTCAATGGATAAAAAGAACTCAAACTCAATGGTCATTTAAATCTTGTCCCAAAGCCGCCTATCTGTCTGAACTGCATTGTGTTTCATGCACCTAGCTCTGCGCGTTTGGGACTGAAAACACCCAGACACCTTGGTGGTTAACAGAAATTTAACATAGTTTCCACCTATTTATGCGTGGGGAAACCAAATCATGAAATAAGTATTCCTCGAGTAATACATGGTAAAATTCATAAAAGAAACCTCGACTTGCCTAATTTTAAGAGTTAGCTTGGAAACCTGCTGTGAGAATGCCCTAAGCTAGCCAAAGCACTGAGGAGGACCTGCCTAGGGCCTTTCTTAGAGCAAGCTCTCTCTAAAGGTGAAAACAGCTAAGATAGCAAATATAAAATCACAGTCTTAGAAATTGTTGCTTTTTTTTTTCTTAACATATATTTTATTTGAAACATGTATGTTGCTCTACATTTAAAAACCAGGACATACATTAAGAATGTGAAAAACAGGCAACTACACACGTGTATGTCTTCCCTTTGGCATGAGGCAGTGCTTGGAGTTAATACTTTTATCTTATTTAACTGACAATTAAGGCAGTTCCTCCAGGTACCTAGGCAGATGCTTGCAAATCTGTAACTTGCTGAAATGTTGATGGTCATTATGGTGTCTGTTAACTCTCAGTCTTAAAAGTCCAGGCTGCAAAGGTGCTGAAGAAATGTTTGACTAACACTGGGTTTGATTATAAAAATGTGTCTTTCAATAGATCTGGAGTTATTAGTTGAAAGACACACTTAAGTAGACCTAAAGGTATATTTAGGAATGATACTTGCAATTTTATAATCTTGAAATCCTTGAAAGCCAAAGGTAAAGTCCTGAACATTGGTTTTGATTAGAAAAATGCCTTTGGAGAAAACAAAATTTATGTGTGCCTAGACAGTGGTTTTGCACAGAGCATTAGCTTTCAGCATACTTATGGTGTGTCAGAATCTGGCTGACTGTCTTCTGGATGCAGAGGTTGTATGGCAACAATGGACAGAAAAGCAAGTCAAACATTTTCTCTCTGTGAAACCCAGACAGGTAACAGACGAAACTGAAGTCTAAATAAAACAGTAATTTGTACTTTCCCACCTTACTGTGCTGTATTTTCCTTCATTATGGGGTAAGGAATATGAGTATGGAGATTACGGGGGTTTATTGCTTCGTATATGTAAAAACAATGAAATTATGAGTACTGCTTCATGTGTCTCATAACTTTTTACTGAATTACTCAGACAAACATTTGTGTAAATTTTATAAAGACATGTGCAGACCACTCAAACGTATCCCACCAGAGGAGGCAGCACATCTCTTCAAAATTTCTTACATCTCAGCCTCTTTTTTGCACAGCAAGATTTTCTGTTTTTCTCAGGGTAACAGTCCAGGCACTGCTGGTAATGTAAGTGCAGCAAAAAAACCCAACAAAACAACCAATCAACTAAAACAAGCAAACAAACAAATAAAAAACCCCATCAGATTTTGTCCTTTCAGTATACAGTAACAAGCAAGGGGAGTCACTTCTTCATGTCCTATATGTTAGGTTCTACCTTAGGGCAAAAGGAGTAGTATAGCAAATTGTGAAGCAGTTGGGGTTTTCAGCTTTGTTCTGTTCAGAAGCTTCCTTATTCCCACATGAGGCTAAAAATATGCTCAAATTTTGTTTTCTTACTTGAAACTTAAATGATACTTTTATTCTGAGACCAAAGACTCAACGCATTATTTATAATCAAACAGAAGTTTTTTCCTCATCTTCTCATAAATTAAACATTTCCTTTTTGTTATTTACTCATATATTTAATTTTTGTTTCTACTTCATGTTCACTATCATAGCCCAAAGTTTCATTCAGTTACTAACTCTGACTACTCTTCCTGTGCTATTATTCCTTGTTTTTGTTCAAATGTCCAAGTGAAATGCTCAATTTCTTCCAGGCTGCTAGTCCACTCATCTTCTACCATACTTTACCCATCATTCTTATGAAAAATTCCACATAGTCAGTGACATTCCTGTCATCCTCTACCTTTAAACAGTACAAAACTCTCTTGTTGCTTGTGATCACTGTAAGGCTTCTTTTCTTTCTTTCTTGCTTTCTTTCTTGCTTTTTCTCTTTCTTTCTCTCTCGCTTTCTTTCTCTCTCGCTTTCTTTCTTTCTCGTTTTCTCTTTCTCTTTCTCTTTCTCTTTCTCTTTCTCTTTCTCTTTCTCTTTCTCTTTCTCTTTCTCTTTCTCTTTCTCTTTCTCTTTCTCTTTCT
>VZRW01009863.1:0-35112 GCA_013398125.1 Aegotheles bennettii | reverse complement strand
TCTTTCTTTCTTTCTTTCTTTCTTTCTTTCTTTCTTTCTTTCTTTCTTTCTTTCTTTCTTTCTTTCTCTTTCTTTCTCTCTTTCTCTCTCTCTCTCTTTCTCTCTCTCTCTCTTTTTTTCCCCCTGAACATGAAGCATAATGTTGACTGATTTTTATTATATGTACCCATATTTATTAACCCCTGCATCAAACTCAGTGTGTCTTTCTGTTTCAGGTAACATTTCTTATTTTGGTCTATTAGCCATATATCTCTTGTACTAAAAAGCTGTTCACAATTCATATGCTTCAGACTGGGCAACATTAAGCAAAATTAAGTGTAGAACTCCAATTAGGGATTTATTCCAAATCCTATCTTGGCTTCTTTTAGCTTTCTTTTTCAGTCTAAATAAAAAAGCAATAATATATCTAAAGCCTGGCCCAATAAAATGACAACAGGAAAATTAAGAGAAGGGAAGAGAATATCTTGGGTTTTTAAAGACTTCAATAGGTATGCAGAACTAGTTGTTTTGAGAATGACCATGACTACGTGTTGGGTTGTGTTTAGAGGACGATGGCATATTGATGAACCAGCCATTTGATAGACTTTTGATTAAACACACAGCCACATACCAAGGGTCATCTTGAGGAACAGGAAACAGGAAGAACATTGATTGTTTCCAAGTCAGACACAGGAAGGGACACAGGAAGAGACACCAGGAAGTAAGGCAGCACTACTTCCAAATAATGGGGACAGTGTATTACCAGGAAGTAAATGGACCAATGGGAGTGTTGCTAATTGGACCAATGGGAGTGTTGCAAGCGCGCATGACTGCCCCACGTAAGAAGGATATTAACCAGTCAGAGAGCACACATTAGGCACATGATACAAATGTATATAAGGGATAGTTAAGTAAATAAAGAGGTCTTTTGCCTGATTCACATTGAACTGTGCAAAGTCCATCCTTGATTCCCCCGCAACTACACACATGATAATTCAAGAAAAATAACTTCTCAGTATGTACATATGTGTAAATCAATGAAGAAGCAATGTTTTCAGTGCATCTCTGTCCAATAATGGTCATGTTTTTGTTGTATTCAAAGGGGTGTATTATCACATGTACAAATCATTGTGATATCTATCCCTCACAGAAGAGGTTGGGGGAGCCTGGGTTTTTTTGTTTGCTTGGGGATTTTTTTGTGTTTTTGGTTTTATTTCCCTGAAATATCTAATGATTTTTCAAGCATGTTCGCTGTGGAAGATAGAGGGAGAGCACAGATGATAAAAAAAACCCAAAACAATCAACCAACCAAAAAAACCCCAAAACGAGAAAGAGCAGCTAGACAATAAGAGAGTTGGGCAATTATTGCAACTACTGTAACATGTTATCCTGTTACAGCTAAGTACAAAAGTTTCTGAGCTTTTGCTTCCAAAATGTTATGTCAGACAAGACCTGGATTACATATAAAATTTTTTAATCTTCAGAGTAGAGAAGTCCAATATTTTTATAATAGGATATGAACAGCAATACTCTGCTGCCAATGACAGTGCCACAGCCTTTCAGTTAACTTTGGCGCTACCTTCATTTTATATCTGACATTTGTTGCTATTTAAACTTCATCTCCAGAAAATTATTATTAACAATATATTTCTATGAGTTCATATTTTAAACCATGTTTATAATCAATGTATATAGTTTAAAATGGGGATATAAAGCAATTCTTAACCCATATTCCTGCCATATTCTATGTTTTTGCAGGAACTTCTCAACTAAACACAGCCAAATATGACCAATGCTAGAGATGAAAACCCAAGTACTGCAGGATTTACTAGTGTTTCTGTATTTGCCCTGAATCATTCACAGTGTGATCTAATGAGTGTTTCAATACTGGAAGGCAAGAATTTCACAGCCTGCTGAAGTCAACAGAAAGCCAAAAAATTGATGGACAAAGATCTGTAAGTCTTTGTAGCAAAATCATTAGTCCTAACATATTGGCTAAATTTGAAATTGTATGTTTATATTCTTTACTTACATGCCCTGCCTGGTAACAATTAGACACAGTAGGGAAAATTCTATCATATGTTATTGAATAAACCTGTCAAAGGTGTACCAAATCAAAGTATAATGAATCTAAGATACATAGGGAGTAATATATATATTGGTGATTAGGACCATCACAACAGAACTTGAGGAGAATAATTAATGCTCCTTTCCTTTCCTTTCCTTTCCTTTCATTTCCTATCCTTTCCTTTCCTTTCCTTTCCTTTCCTTTCCTTTCCTTTCCTTTCCTTTCCTTTCCTTTCCTTTCCTTGCCTTGCCTTGCCTTGCCTTGCCTTGCCTTGCCTTGCCTTGCCTTGCCTTGCCTTGCCTTGCCCTTGCCCTTGCCCTTGCCCTTTTTTCCCTCCAAGATGAGCAACCTGGTCATATACAGATGTATCTTCTGATAAGAAGTAGTTATAGGGGAAAAAAAAAGTAATGGTGAAGATTTATGAGTTTTATTGTTCATGACTAAAAGTTCATGAGGACCAGTTAGTACATATCTGAATTCGATTATTTTATTTTTTGCAAGATAGAAGTGGCTTATGTATCAAAACCAAAATAAATAGTACCTCATAAAAGAGACACAGTCCCGTTCCTTCCTTTGTTGCTTTTCCTTTCTTCACTTTTCTTCTTTCTTCTCAGAAAAAGTCTGTAAAAGAGGTATTTTGAAGTATATTCAAAAATCTTCATCATTGTTTATGTCATTCAGGGAGAATAGCATTCCAAATCAAATAGATCAGATTAGATCTATTGGAAACACCCCAAAACAAGCAGAACATGAGTATGGATCACTGAAAAATGGCAGACTATGCTGCCACCCAAAGGCTCTGTTGAATAAATTGGTTGCTTTCATAATATACGAATATAAGTTTCCAGATGGAATAAAGATTTAATCAGTTATTCCTTGGTTGGTATATATCATGACTGACATGTCAGCATCAGAAATTCTATTAGAGATTTTGTGTGTTTTATTTTAGCTGTGAAGTGGCTTGTGGTTCTTTTGAAATAATATTTTTTAAAATTATTAAAAAACACTTTCATATTCCTCTTTCACTTTTGTCAGCTAACGTTTTTCATTAAGGTGTTATCTGGCTTGGATTCAATAACAGGGTTTTCAAATTATATAACTGTCTCTTTTCACAAAGCAAGGAGTGTAAAACAGTAACCACTTGAGTAGAACTGGTTGTATCCTTTTGGAAATAGGAATGTATATCTTAGTTGTCTCTCATTTTTACAGAACGATTGATCTGGATCCCATTTATTAACTTACAACAGATTATCTCCTTATTTTTTTAATGGGTGTTTTCTTGTCCACAACATATGCATGTCTAATTTGCCTAAGTGTGACATATGGCTTTCTAGAATGCTCATTTTGTCTGGAAGCTTATGTGTTGTAGACAGATTTGGAAATCCTGCTCCACTTTTTCTTCTATTGTGTCATTGAGTGATTGTGTGCTGTATAATTTGACAACCTCCTCTATCAGCTCATCAGCATAACCTGCAACATGCATAATAATTACAGCTTCATTTCAGGAAATGCATGAGAATGGGTCAGAAATGTGTCAATGTGTCTAACTTCTTCTTCCATCACATCTGTTTTACTTAGTAGTTGGACAGAGTGGGACTGCCTTATAAAATAATAATACATTTTTAAAACCTGGGTAATCTTTTATTCTGTCATAGCACTCATTCAGTGTTATTCTATAACCTGTCTTTTTGAGGATTTCCTTGAAAAATATGATATTTTAATAATATTATATGAAAATCATTATGACCATATTATCATACTGTCCCAGTTTGGGAGCACCAGGATAAAAATTGTCCATGCTAACCTGGGACAGCCCAGGACACTCACAGCAGCTGCAGCCCACTCACATGGCAATTACAATGGCAGGGAGGGGGCAGCTGAGCCTATGGGAAAGAGAGGGTGGGTCAGGTGACCCAAGTGGACCAATCACAGTAGTCCTTCCCTTGGTGCTCAGTATAAAATGGCTGCTCTGGGCACTGGCTTGCTTTGGCTGCCCTGACTGCTCTGGCTCCTGTGGGTGTTGTACTGGCAGGATTGGGATCACCTCTTGCTATTGTTCCCTACACTGCTGCTGCTCCTGCATCCTGGTTTTTTTGCTGAACAACATCATGCATGGAGACAGGTTGCCTTGTCCTGCCTTGTCAGGTAGGATCAATGTAGCTGCCCTGTGGTTTTTGTGGACTGTCACCAGATACCCCCATCTGTTGTTGAGTCCAGTTTATGACTCTTTTTCTGGTCTGGACATAATTATTATCTGGGAAGTTTGGGCTTCATATTTTTATTTTCATGTATCAATATACTTATATCTTTGTATATAAATCATGTTCCTTATTACTGTTATTGCTATTTTGTGTTTCATTAAAAATGTTCTTTTTTTTCCAACCTCAAAGTTTCTCTCCTTTATCCCTTTGTTATCCTCCCCTGGGAGGATGGTGGAGAGATAACAGAGAGCATCTGTCACCTGATTATTGGCCAAACCTGTGACACATAAATGCAGAGTTCTCCTCCACCAAGGCTTAAATTATATCAATACAGGATAGAAGGTTCAGTGTAAAAGTTCTGTGTAAGTTCAGTATTTTTTAGTGTCCCACAGTTAATGTCAACATTCTAAACATAAGTGATTTGCAGGTTATTAAAGTTTGTTATAGACAACTTCTATATTATAAATATAACATCATATATATATATGAATAAAAATGCAGTAATTTTATTTGCTTTCTGAAGTATGTGACAATTGATTTCATGAAACATGTCTAGCAAGTTTAATAACTTTTTTTGTGAAATTAACTTTGAAATTATTCCCTCTAAAGGTTTTGTATATATACAAATTATATTCCTGATATTTAATAACTGGTCATTAAATAATAGTTTCCATGTTTTTCAGAAGACCATTTTTTGACATTAGTCTTCATTTTTCTCTTTGATTATGAAATAACTAGACATACATATACATCGTATGCACTGTATAATTTGTATTAGAATGTTTAATATTATTGCTATAATTGATGCAAAACTTATTTATTGTATGATCAACATTAGGAAATGCTGAACATATTACATGTATGGTTCTTTATATTTCTCCTCAAACTTTCAAATTCAATTGCTCAAATTCTAAAAAATCAAAGATGACTCGCAGAAGCAGGAATAGTAAGTTGTTATTCATTGTCTGTAGTTCATGCCCATATGCAAATGCTCCTTGGGATTTGTCAGAGCCTACAGCGTGTAGAGAGAGGAACTTTAAAGCATTTTTGAAATTAGAACTCCTTAAAATAAAAGTGCATTGAGGGGAAGCTATCTTTCTTGTAATAAAGTTGCAGAAAAAAAAGCTGACATTGCAATAGACTTGTCAGAACTATCTTATAAGAGGTGATCTGTTTTCCAACTGATGAAAACTGATGTCAAAGACACTGACCAGCTTGGCATTTTTGTCAAAGATTCCAGTGAAAAAATTAGTTTTAAAGAAAAGGAAGCTTCTTTTTCAGAGTTTGATTTACACTGAGCAACAAAAATGTTAAATGTTACAGTAAGAAAGGTGATGAAAAACTGGCTTCAATAGATCTGTTTTTGTGGTAAAAAACCAACTGTTGTATTTTTCTTTTTCACTGACACAAAAAAGAAGTCAAAGACAATCTATGTGTTAAGGTTTGAACACATTTATTAAAATATATTGATATGCTATATCAAAAAGGATTAAACAGTGATGGGAGTGAACCTTGTATACATACTTGCATATAGCTAAATAGACTGAATCCCAAATCTAAACCACATTATAACCAGATTCTTATTTCCTTAAGTTTTTGTTCATATATAACCTTAATGAAAGCATAATAAAATCAAGCATAATAGTCAATAAGCAAAATAGTGAATAAAGTCAAGCATAATAAAATCAAATTCCGGTCATTTTTTTGTCAGGGCACTATTTCAGACCAGCAACATGGACTAGGACATGGTGCCATATTTTGTTATTCAAAAGTTGCTAAGTTGAAAGCAAACAGGTAAGATTTTCTGAATTGTGACATGGAGGAGGTTATCTGAGAAAGCAACTGTGTGGTATTCTTCAGAACTAAAAAAACAAGTATAGAATAATCTCTGATTGGGAAAAAAAACTTTTCTACCATGCTCGTTTGAATATACCTAAGGAACCTGAATGTGCACAAGTCCGTGGGACCTGACAAGATACACCCTCAGATCCTGAGGGAACTGGCAGATGAAGTCCTGATTATCCATCATATTTGAGAAGTTGTGGCAGTCTGGTGTAGTTCCTGCTGACCGGAAGAGGGGAAACATAATCCCCATTTTTAAAAAAAGGGAACTACAAGCCAGTCAGTATCACCTCTGTGCCTGGTAAATTCATGGAGCAGATCCTCCTGGAAACTATGATAAGGCACACAGAAAACAAGGAGGTGATTTGAGACAACCAACATGGTTTGACCAGAAGCAAATCATGCCTCACAACTCTGGTGGCCTTCTAGGAAGTGTTTTACAGTTGGTGCATAAGGGCAGAGCAACTGATGTCATCTACCTGGACCTGTGCAACGCATTTGACACCATCCTGCATGACATTCTTGTCTTTAAATTAGAGAGACATAGACTTGATGGACAGACTACTCAGTGGATAGGAATTGGCTGGATGATCGCACTCAGAGTTGTGGTCAATGGCTCAATGTCCAAGTGGAAATTGATGATGAATGGCGTTCCTCGGGGGTTGGTATTGTGACTGGTTCTCTTTACCATCTTTGACAACACAGACAGTGGGATCAGGTGCACCCTCAGCAAGTTTGCCTATGACACCAAGATTTGTGGTGTGGTAGACACACTGGAGGGGAGGAATGTCATCCAGAGGAATCTTGACAGGCTTGAAAGGTGGGCACATGTGAACTACATTAAGTTCAACATGGCCAAATGCAAGATCTTGCACCTAGGTCAGGGCAATCGCAAGCACAAATACAGAATGAATTGAGAACAACCCTGAGGAGAAGGACTTGGGGGTGTTAGTTGATAAGAAGCTCAACATGAGCCAGTAGTATGCTTTTGTAGCTCAAAAAGCCAATGGTATTCTGGGCTGTAACAAAAGAAGCGTAACTAGGAAGCTGACTCCCCCTCTGGAGTCTCCAGCAGAAGAAAGACATAGAGTTGTTGGAGTGAATCCAGAGGAGGGTCATGAAGATTATCTGGGGGCTGTATCACCTCTCTCATGAAGTCAAGCNCTTTTGTAGCTCAAAAAGCCAATGGTATTCTGGGCTGTAACAAAAGAAGCGTAACTAGGAAGCTGACTCCCCCTCTGGAGTCTCCAGCAGAAGAAAGACATAGAGTTGTTGGAGTGAATCCAGAGGAGGGTCATGAAGATTATCTGGGGGCTGTATCACCTCTCTCATGAAGTCAAGCGAGAGAGTTGGGGTTCTTCAGCCTGCAAAAGAGAAGGCTCTTGGGAGACCTTCTAGCAGCCTTCTAGTACTTGAAGGGGGCCTACAGGAAAGATGGAGAGGGACTTTTTGTGAGGCCGTGTAGTGATAGAACAAGGGGGGAATGGTTTCAAACTAAAGGAAAGCAGATTTAGACTGAAAATTAGGAAGAAGTTCTTTACTGTGAAGGTGGTAAGACACAGGAACAGGTTACCCGGAGAGGTTGTGGCTGCCCCTTCCCTGGCAGTGTTCAAGGCCAGGTTGAATGGTGCTTTGAGCAACCTGGTCTAGTGGGAGGTGTCCCTGCCTGTGGCATGGGGGTTGGAACTAGATGATCTTTAAGGTCCTTTCCAACCCAAACTATTCTATGATTATGATTCTACATATATAGTGTATTTTTTCTAAATCTAGTGTCTAAGAAACTCAATCTGTCTACCCATTTCTGCGTGTATATATGTAAGTGTATGTATGGATATGTACAGTCACACTTTGAAATCTGGGGACAAGAGTTTTAATCTCCAGTGGTCACAAAGGTCCTTTGAACTAATTTTCTTTGTTTGCTTTTTTCGCTGTCACATTTTTAGAGAATGCTAAGCCTTTGGTGCAGTTGAGAGACCTGTGTGGTAGTTTGACAAGGATGACATCTATTTATTTTTAGTTATTGTATAGTTGATTTTTTTTTTAGATATTTGGTGGTAGATGCTGTGCAATAAACCCAGTGAGTACCTCTATTCCTTTTTTGATCTTTAAAGTAAACACCTTAGTTTGTTTGTCCAACACCCTTTTCTGTAGGGGGAAATTTCTGGTTCTCATTCTAAGACAAATACCTAGGTCAAAAATTCATTATGGCCAGAAAATCGGATGGAATTTTCTTTTTTTCCTTCAGGATTTTATCATTTGATTAATTCAGCGTAGAATACCAATCTCTTTATAACAGATATGTTTGTCAGGAAGCAGAAAAAATATTTAGCAATATGACTTGAAATCAGTAAAGTATGTTGATTTCATCTCATTGGATCTGATAATTTGATACAGTTTAAAAATTCTTAATTCCTCCTTGAGTTATAGGATGAAAGCATATGCAATTTTCATTCCCTTAAAGCAAGGATTTTGAGTCTGTAATAGAGGTGCTCTAAATTGAACTAATTACAGTAATTGTACTTTATTTTGATTCATTGATGAAGTGTTAATGAGCCTAACAATAAACTCGTAATTCATCATACCACATCGTAACTCATACAAGATGTGTTCACTATTGACTGTAACAGGATTTTTGAACAGATGGACCTATCTTTTTTCCTAGGAATATCAAGTCAACAGGTTGGGAATGTCATTCACAAACTTGAAGTTGAGGGTAGCATATAACAGTAAGTGCCCCTTTATTTTCAATTTTTAATTAACATCAAATAGATAATTAACAACCTTTTAAACTTTAAAACATGTTTGTGCTGATCAGCCTTAATTCAAACAATCCACAATTCATTGTAACAACTCACTTCCATGGTTACAGAGGTTCTGGATCAAATTCTTATTGCTTCTCCACAAATTCCTATTTATTTTGAGATTAATTTTGGAAATGAGTAGTTAAATATTCATCTTTATGATAAAAAAGTATAAAATGCTCAAGGGCTACTAGGTCCTCATGCTCCAGAATGGAAAAATTAAACAGTGTCTTTCTGTGTCTAGGTGCTGTTTTTTGAAGGGTTTTCACTGCACTTTCCTGTTCTACTCTTGCCCGAGATTAGTATTCTTTGCTTTTGCAAAACATAAAAAACTATTGTAAACTTGCTTAATGTTAAAATCACAAAGAAATCAAGGCTTGCATTTCCACAGTTCCTTCAGATGAAAAGGAATCCTCTTCATTTAAACAGATTTGTAGCTCTTTGCTTACTTTCTCAGTAGGCTTTTTGAAAATGACACCATGTATTTTCTCAAGGACTTTCTCAAATGTGATCAAATTCATTCTGCTCGGACTGCCAAAAATTTATAGACTTAGAGACCTCCTCTTTGGTTGCTTGCACACAACTGCTTATCAAATATTTGAAAGCACTTGCAAAAATTCCGTGAGCTTCTTTTTCTGTGATGAAGTTAAAGCCAAACCTTGATCCTCTAATTTGATAAAGAAATACAAGTAATTTTTGATACCTTTAATGGATTGATACCAGATGAGTTTGTCAGATAACGCATACTGTTCTTTCTTTGTACAGTGCTATGATTGAGTAATGTTATTACTTAATAATATACGTAGGGTGCTTTTATTAAGCTTTTCAAAAAATGTTCCTTAAGTACATACAATGATTTTGCAAGTATATAGTTCTATGACTCATTCAAGCCTCTGTTTCTCCTGAAGTTTTTTTCTTCTCTCTAATCATAAATGTAAAAGCAGATAAAAGTAGCCATCTTCTTGTGCTTAGTACTATACATTATTTTAACCAGGGAGTATCTGCACATCAAAGGTTTACAGTATAAGACGGTATAAGATTCTACAGAATATTCAGGAATATATTTCACAGAAGACCCTAAACATGTCATTAGGCGTGTAAGTGATTTTCAAAAACACCTAAGCAGATCAGGTATCTAACTGCCATTGACTTTAGGATAGTCAGATATCTTTAGGAGTTGTGAAATTGAAAATATGACAAAATGATATTTGAATTACCAGAATGGAGTGACACCTTTAATATTATATCAAAGAACTGATCTGCTTGGGTGGGGAATAAAAGTTGGTTGGGCAGAAGTAAAAGATCTGTGGAAAGATGGAATAATTTAAAAGGTAATTTATTAAATCTGTGTGTGTAAGGTATGAATCAAACTCTTCAAGCAATTATAAATGCAATATGGCAAACACAATGGCAATTGCATAAAGTCAGAATACAACTATCCAAGACTGTTGATTTTATCCAATATGATTTACATCATGAAAGTTTATAAACAATGACAATAGAGAAAATTAAATAGCAAGCAGGAAGAAAAGCTTATCACACATAACACAAGATGATAGAATCATCTTACTATAGAGAAGCTAGCTCAAAACTGAGGACAAAATGCTATCAGAAAAGAGGGCTTGATAAATTTCTGTGTGCATTGTTATGTGGTCTACCAGTTTGACATGCTGTAGAAAATACATGAGTAGCATCTGAAAAAAGTCTATTAGAGAGAACTTTTTTGGTGTTTTTTGTGAAATTCAGAAAAGCATGATCTTAGCTCCAAAATAATGTCCAAATGACACCATGTGCAAAGATTATTTTTTTCCTTTGCTTAAAGCTTTATTCAATGCCAATTGAAACAAAGATTTCCTGTCTTTAAGATCTGACTTCCACCAATTTCAATAAGCATTGGGTCAGGCACTGGAAGCTTTCCCACTGTAAAATATTTATTTGACTGTAAAACTACCCACTGCAAAATATTTATTTGACTGTAAAACTACCCACTGCATTTAGTATGATCAGTAGGATCTTAAAATTACAATGCCATTTTTAAA
This sequence comes from Aegotheles bennettii, assembly GCA_013398125.1. Taxonomy (NCBI): domain Eukaryota; kingdom Metazoa; phylum Chordata; class Aves; order Caprimulgiformes; family Aegothelidae; genus Aegotheles; species Aegotheles bennettii. The sequence continues at coordinate 24,182 of VZRW01009863.1, read as the reverse complement.
AACAAGTTAAAAACCAAGCTAAATCTTCAGGTTTGAATATTTAAAATAAAAGATCACTGATGTGACTACCTGACATCCCACAGAGACTACTATCTCCTTCTCTTTACCAGTGGTAGCAATTTCATTCATCTTGTTCTGAGTATGGACCTAGACATCGATAGAAAAACATATGATGATCATACTACAATAGATTTCTCTGTTTTCTAACTGAAGAAAGTCTGTCTCTCTCTATATATGTATATAAATCTGGTCAAATACCACTTCAAATATTCTCTTATTTCAATAGTATTTTTAAAAGCAAGCAGTTCGGGGACCAAACAAATATGCTATCATATTTAATGGTACCCCAGCTGAGAGAAATACAGGTAATAGCTGTTTAAGAGTTCAGAAATCAGACACTGTTTTCCAAGTAGACATTCTGCCAGCAAAGACAGGAATGAGAAAAATCCATATTTTTTTCTTTACAGTTAATTAAACATGAACAGGTTTTTTTGTTTTGTTTTATTTTCTTGGTTTTGTCTTGGGAAAATCAATACAGTTGCATGATGAAAACTTGTTTGCTGTTATATTTTTATTTTTGCTCCTTCCTTCCATTCTTTATGAAATATGGCCACATTTTTCATTATCTATTTCAGGTCTTTCAGGCTTCAGAATAGTTCTCTGATGCAACAATTACTAGTCAATTTAAATATAAATATCACGCTATCTTTAGTTCTAGCTAGAATCATTGATTTAATTTCCTAATGACAGAAGAATTAAGTAATAGGCCCCAAGTAGAAATGCAGGCAACCATGTGAAACCATGTGCCAAATTGATATTCCAACAACTCTGACAACTTATTAAGTTGGTGGCCATGGGATGTCACAGAGCTGAATGATAAATCTTCAGTCTACTCCCTTTCTACTTTTTTAAAATTATTTTTCTATTGCAAAATTAATTGCCATTTATGATGACAGTCAGTGCCATCTTTTGTAATGTTTAAATTAAGAAATTCACAATGTTACTAAATGTTGTGAAAAAGTAAAATGAATTATTTTGCATAATAAGCAAGCAGATAAACTGAGCTGGTATCCATTTTAAGTACTGCATAGGACTGTAAACAGGGAGAATTTCACAAAAGAGGAGTAAATTGGAAAAGTAGGTTTAGAATTGTAGGCCCAAAAGCACAAAATGCCAATAGGAACAGAATAAATACATCTGAAATAAACTTCTGGCTGAGTATCTTGGGGAGGAAGGGTAGAAACACAAAGCAGTCATGAATCTCCTATGAAATATTCATGGTCATATACATTTTCGAGGGTTAGTGAGATATTAATAAGAAAACCGATGTCAGTTATACATATAGATTAGATTTTATGATTTCAAATGAACAGAGAAATTCTTGAAACAAATTAACAATGTGCAGTTATCTCCAATTACACTCTGTAGCAGTTTTATTCCTGATTTTAGAAGGACTAAAAAAATCATCTCTTACCTGCTTCCTGAAAATATTTCACTGATCCAGTGCCGTGTTAACAGAAATAGATGTTTTTCTTCCATCCTTGTAGTGCACTAAATATTGACAGAGCTGTAGAGATTTCAGCTGGCAACATCAAATTTATATGTACTTCACCCTATTCCCTTACTCTACTTTGTTACAGAAAATTAATACAGAGCTTGTTTGTTTTGTTTTGTGTTTTTTTTTTCATTTCTTTTTGCTTGACCAGAAGTTGTTGGCTCTTCAGATTGTCTTGAATATCAAACAAGCTGCAAATACTCTGGAAGCAATGGTGCACCTCTATTTCAAGCTTAGGTTTTTAAAACAGGTTCTGTATTAGCTGTTTGTAGCACTTATAAAGTGGAGGATATCTACCTGAAATATAGACAATGTAACTCCTGAATCATATTGGGATCAGCATTCTGAAAAGGATTTGCTAAGCAGTATATGAAGGCAGTATACTTTTCAGAACTATGCTGCTGTTTTTCTGTACACTAATGTTATTTCACTGTGCCTAAGGAATTTGGTTTTGGACAAAGAAATGTCTTTGAAAGTTAACACAGATATTCTGAAAATTACATGGGTATAGAAACAGGGCGGATACTCAATAAACGTAAGGTGTACCTTCCCTAAAGCATTTCTGTCCCAGAATTAATTTGCAAGTTTACAACAAGCTTTGTGTAAGGGGTGCACACATTGTTTCTACTTCAAGAAGAAACCTGGGACTGGTTTTTGAGAATGTACATCTCACTAATTTATACTTGCTGAATGTATATTCTGGTGATTCCTGTGTGAGTTAAAAAAACCCACAACCTTGTGTATTAGTAAGAGAGATACCTAATACATCCAAAAAAACTGAATCCATTTGAGAGATTAGTTCTTTCTTCAGATACGGTAATAGATGTATAAGAATTTTCTATGAGTAGTAGAAAATTTAAAAATTTTAAGATACAAACCTTATCATTTATCATGAGTGAGATAATTCTAAATAAACAAAATAATTCAAAATGTGAACAAAAGAACTGGAGGCTCAACCTTACTAAAAGGTCAAAGTCTGTCTTCAGGTACATGAACTTTGAAGGAATGCTCATGGGCAGAGTTTAGGCCCTGATGTACATAGTGCAAATTTAGAAAATATGTTATTGAATTTACAGTTCTGTAAAGAGATTTCAAAGTCATGTGTGTTAACTATACTGCATGGGGAATAGGCCTTTGTGAAAGAACTCAGGAGAGTTGAAAGTAATTCGCAGCTGGAGGTAATAATAGTCATGAAGATTTCTGACAGTTTAAGGTAACATGACTGAAATAATTTATTAACGTTTAACTTGGTTACATTGATGAAAATAATTTCAGTGTAGAATTATATGGAGAGTTGCTGGTGCTCTGATATTAAGGTTATTCAATTTTCCATTGCAACCTACAATTTTCAGTTGAATATAATATTGCAGACTTCAAAAGTGTGGCTCAAATAAATTGTGACTTAAAATTGATTTACTATTATCTTTATTATTTTTAAAGTAAAACTAAGGGATTTTAATTTTGTTGTGTTTGGGGGAGCAAGGTTAGCAACAGATGTTTGTTTGTCTGTGTGTTTTTCATTATGCTTTAGAAATCTTAGAATCATAGAATGTACTGAGTTGAAAGAGACCCATCGGGATCATTGAAACCAACTCCTGTCCCTGTGTAGCGCATCCCAAGAATCACATCATGACCGAGAGCATTGTCCAAACACTACTTGAACTCAGACAGGCTTGGTGTTGTGACCACTGCCCTGGGGAGCCTGTTCCAGTGCTTGACCACCTTCTGGGTGAAAAACCTTTTCCTGAAGTCTAACCTAAACCACCCCTGATTCAGCTTCCTGTTGTTTCCCCAAGTCCTGTCATTGGTCACAAGATTGAAGAGATCAGTACCTGCCCCTTCTCTTCCCCTTGTGAGGAAACCACAGACCACAATGAGGTTCTCATAAGACATCCCATTCAGACCCTACACCATCCTCGTGGCCCTCCTTTGGATGCTCTCTAGTAGTCTGATGTCTTTTTTATATCATGGTGCCCAAAACTGCACACAGTACTCAAGGTGAGGCCACACTAGAGCAGAGCGGGACAATCACTTCTCTCAACCAACTGGTAACACCATGTTTAATGCACCCCAGGACACTGTTGGCCCTCCTGGCTGCCAGGGCATGCTGTTGGCTCATGTTCAGTTTGCCATCAACCAGGACCACCAGGTCGTTTTCTGTGTCGCTACTCTCCAGCTACTAGTTCCCTAGTCTGTACACACCACCAGGGTTGCCCCATCTCAGGTGCAGAATCCAGCACTTGCCCTTGTTAAACTTCATGTAGTTGGAGATTGCCCATCTCTCTAATTTGTCGAGATGTCTCTGCAGAGCCTGTCTGCCCTGGAGGGAGTTGACAGCTCCTCCCAATTTAGTATCATCTGCGTACTTGCTTAGAATTCCTCATCAAAGTTGTTGATGTAGATGTTGAATAAGACTGGGCCTAGGATGGAGCCCTGTGGAACCCCACTAGTGACTGGTTGTCAGCCTGCTGTTACCCCATTCACCATCACTGATTTTACCCCCTTCATCATCACTCTTTGTGTCTGACCTGTGAGCTAGGTGCTCACCCATCATGTAACACAGTTGTCCAGCTGTATGCTGAATATTTTGTCCAGAAGGATACTGTGAGAGACAGTCTCTTGTGGAAAAGTCTCTTGTTTTTTGTAGAAAAAGTCGCTTGTGGAAAGTGCATCATATTTGGCAGGACAAGTTCTGGGGCCCAAATGGTGCCTTACTAGAAATTCTGTCCTCACTCAGCTTTATTTAAATAACAGAAAATTACTATTTGGAAAAACAAAAACCACAAAAAACCCAAGACAAACAAAAAACAACAACAAAACAAATAAAAACAAAATAAAATAAAAAAAAAGCCAAAACACCCACAAAACACGCAAACAAACAAACAAAAAAGGAACCCAAGACCTCCCAAAACTAGAAACCCAACCAAAAAACCACACACGGAGGGGACAGTTACTCTTGTATATTGGATATGATGAGTGTTTGAAGTGCTCCAAAACTGTTTTTTAAGTGTTCAGTTTCCTCATCCATCTGGGAGGAATTAAGACCCACATCTTGAGAAAATGCTTTAGGCAAAAATCTTTGAACAGGTTTTTTGTAGGAAACTAGGGAGGAAGAAGAAATTAGTATCTCCATTTGAAACTCTTCCATTTTGCAGTGAAAATAAACACCATTTTCTAGTCTACTGTTTAGGGCACTCAATAATTGGAAGTTTGTAGGTCCCAATCCCCAGTTCAAAGCCTGGTGAGGTCGTTCAATGAATGATCTTTTTCATATAAACCCCATAGCCGATCACTGAAGCCTAGACATATTTGTTGGTTCTTGCCAGAGGAGCAGAAGTTGGTAGTGAATCCCCTCTGACACTCAGGAAAAATGAATGTGGGTTTCATCCAACATAAAAGTAAATCTTATGACAGCCAGAAAACCATTGAATATAAAGGAAATAGGAAACTCTATTTCCATACAAAACCTGCGAGGAAGTGGTAGTTGTCATTATAGGGCTCTTAGGGAACATGAGGGAGAGAGAAATAAAAGGAGAGGCTTTGGATTCTGAGAGTCCCAGGAGGCAACCAGAGCTTACTGGACAGGTAAACAGGGTCTCAAGATTTCAGCCTTGGGTACTTATACGCATTAGGTTGAGGGATTTAAATACTTATTTTCCTGATAAGTCCCACCGTTAGCTTCCTAAAAAATGTTTCCATATAAACAGTTAGAAAAGTCTCATTTATTGCAATGGGAATGAACTTTCCAGATTCCTGTCTGTGATGGGGTGACCATTCACAGAAAATGAAATTAGGCAAGTTAGGTGCTCTGCTTTTGGTCTTCAACATCTTAGATTTTATTTAATATAATGGTCTTACTCAAAGGCTCTGGGTGTACCTTAGAATGCTCATTACATCTCAATGGGGTTAGCAGTAACAGAGATGCATTTGTTTGCAGAGCTGAAAACCTTTGTTGACAGATAGTAATGACATTAAGACTTTCTTTTTAAAAAATGCATGTACTCAGTGTGTTTAAGCAATATGGTATATCAATTAAAACCATGCAAAAATTTAGTTTCAGCTACTAGAGCACAGATTTGTTTTTAAAGTATAAAGCATCTAAAGGAAAGTTCTTTGTTGAGATGCATGCATTGATTTAAGGAGAACCTTTAAGCTGTGATGGTGTTTTACCTGCTATGTATTCTTGCCAGGATGAAGAAATTTAAAGAAATAATTTTTTTTTATTACATCTTTTTTTTTTCATTTTAAGTCCCCACCAGAGACCAAGGTAGACATTTCTAGAACTGTATAGCATGATTTTGACATGGGACAATACTGTGGTCTGTCAGGCCACAGATATTAGTCAAGATCTTATGCTGTTAGCAGAATCCTGTTACTTTATGATACTGTAGGCCTATATCCTGGTACTAGTGTATTATTTCTTACCATGGATTCTTTCTGTGACAGAAATATCATAGTCTGTACTTCAGCCTGCCTTCTGTTATCATAAGCATTCATATGATCACACATTTAATCAAGCAGGAAAACATAATTCATTCTAGAAAGTCATTCTGAAAGTTAGTCTATTGAGACTTTTACTGGTTTAATTTTAATTTGACTTTGTTACCCCTTTGGCTTACCATGCAGACACATGAATGCATGAACATCATCCTTTAGGTAGTAGCATTAGGGGCCTATATCTGATTTAATCAGCCTGCTGGAAATTATGTATTAGGTCTCCTGGCACAACATTTTCTCATGCATAATGACAGGATTAATAGAACTGAAAGACAGCTGCCTGAGTAGACTTTTCCATAAAATCTGAATTAAAAAAAAAAAAATAAAAAAGAAATGTGGATACCCAATGGCAACTGACTCACCTGTTAGTGGTTTTCTGGGGAGTTGTCGTATAACAATTTTCTTTAAAGGTACAATATGCACATACTAAAAGGTACATTTCTGAAGGATTAAGTTATTCTTCAACATGTTCATAAAACAGCATAATAATGTGTATAGATTATTCATCCTTTTATAATCAATAATAATGAATTTATTTTACTTTATTAATTACATCCTTTCATATCTAAGAATTTGGAGCACAGGATAAATTCTAGGAATCACTAGTTATGCTTTTCTCTCTCTTTTATGATTTATCTACAGAAAACAGCCTTAAAAACTACTAAAGCTTTTTTAACTCTTTGTGTTAAAGTTACTGAGAAAGTTTAATAATGTTTTCCTGGTCTACAATATAATAACTTTAAATTCTATTTGAATATCTACAACAAGTGGATTAATTATAATCCAACCACACTGGAAATGTCTCTTTTGCAATCCTTGTAGCATACTCTAATATATTGCATTTGTCTTACTACTAGACACAAGGCAGAGTACATTATTTTGCCTGGAACATGATGTCACATTTAAGTATCAGGTACAGATATCAAGTTACATATGACTCTGCTCCTCCTTCTTATTTCATTATATTACTGTGAGAAGTGGTTAGGAGAAAAATGTCTATTACGCTTATGACAGAGAGCTGATTTTAAAAAAATAAATTAAAATAGAATTTTATTAAAAATATTTTAAACTATACTTTTATTTGTTTATACTGAAAGTAGTCCACTTTTTGAAATTTTTGAAAAGTGTGGTGGCTGAAAAATAGTAATATTTCCTTTTAAATAGCTCAGTCATTTCACAGCAAAAATAAAATGTCAGGAACTGCTGATCATTTTAGTTTACAGAATCAATATTTTTTAAGTAGCTTCCCAGTTCCGTGTAATACTAACACATTTCATTGTGTTCTACCACCCGAAAGTCCCATTTCTATATCATCTGTGAAAAGATGAAAACACCTCCAGCTAATACTGCAGTCACCATACTGTTGAGTTATGAATTTTTCTTTCAAACAAACTGCTAACTTTTCTTAACCAAAAACTACATAAGCATTCAACTACCACTGCTTAATTTCATGGAGTGATTCTTGTAATATCTGTAAGAGGCTATGAACTAATTTCCCAAAAATAATCTGAAAAAATAGTATATTATTTCCTTAAAGATGCAAACAAGCAAGCAAAATTAGGTTATTTCTCATTACAGTGTATTTTACAGGTCACTGTGCAGGGATTCTACTGATATACATTTGCTTCTTACACAGATGGGGGTCTTTAAATAAATTAAAAACACAGTCCATAATTGGAATTATGTAGTATAGCACTTTCTTTAGTGGCACTTCTTGGTTTCATGCAATGATTGTCTAAGGTAAATTATATAAATAAGGGTTTGACTTCGTGAAAGTTTCCTCCTTATTGGCTGGAAAAAAAAAATAAAAATATGTTTCTCATATTTTATCTCAGTTTTGATTCAAGGAACTTGCTTTCTTCTCTCAGAGTGGCATAGCTTTTTAAAGAGGGTGCTTTTTAATCACTTCATGCTTTCCTCTTATCCATCCTTGTCTACAACTTGATAATTATGGAACACTTCTCGGAAGCAGCAAATGTGGGTTCAGATCCTGGCAGACTGAAATGAGAGTAAAATCAAATCTTCCACCTCCTGGAAAAGTGTCCTTACCACTATGCTATTATGAAAATAAGCTAGTGGTAGTAGCAGCATTTGAAAAGAAAGCAGCAGCTACTACAGTATTGTGTGAAGTGCCTGATCTTGTTACTATGTGTTAGAGATTCTCTGAAAAATACTACGAGGTCAAGCCCTTGAAGGGACTTGCACACAAAAGTGTTAGTTTCTGAATTCTAGTCGGACACAGACATTTATATGACAACACATACCTCAGCAGTCTCAAGTTTGAGGGGTCTATGGCCATATTCAAGACAGAAAGTTTTGTATATCTAAGTAGTGCATAAAATTAAGAAAAAAAATAGGTAAAAATTAGTTGTTCTGAAAATTAGATGTCACTAACCTTAGGTGGATATTTGATTTTTCAACGTTGCATCTTTTGACATAGAATACTGTATTCTATCTAATTCTGGGTCTATATACATAGGAGGGGGTAAGAGGGGCAGTTGGGATTAAATCTGTGCCATTGTTTTACTCTGGAGACAGATTCAAATTGCTTGCAAAAGTATTTCCTGAACTTAGCTAAACTCTCAGATTCATGACACAGCTTGTAACTTGGTGGAAGAAAAACATTTCTGTGTATTTTATTAATTTGATTAAAGTGGCTAATCAAGCAAATATTCACCTAAATAAACATGTTAGTATAATTAATTAAACTAATTATAGACAAAACAATTTTAATTGAGGTCACAGTAAAGGCTGAGACAATACATCACTATTTTCAAATATCTAAATCTTCTGATAGAACAGGTATTCACTGAATTATGGGTTTGACATGAGACAAGGTTATTTTATACTAACCTTGATTCGGGAAATAGAATTCAGAGTCTTTAAAACTAGGGAACAAGCAATTCCAGTTACTGTACTTACAATTTCCAACTAGAGAAAAAGCATAGAAATATGCAATATGTATGTGTTCTTCAATTAAGTGTTTATTCTGAGCTGTTACTTGACAAAAGTTTTAAATTCTTAATCAAAGAATTGTCTACTCCTTCCAGCTGTGCTTGTTTGTCATTAAAAATATTATTTCCTTCTAAAAAAGTTTTATTTAAGTAATACCATTTTTAACTCCTGTGTCTATTGATTTATTTATTGGCAGATGCATTTATTTTAGAAAACTACAAATGGTGTTTTTATCCTACATACCTGCATTTGTGCATAGCTATGCAAAAAAGAAAGCTGATTAATGCAAAGATTAAGCTTCTGTTTTGTTTGCATACACAGCTTGAACTCAGCTCATTGCTGCTGACACTCTGTGGATGGAATTTTGATTGAAACCCCTAGAAAATGTTTTTGGTAACAGCCAGATTATTGGTACCAACAAGACAAGTCTTTTATCTGTTTCTCTGGTTATTATGCCAAAAGAGGAAAGAGGCACAAAGTGATTGTCACACGTAGCTTGGTTGGGGTTGTCACCAGAAGAGAATCACAACACTTGTCATCTCAAGTTTATTGACTTGGTAGGACAATGAATAGCAGTAACAGGGGAATAGCCATTCCTGTTTCCTGATGCACAAGCACACATGAAAATCAGAACTCTAGATCCCCCAGAGAAGTTTAGCCCAGCACATCTCAGCTCAGGATAGCAAGACATTCTGTCCTTCCGAAGTGCTAGGTCTGTGGATGACAGTTCAACCCCTGTACACCCTCAAGCTCCAGCTTCCATGGATATTCCTGAATTCTGCCTCTCTCTTGAACTATTTATTAGCTCTCTACTGATTTCTGTGGTAGTTTGTCAGCGTGAGCTACTGATGACTGTAGTTTTGCACCCCCCAGGCCAATCTGCATGGTATTTTTTATCACCCTCTGGCTTCCACCAAAAATGTCACAAAAAAAGAAAACGTTACCTTTGTTATTCAGCTTCTTTGAGATTAATTTGTTTGATTTGAGCTCGGCAGTTGCAGTCCTTTGTATGGGTACCAGCCCCAGATAGGCTACTCCCAGGGGTGCTGCCATCCAGAGAAATCCCTTCAGTTATTCTAATAAGAAACCCAGGTTTAACCTTTCAAGGTTTAGATTGACCAGGCTGCAGCCTGTCTGTCTGTTGAAAGATAGTTTTGTTTAACAGAACATACATGTGATCTGGTCAAGCAGTATCATATATAGCAAGATGATGACTCCTTGCTAGCAGTGCCTTAAGCCAGATGGCAGAAAACCCCTGAATGAACAAGAATTGAGTAACTCTTTGGATGCAGACTTAGTCTTGCTATGTGTCAGAACAATCCAAAATCATAACTTATCCTCCCTACTCCACAGGAAAACTATTTATTCAACATTTGATAGTACCCACTGTGACAGAAAAAAACAATATATACTCAATTTCTCTATTTTACATATGTATTATTTTTTCTGCAATCATTTCCAAATTCAGGCTCAGTAAATGCAGAAGACATTTATCCAGTGAAGCAAATATTTGGACCTATATTTTTTATGCTTCATCAGAGTTGAAAATCTATTTCAAAGAAATTAAAGAAATCTTGTTAAAATGCTGAAATAAAATTGTTCTGAAGTATTTAGACATCACGAAAGTTACTGTGTCTATTTCTTACCATTGTTTTAGAAATGCCCTTTAATCATCTTCTCTAATATAGAGTCATAAGCCTAATCCTTGCCCTGAAATAAAGCTGACACTTTTAGCTCTCTGCCCAGTAATAGAAGAGGGCATTGGTCTTTTTAGTACAACTCTTTTGGTGATTTAAGTATTGAGAAAGCTGGATTGCAAGTGTTAGTAACCAGAGGAGTGTGTTCTAACTTAGCCCACTGAATTCTTGGAGTGTGCCTTAATCAACAGGCCCTTTCTGAAGATGGGATGACATTTGTTTCCCTACCTCTAATTGAAAATGTGCAACTGTGAAAAGAATAAAAGATCTAAAAGAGCAGAGAGTGAATAAGTGATTTAGTAATCTAGGGAGGCTGCTGAGGGCAACAGTCACTTCCTCGTTCTTTTTCCATCATCCTAACACGCACTTAAATACTCTACCTGCTCCTAATTAAAATAAAATGATGATTCTAATACAATGATGTTTTAGATAGCGCAGTACTGTAGTATTTCAGCAGTTCTGAATTTTTTAGCAGCTTAGAAACTTTGCAGAACAATTTCTGATTTGCATTTGATCACTACCTTAATGGAGGAGCAGCAGTAAACTTGCGAATTAAGGTTTGCTAGATTAGGGAGTTTGTGCACAAGATTTCAAATCTCTGGTGAATGGCTTGCTGCAGCTCTACAAATCATTCTGTCAAAGCAAAATGTGCTGTTAAAATACGCATTTAAAACAATGCTCCCCAAATAGGTAATATGGAGGTAATTGAAAAACCCAAACTGCATACAAATAATTGGAAAAAAGTGAGCAGTGAGGGAATAAGGAACTAAATGAAAACAAACAAACAAACAAAAAAAAACAAACAAAAAACCCAAGGGAAATGTAAATAAACGTTACTGTAGAAAGAAGAAATATCATTTACTTTATCACCAATTACAAATAAACCACATACTTTGTGGCTTAACTGCTCACCTATTTATTCTGCACACAGTGCTATCTACTCAGATGTGGTGGGGAATCATAGGGAAAAGTAAAGAAAACTTTATGCCTCATAAGTCTCACACTGAAATACAGTGAGAAATGTGTAATCTTCTGCAAGTGTCCAGAAAACACACATCTAAGAGCACTTAATTTCATTAAATAACATCATTGATTTCCATGGGAAGTTACAACTAAAAGAGGAAAGAGGCTGATGACAATGCTAATCCTACAACAATGTTTTAAATCAAGGAGTTAAATAAAAGACCCCAGAAACTTTAGCAGTGTAGAATCTTACACCAATGAGCTTGTAACTCTTATGAACCTGCTATAGGCTATGCAGTATCAGTATAGTCAAAAGACTTACCTATTCAAGTATTTATCAAAATGAACTGCATAAGTTAGTATATGCGCATACCTCTGGCACTCATCATAAATGCTAAGAAAGAATAAACTTGAATTACTTTTCTTTTCACCCCTCAGTATAAATATATATAATAATAAGCACAGAACATAATTAGTAAAATTGGCTTAAGAGATTTATAGGTTCATATTTTTAAGATTACAAATTGTATACTGAATATCTAGTTCAACTCTCTATACAATTAAGAGCACAAGCTCTTAGGTGAAATAAAAATGTTATTTAAGGGTTCTATTGAGTAGAACTGTTTCCATTAAACACCTGGGCCAACATGGATCCCTTCTTCATTCATATACATTGAAAGGAAAAGATAAAACCTTAATAGAACAGCATGAGCAGTAAGTTTTTTATGGATTCAATTGAAATTTAAAAAATTTTTTCATTGAAAAGAAAATGACAGTTATCTATATATACTAATGAATTTATATTGAAATTCCTTTCTGTCCCACATATATGTTTGACATCTCATTTGAAATAAAATAAATACATTGAATTAATTTAATTCTTTGTGACCTTTTATCCCCAGAGTTCTTAATCAAATGTCTCAATTGATTAATAGTTCTTTATATGACCCTAAGATATATTGCTCAAATCTTGTCCTTTTCCTCACTCTCTTTAAATATCAAGTAATTCTAGAGCAAAAAAGGAGTATCATCAAATGTTTGCCCACCCTCAAAGACAAGCCTCACCCCTTAAAACAAGCTTAGTGGAATACAGACAACATAATTTCTGAGATTTTCATTATAGCTGCGTCGGCAAAATTGTATAATGACTTTCACTAAAAGTAAAGCATCTGCATTGTTCCTCCTATCCTCAGGGGCACATATATCATATATTGCACAGTTTAGTCCTCAAGATTTAAAACAAAAGATGAGTTATTTTTCTTTGGTTAATTTTGTCTTTTTCATGTGTATTGGCAGAGTTGGCATACTAGAATTTCCTTTTGAAGAAAATGATGCGATCAGAAGATTCCTGCTTCTACATCTGGAATTACTTCCACTCCGCTCTGTGGAAGTCCCTCACTATAATTTAGGATTCATTGTCTTTTATCTATGTAGAAAATAATGCTTTAAAAGTTTTGGAACTTTTTCCATCTGTTTCCGTCACACTGACAAATAAGGTACATAGCATCAAAGAAACATGTCCTGTGTGCTTTTCATATCGACCAGAGCTTCATCTTTGTTAAAATCAGAGAATAAAACTTGTATAAAATTGTATGTTATAGAACCTACATGAAAATCTGTGAATCTTGTAGGGACCCAAAATTTTGACAGCTTTAATTGGTTGCTTTCAGATGAAGCTATACACAGGAATATATTATTGACTACTGTGCTATTGCCTTTTTTCTTCAGTGCAGCAGCTCCATCTGTTTAACCATCTATTGAATACGGCACAAAAAAGCAGAGTATTTGCATAATGCTTGTAGGCCCTCATAACATTCAGATATGGCAGTTAAGAATATTTTAATCGTGGGAATATAATCTTGATTCACAGTTCTCTCTTTTTTTTCCCCTTTTTTTCCTTCTTACACAGATCATGTTTGTTTATTTATTTCCTTGTTTATTCATGTAAATTCAAATTACCATTTAATGTAGAGGTAAAAAGTATTTTAAATGTAGCGTGAGGAACAATTCATATGTGGATAGAATTTGAATAGAAAGTGAGGGGGAAAAGATGTATTTCTATGAAAAGTTAATTAATTAATTGATGCATTTCCAGATAGGAAAGGAAACATAATTAATACTAATGACTGTGAGCTATGAATTGAATCAATTTTTCTCTTTCCAAGAGGAGCAAAGATATTTGAACCTATCTTGGCAATGTTTGCCAAGGGTTTTGGGTTTGTGTTATGGGGTTTTTATGTGCAATACATATTTGGCTTATCCCTTCAGATCATTCATTCTTGAAATTTTGCTGTAAATGAAGGAGAAAACAATTGTAAAACTGACAAATAGAAAGACCTAGTCACAAAGAAATGAAGGAAAGTAAATCTTTTCTTTGAGTGCCATAAATTGTGTCTCTTGGTCATCATACAGAGTCTGGGATCTCAAGCCTTAGAAACAATGTGTGGGTTAGATCTTAATTTGGAGTATTGGGACACACTAAGAAGCTCATGTAGTTCCTGTTGTAGTAGGTAAGTGAGAAATTTAGCTCATCAATGATATTTTGTTTCATATAACAGTGACTGGAGTTAGGTAAACTATGGTATATTAGCAGTACTGAGAAAAACTGACTCTGTGCAGTTTGTTTGGGGTTTTTTTGCTTATTTGTATTTGTGATTTTTTTGAATGTAAAAACATTTTTTTAAAATTGCCATGCTTTTAGAATGTCTATATTGTTGATTTTAAGTGTTTAAAATTTGTATACCTCCTGATAGCAAAAAAAGTTAAATGAGTATATACTTGCTGAAAGTATTTCACAGTCTTTCATTTGTGATTCTCACACTGTAGAGCACATCCTTCAGAAATGAGTAGGAGGGTAAAACATTTCTTAGCTTAAGACTAAGAAGTATTTCCTTAGTGCCATGAAGATTCAATTGATAAATACCTGCATGGGTTTGTGGGTGTTTCTGGTTGATATCTGAGCTATCTCACAGTGAGTGGTTTTGCTGTCAACTTTGACATGTTTTTGGGGAAAATAATCACCTACTCATATTGAAACACAAGAAAATATAGGTAGGCTTGTATTTCAGTTTAACCCTCAACATAAAACCTATCTGAAGTTTTGCTTAATTAATTTTTATCTTTGCTGTTTCTGATTCCAAAATAGACATCTTCCTATATGCTGAGTTAATTTAACTCAGAACAGGCTAGGAAACCCTTGAAGTGAAGCTATTCCCTTTTTTTCCCTGTCAGAGAGCTGTTTTGACTATAATATAGACATTTCTGTACTTATTTTCCATTCTTCCCTCAAAATGTTAGTTGAGATAGATAATAGATAGTAGTGATGTTTCATTGTATGGGTGCATCATCAAATATTAAAGTCCATAAAACAAGTTCTATCATCAGACATAAAATTTGAAAGGCACTTTGAAGTCCTCCAGAAATGTTTGGTGTTAAAAATACTTTGCCGGATGTAGATTGTATACAAATGATTGAATAAGCTAGAATGTAGGCATACAATTGCCATTTTATGTATATTTACTTTATTTCTGCTATACACATACTCAGAATTTAGAGCCATCTCTCTGAACACTTACTCAGCTTGCAAAAATTTCAGAGGTTTCACAGGCACCAAAATGTGCATCCCTATTCATATCCTGATCCATCTGACAGGTGAACTGGAATGTAAGTTGACTCATATAAAAACCCAAGTAGAACCTACAAACCAAACTTTCTTTTGACCTCAGACCAGTTACAGTGTGAGTGGGGCCATGCTGACAATGGTCAAGTTTTCCCCAATACACAGCTGCTTCCAAGGCCAAAAATAAAGCTCATGCCTTCCTCCTAATTAGCCAGTAGCTCTGGGAAAAATACACAGGAAAACAGAGGGAGAACTAGACTGGGTGTTCTTCCCTGACTACAATTTCTGCAATTTTTGTAGTTGTCTGGTCTGCACACTTACATCTGAAGACTCCTGCTCTCTGTATAAAATCCCCTAAGTCTTGAAAAAGAAAGAATTTTCCTCACTTCTGGAGAGGTACATTAACACTGGGATACTTCCTGCAGTGAATTTTACATTGCTTTGACAATGTCAACACTCATAAAGCATCTAGTTTATTGTTTGGTTGTAACAAGTGGATGCTTCATCATCTGGCTACAGCAAAATCTCTCTCATTTTTGTATCATGAGAAAGATGAGCCTGACATGAGCATGTAAGGACAAATGTTCATCAGATATTCATTCCGTTTTTTGAGAAAAGGTAGGTATCAAATTGCTTGTCTGACAGGGCCAGAGACTTGGCCTTCCATGTGGGCAATCTTGAAAAAGCTGAACAGAGTGCTCTTTGGTAAAGTGTTAATAATCAACACTTGATTTACAAGGTGCCTTGTGTTCCTTAGGAAGGATATCCACTTTGGTAGAAGGATATCCACTTTGTCACATTGAGGATTTAGCTTATTTTATTTCTAAAATCATTAAGTTTAAAAAGATTAAATGTGATTATGATAACTGTCAATCTCACTCTATTAACAGAGATAAGGATGTCTGTAAAGAGACTGTTATGAAGAAGGGACATCTGTTAATAATGATTTTCAGTGCATTTTATGTTTTGAGAATATCCCACAAATAGATTTCATTCAGTAATGTTACCTTGAACATAAAATGCAGTTGTGTTCACTATTCTGTGATCAGAATTTGTTATTTTTCTATAACATGAGAAAGACCAGAAATTGAAGCTTCAAGTTTCTCCAACTAAGAAAAGCGATGTATTGCATCCTTCCCTGGATGAAAGTGTCAAAGGAATTGATCCTTAGAAATACTTCAGTGATTTGCATTAGCAAGGCTTTGATACATACTATTTATACAAAAAACTATTATGCTTCGCTTAGTTCCTTTGATGTCCTTGAAAGAGATGAGACATAATTCCCCATGTAGAAAATGTGCACAGTGCCTTATAATGAATAGGAACATTTTCTTTTACACACTGTGGAGTGTTTCATGTGCAGTCACTAAGATTTATGCTGGAGTTTGAGAGACTGCAACATGACGGTAGCCTTACAGTTAGGAATAATATTAAACTGCTGGTTAGGTTATGGACTTGAACTTCAGACATCCTTGCTCTGCATACTCCTATTTATGACAAGTATTGTAATAAATAATTAAAGACTGGACAGGTATGATGAAGAAGTAAGGTATTTAATCTGTGCTAGTTAATGCACACTTGTTTGGTTGTCCATTACAAGATATTTAACTAACATTTGTAATTTCAAAAGTATCTCTCAAAATTCCCCTTGACCATTGATCACAAATAACTGCTAACTTCACGGACTGATGAGTTTTGTTTGTTTGTTTTTAATATCTACCATCTGTGCATGTGCAACCAAATAATAAGAAGTGGCACAGAAAGTTTTCTCTCTTTGCACTACCAAGTGTCAGCAGCTATCCCCATATTCTTTTATTGTGTTGTCTGTTCTATAAACATTTGCTAATGATTAACTAAATTGTCTTTCATACAAAGTGGTAGAGATTACACATGTAACTTTAAATATTATGTTATTTTATTATTATTTGAAAAGCTGGTGATCAGTTAGCTGTGTAGAAAACAGCTGTCTTAGAGTAAAATTAGTGTTTTGAGTTCCAGCAAATTCCCAAATGCCTTTTCTTTCAAAGACTCTCGGGAACAGAGGATATCAATAGTCAAACAGAGAAACAAAAGATGAGAGACTGGGGATTACTTAAGAGGCTTGCCTGGAAAAAAAAATTATGCTGCGTGAATATATGATGAAAATACAGAGCGATGAAAAACATATCACGAAGAAATTTCTCAGTAAGTGCTAGAAAATTTCATCATAATTGGAAGTAAGTCTTTGTTCTGATGTTAACTTCCATCTTCACAAGTTGTTTCCTCAATACATTTCCCACTCTATATGCTTGGTATTACTATGATGAATTTTGATTTACTGTACACTAAATGGGGCCTCCCACGTGCCATTGTATTCTCACGGAGGTTAAATGGTATTCAGTATGGAATGCTGTCAAAATTCAGTATGGAATACTTGTCAAAAATAAGGGTGTACCCATCCATCCACACTCACTGTAGCCAGTGTATTTTTGCTATCAGGTTGGAGCAGGCCCCAAAGGATGGAGACAGCAACTGGGGGGCAAGTTCTCTGATGCTGGATAACAATGTACTGGTGTGACCTCAAATTTTTAACACATCTCTTGATTCTGCAGCACAGCGAAATAAAGGAAACAAACTGTGAAGCTATTAATTCTTATTATGTTTAGTCTGCTCCTAATTACCAGTGGTGCACTTGTTATTTGATTTTTAACTTAATTTCAGAAGAATCCTACAGTCCTAAAAGAGACACATTGATTCTCCTATATCTGTTCCATGCTTCTAGAGAATGCTTTAGAAGTTTACTTTAACTAATTTAATTTATAAATAAATATTTATATGTGTATTTATATTGTTTATTGATATAATTATTTTCTTTAAATAAATATTTATTTTATTGTTTCAAGAGTCAATAAATCAATTACAGTACAAAACAAAATCAGGCTGAAACCTAAAAGGGTAATTCAAATTATTTTTTAAATAAAACATTGACAGTATCTAGAGAAAAAATGTTGCTACCACAATTGTCACAACTTCAACCTGAATGGCTTTTGCTTGACTCATATCATCAAGTGATTCACTTGTGTATTATTTTTAAAAATTGTGTATGACACTGTTGTCATATCCTGTCCTTTGAGTTTCTCCCTCTTATTCAGATATCAAGGCAAAAAATTCACTTCATAAAATGTTATTAGATGAAAGTATTGTTTCTGACCTTACTTGATCAAAGTCATTAGTGTCAAAGTTTAATTGCATTTCATGTGCAATTTGGTGACATCTCTAAGGGATTCAATAAATTATTAGTATCACAAGAAAATCTCAGACTGCCATAACACAAACCAGGAAAAATCTGTAAACTAATACTTGAGACTTAAATTATATATTAATTTATTTAATCTTAATCTTTTCCTCTGGCTCCTTGTAAAGAATCTCAAAGTCTTAGAATAGCTGTATGAGGCATGGAATAGTTGGAGTGTTTTTATAGTTGGACTTGGAAAGAGTCTACCTTAATTTGAATAGGTACTGTGATAATTTTTAGATCCCAAAGATCATTTGCTCCTTTGGAGCAAAGACTGTTTCAGACCTTGTCATTTACAGTCAGAAGCTGGTTTCTTGTTCTTGTACTGAGCAGACATGCTGACATTCAACACAGTTCTTTCTCTTCAGTGAAAAGGATTCAGTTACTTTGTTTGCATCTTTATGTATTTGGTTTCCTTTTCTAATAATTTTATTAGCAGTTTTTCTACTATTATAGTCTCCTTTCTAATAACCTTCTGGATCTATGGTCAGCTGTGCCAGTCTTGCTCAGGCAGGGGTGGTAAGTTGTTGCAATGAGCCATCAATGTCCTGAAGTCTGTTAGGAAACATATAACATGGTTGATAGAGTCCCTTTCTTTTCAATCCTGGATATGTTTGAATTCATGTTTATATGTTTCCTTGCCCCAGGCTGCTTCTTTCTGGCTGCCCCTAGCTCAGTGTGAGCATGTCCCCACAACATCCACAGGGTCAGCCCCCGGCAGGGGCTCTTTGTTGGGCAGCAACTCCCTGGGTTTGTAAGATCCTTCCCACTGAGGCACTGGCAGAGCTCAGGCTCAGGCAGGGGAGGCAACAGGCTCTTGGCTTCGAGGAAGGAGCTGAAACCAGCTCAGCCCAGCTCCAGCCAAGGTGAGCCCAGACCAGCCCTGAGACCTGTGCTCTCAGCTCAGGGCAGAGCCCGTGGCTCTGCTAGTATGGCAAAAAGTCATATTCACTGCACTACAGCACTACATGTGAAATTAATGAAAAGCTTGATTTTTTTACATTTCACAGAATCTAAGGGGATGGAAGGGACCTCGAAAGATCATCTAGTCCACCCCCCCTGCCAGAGCAGGGTCATCTAGAGTACATCACACAGGAACNGGAGAGTGGCTTAGCAATGACCTCTGCCAGCTCCCTCAGCACCCTTGGGTGCATTCCATCCGGACCCATCGATTTACGGATGTCCAGATTGCTCAACTGATCCCTAACCCAATCCTCATCTACCAATGCAAACTCCTCCTTTATCCTGACTTCTTCTGGGGCTTTAGGGATCAGGGGCTCCTGGGGAAAGCCTGCAGGAGTAAAGACAGAGGCAAAGAAGGCATTCAGTACCTCTGCCTTCTTTCTATCCTCTGTCTCTAGGGCACCCACCTCATTCATCAATGGGCCTATATTGCCCCTAGTATTAGTTTTATTTGCTATGTACTTGAAAAAGCCCTTTCTATTATCCTTGACCTGACTTGCAAGGTTAAGTTCCAAGGAGGCCTTGGCTTTCCTAATTGCCTCTCTACATCCTCTGACAACCGTCCTATATTCCTCCCATTTCTAAGACATTTTTTTCACTGGAACTTTTTAAGGATCAACTTGACACTGTGTCCGCGCAAATGACCATGTCAGTGCAACCAAGGAAGCAGTGAACCACGGTATATGGGCAGGCATGAGGAGCCACCAGCAAGATCGCTGTAGGAGGAAGCTTTGAACTTAAACTGGACTTGTTTCTGTACAGTCTGTTATACCTTTGTACACTGTTGGGTTTTTTGGAGCAGGCTTGATGAAGCTGAAGCAGACATCAGCAATGAATGTAACTCTTTCCCTGCCAGTTACATGAAAACTGTGTAATTCATGAAAGAGGCTGACTTCTCTTGCATGCCACACGAATTGTGAGATGTAGAGATGGGGAATGATCTGGAGTCTTTCCAATTTAACAGAAAACAATGTCTAAAGCATTCAGCAAGACATCTTAGGTGATCATTTGCACCACATAGAAGTATTATCTTCCTTGTAGATGTACAGCACTCCTCTCCCCCTTTGATGGTTTAATCATTCATGCGTTATAGGCAACCTTAACCATACAAAAGTCTCACAACATTTCTAAGGTGTTTATCTTTGCAAACTTCAACAAGAGGGCACTCCTGCAAGGAGAGTAGAATCAGTTACCCCCAAAAAAATGTTACCTTCAATGTATTTTTGTTGAGACAGCTGATCAAAGCAGAAGGAAGAAAGGTGCAGAATTCAGGGTGAAAATCATTCAGAGACACACACACCGCCACACACTCAAAACTTATACGGGTCTTAGCTACTCTGCAGGCCAAGCCAAAGGTCCATGTGGAATTGAGATTGCTGCAACAGGTGAATCCCACAGCTCCAATTCAGTGTGTGCAACAGGACAACTGTCTCCAGCAGCTCCTGAATTCTGCACTTTTAACTTCTAGTCTGCCATGTCATGCCCCCATTAACCTTGCGGGCCATCAGGAGGATTTCCTCTTAGGATTGGCTGCACTTGGATACCCCAGCCAGACTAAGCTAATACATTTCAGGGTGGGGTTCTTACTGGGGCAAAGTGTGGTCTTGCCAATTCTTCCTTATTCATGATGAGGAGCTACAAATTTGCCTCAACATATGAAGGATGTGGATATCTTTGAAAGAATTCTCAGCATGTAATCAATAGAGCAATAATAGCAAGTGCCAGAGATGACATATCTGTAGTCTTCCTCCTCAGAGTAACACTTCTCTAAGAGGAATGACTCTCAGTTCATTGATAAGCTAGGATGCAATTTACTCTGTAGCAGTCTGGACCTTCTTGAGACAGGACAAGTTACCCCAATAATTTTGAAGGACATCTTTTATGTCCATCTTCGGGACTTCTGAAAAATATAATACTCCCTGTTTTTAAAAAAATAGTATTGCACATACACATATGTATAGATTTATGCATATGTGTATACATACTGTATATAGAAAAAAACAAACACGCACACAGTTACACAGACAACAAAACTGAGACAACTCAGTTTTGTCTGCCCATATCATCATATGAGAAGTTAAGTAGGACTGACCCTAGTAATGCACAAGGAGGGACAGCTTCTTCTCTCATCACCATCTGTACTGTTGATTATTTGCCTAGGGGTTGTATGGCAGAAACTTCAATTAAGTTACTTCTTCTGAAGTCCTTCAACTAATCAGAGATGAAGGCTGTTCTATTACTGAATATGCCAGTATCTGCTGACATGAGTTGTGATTGGATTGCAAAGTGCATAAAGTGTCACATTAGATATTTGTGATGAGAATTAATCATCCTGGGCCATTTTAAACAAAAATCCAGTACAATCATATGTTCTTGGGAAGAGTCTCAAGAACAAGAGACTTGGAAAACAATACAGTAATTTACCACTGTCTTCACAAAGGTGTTGATTCATTAACAATGTTTTAATGGGAACAAAGATCTGATATACTGATATACTTCAGGAAGATTGCTAGTAAGTCTAGGTTGCTCAATCAGGAAGAATAGTATTATTTCCCCACAAGAAGAATCTTTCGTCACAGTCTGCTCATGCTGAAGAATGATAAGAAATCACTCTGGCAACCAGTTTCCCTTCTGGCTGTCTCTTCAGACTGAATTGTGCCTTTATTGGATCACTGACAATCATTTCTGAGCTGAAGAGACCAATCAGAGAAAGATTCCAGTATTAGCTTTTCAGATGGAGGTGAAAGTACTTTGACATTTACATCAGCAACCGGCTCATTGTGTCAATTTTTCTGGCTTGCAAACAGCTATGCAATCAAAGGGACCATTTCTTCAGACATTGGGATGTGACTGTCAGTGTCAGCTTGTCTTTCTTTTGAACATACTCATGATCTGTGTGAATCTCCACCTTATAACTACAGACATAATTTAGAATTTCAATAGCAAGCACTCATCTCGTACATAGCTTCATTCAGTTGGTGTCAAAGTTCTTGAGTAGTAAAGGATAGGCACTTCATTCCCATCTGGTTATGTGAGTACAGAATGACTCCAATGCCATAGACTGCAATATCACAAATGATAATCAACAGCGTCTGTTTGTCATAGTAGATGAGTGGAATTGGATGTCAGTCACTTACATTTTTTTAATGCACTTTGTGCTGTAAAGTCCTTCAGGTGAATATAATTCTGTGTGCTAACTGACCACATGAACAATCACACATAGGTAAATCCACCTGGGTTTTTTCTGGCTGCTACTAATTAAACAAAATGAGAGAAGGAGAAGATGTGATGTCAATTCTTTCTGCATCAATAAGAAAAAAATCTCCTATGCACAATTCATACTGTGTAAAATCAGTACAGTAATGGAGGGTCCTTGAGCAAATACAGCATGCTCTCTCACAGGACACAGAATGAAGACTGATGTTTTACCATTAGAGAAGTACAAAAAGATAGTTAAAGGCATGCACTGCAAAATAGATGGCTTTCTTCCTCTCATTGCTTCCTACCTGTCTTCTCATTATACAGCTCACTTAAATGTAGTTACTGTAATCTCTATCAAATATTGTCTTCCAGCACCATATTTACCTTGTAAAAAAAAGTTCAATTACTAAAACAACACCCTCTCTAGAATACTAAAAGATTTTAAACTTTGCAGCCATTTGTTGGTTTGGGTTTTTTTTCCTGCAGTGATATGAGAACTGTTTTCTTTACTGACAACTTTTTTCAACTAGTCCATTCAAAAATTAGAAGGAAACAATGAAAAACCTTGGAAAATCCTTTACATTAACTCAACTGAAAGATTTTCAATGATTCTTCTAGACTCAGGCCTGATGGATTGTACAAACATTTGAATCAGAGAATCAAGTAGACACTTTTTACTCACATAGCCATGAATACTGGCTCCATGTGTTAGAAATATATACCGTGTGGTATAGTTAAAATGCATTTTAGTATTTCAGGTGCCTTTTCATCAGGACTATTTATTTTTTCAAGCAACAAAATTGTACATTTTTCAATCTGAACATTTATATTTCAGCATGCTTTATTTTTTTTTTTTAAGAAACAGTGTAAGAAAGTAAATTTGTATATAAGACATGTAAGACTAAAACTTAATGAAACTAAAATAAAATGAACATTTGAATTGTGAAATTTAATTTAATGTCACAGATGTCTAGGGTATTCACAGAATCATTCTAAGTGACTATCTATTTGTTCCATGGTTCATGTCATGTATACTTCAGCAATGTTAAAAGCATTCTTGTGTATTCTGTGAGTAACTGAAGACAGCAGTTAGTGTACCAAGAATTGCTAAAGTGAATTACCTGCATACACTCTCTATGGGCTAGAGCAAAAACAAATAGAAACCACTCAGTGCCTGCAAAAGTTGATGTGACCTCAAAATCTAAAAAGTGTTACATGGCCACATTTTAAAAATGCGTATATTTTTAATAACATATTCAGTGTTTGATCTCTATTTCTCTGGTATTACTGATGAGCAGTTCAGATGAGAATGCTAGTAACCCATCTAGTATCACATGGATAAAATATACCTAGTCCTGAGGATCACTTTTTTCAATTATGTTTTATTTGCATAAAAGTAATTTAAACAGACAGACACAGTTTGTCAGCTTCTCAGTCAAACACAGAATCACAGAATCA
>VZRW01009861.1:397342-438258 GCA_013398125.1 Aegotheles bennettii | reverse complement strand
CCCCCCCCCCCGCCAGGCCCCCCCCCCCTGGGACACCACCCCTTCAGGGACACCACCCCCTCCAGGGACACTATCCCCTGGGACACCACCCCCTCCAGGGACACCATCCCCCAGGATAACATCCCCTCACGTACAGCATCTCCCGGGCCACCACCCGTCCAGGGACAGCATCGCAGGGTCCCTCCGCTCCTGGTGCCGTGTCCCGGAGGAGCGGGAGCATAAGAGCCTTTGCCAGGCGCTCATCCCCTCCGGGACGCGGCAGCCCGGGTCACCGT
The DNA here is from genome assembly GCA_013398125.1 of Aegotheles bennettii. Taxonomy (NCBI): domain Eukaryota; kingdom Metazoa; phylum Chordata; class Aves; order Caprimulgiformes; family Aegothelidae; genus Aegotheles; species Aegotheles bennettii. The sequence goes on along the minus strand of VZRW01009861.1, from coordinate 437,983 downwards.
GACCCACGGGAGGGTTGGGGGGGGCCGAGGGGGGCCGGTGCGAACGGACAGACCCTCTGCTCCCGCGTTCGCCAGGTCTTCCTTGGAAAAATTAATTCTGATGACTTGAACCGTGCCATGTGGCTTGAAAACCTGGCTGAAGGATCATAAACAAAGGGTAATTAGAAACAGGGGGAGGTGTTTATGGGGTACTGCAGGGATCTAGGTTAGGTCTGCCCTCATTTAATACCCTCATTAATGACCTGGAAAGAGGGAGTAAACTACACATTAATGAATTTGGCAGATGATGTTATACTGGGAGGTGCTGTGAGCTCCAGCAAGCACAGAAAATTAACACAAAAAAGGCCTAGTGAGATTGGAAACATGGGCAGGGAAGAGCAAAAGGAGCTGTGCCTCGGACAAACATGAGTGAGTGCAGCTGGGAGCCAACCACCAGTGTGAGATGGCACAAGGGACAACGGTGGCCAAGCCAAGCTGGCAGCACCATGCTGGAGCCAGAGTGACACCCCAATGGAGGGGACAGCATGGGGGATCCAGGAAAGTTCTCAGTATGAGGGCAGCAGGGCTGGATCAGCCACTGGTGCCCGAGGATGGTGTGGAGGTGCTGGGAAGCTCAGGTGTGGCCGGAGCCGGAGCGTGGAGCTCCCTGGGCACGGCCGTGTTGGCGGCGGTTCAGAGGGAAGCCACACAAATGATCAAAGGCACGGGGAGACTGATTTCTGAAGGAAGATTAAAAGGCTTAAATATATATATTGCTTGGCTAAGAGCTGTCCATGGGGAGACAAACTAAGAGCCTTACAGATCTGGGTGGTGTAAATAGGGAGGGGAGGAATTATTTAATGGAGTACAAGGGGCATCACCGGAAGGGATGACAGAAAATGAAGAAATGGAGCATTTTAGGTTGAATGTCACAGGGGAAAAAATCCCCTCTGCTGACAGTGAAAATTATGAGGCTGCGACGCGGTTCCCTGGAGGGAGAAAGTTCTGTGGCTTGAGATATTTAAAACCAGACAGGATCAGGCTGAATATAAAGGGATGAGCCACTGGCAGGGGACGCGTGAAGGAGCAAGAGCTGGGCAGGGACACACCTCATTTTCCAGCTCCTTTTCCACTGAAATGTTTCTTTATACATCACACATCTAAAAGAGCTGCATTTTTTATTTATTATGTGTGTGTATTTCTGCTGCTGTAAAGGAAACCACTGACACGATGGGTGCTGTGCCAGGCACCTCGTAGCCAGACAGGGCTGAAAAGTCCCTGACATCGGAGAAACTTCACCTCTGTACAAGTATGGAGGGGGATTAGAGCAGGGTTAAGTGATTGGTATGAGGTTGCTGAGCTGGTCCATGGTGTATAACCCCGGTGGCAATGTCCCTGCACAGCATGACCTGCCCTGGAGCAGGTCTCCTACAGGTTTGGCTTCTGTAAAGCATCTTGCATCTCAATGGCTTTCTGCAGGATGCTCTCCAGCTGATCAAGAGGAGCCAGGTCCCAGCTGGCCAGCTGCAGTATCACCCATAACCTTGGTTAACACTTCATCCTTTCACCCGCAGCTAATGCTTGGGTTGCCAGAGGCTGTGACGGGATCCCTTCGGAGCAAAACAGGCATCGATTGCAGCCCCACCCCTCCCCATCTCCTGCCTCACTGGAGGTCTGCGAGTGCTGTCAACAAAATGGATTAATAGTCCTATTATCAGTTCAGATGGATGGCCAGGGTGAGGAGAAAACATCGCGTCCCAGGGAACTCAAGTAGGCACATTAATAAAGATGCCACACGTTGGCTCTGAAATCTAAAAGCTTTGCTCTGCTCCTCGCAACACAATTAGTTTACCCAAAGCCCAACACTGCTGTTGTGACGCATCTGCCGATGCCTCTAGCATTGGTGTGTGGTGGCCTGGCTGGGAGGGAGGGAGCTGGTGGCATGACAGCCCCAATGTCCCCTTGCGAGACCTCTCCATGCAGGACAGCAGCTGATTTCATAGCATCCCTCCTCTGGCCATGCTGCCATTGGGGAGCTGCGTTGTCCCCCTTGGTGCCAGTCTGCTGTCCCTCAGCATCATGCTGGGGATCCAGGGGGGGGCTGCAAGGCAGCCCAGCCCCAGCCACTGTGGAGCTGGTGGGACAGGGTGGCACCACAGCCTGTCACTCAACCGCTCACTGATGGGTAGGGGCAGCATGTAACCAAGGTATTGGTTCCGCCCACACTGTAAAATAAGGAAAGCTTTAATTAAAAGCAAGTGGTGCAGCTTGCAGCCCTTTGTTTGAGCACTAATGTGAATGACTTTCCTTTCCAGCCCAGCATTTATAGCTGTCTCTCTTGTACCTGTCAAAAAGTAAATCTCAGGATCTAAAACATGTATATTTAAAACTCTGGTATCAGCGGGCTGTCAAGCCTGGGGTTTTTTATTAAACATTCCTTGTGCAGGACGTGAGAGGAAAGGACGAGCACGGGATGGGGCCAGCAAAGCCTGGCCTGCAGACAGGGCAGTGGTGGCCTCATCCCCTGCTTCTCCTGGGATGCGCTGATGCTTCGGGAGCTCGACGCATGCCAGGCCCCCCTCTGTAGCAGAGGCTTCCCACTGGTCCCTGCCCTTCCCGCTGCTGGTCCCCCCACCACCACCACTCCCATCCTCTGCTACAGCCAGGGGGAGCAAAGCCACGGGGACCCAGCTCCACCAGCACCCCATTTCTCCAGGTGAAGTACAGAACTGGAGAAAACATGCACAAAAGTCTGAAATTCTGAAATTTGTTTAAAACATCAAAGAGGAACTTTATCTTTTTAATTTTTCAGAACCTTTCTTTTAATTTCACATTTCTGAAGTGTTGTTTTTCCCCTTTCCGGCACCTTTTTCCTTTTAGCTACTGGGTGAAGTAAAATAAATGATGTAGGTTTATTTTTTCCTTTCTTTGCTTATCCAGGTCTGTAAAACTTGAAAGCTTTTCAAAGCATCTGGGTGTTGAGAGTTACAGTCTAGGTTTGTGCTTTTTTTTTTTCCCCTAGCAATGTTTCTAATATCACAGCAAACCAGAAAAAGACTGTAGCATAGAAAAAGGAAATGAAGAAAAAGGAAAACTCAGAGCAAAATCCCTAGACCATTCAGCCATCAGACATCTGCCATGTGTGGAGAAAGTGAAGACCTACAAAGGAGAAAAATGCAGTATTTTATATTTGGATGGGTGTTTGGAAAATAAGACAAAATATTCATCTTAGGATTAAACACACAATCTTTCCCCCCATCATGTGGGAATTCAGTGCACGCCCACTCTCAAGAGACTTTGGGTTGAGGACAGCCTGGCCAGCCCTCGATGAGCCAAACTTTATTGAGCATCTGCAGGACTTGCAGACATCTGTCCATGTAACTCCTGTTAGCAGCTTGCCCGTAATGCAGATAAGGGACTACTGCTGTAAAATATTGAGTCTTTAGACTACAAAAAACTGTCTTTCTAAGCTGAAATCTAACTTTATTTGTACTCCTGCAATTCCACCCAAGTCAGCAGGGTTTCCTGGCTGTTAGCAAGGGCAGCATCTGGCACGCTCCTTCCACAGGAGAGGTTAAAGTGCCAAAGAGAGGACAGCATCACTCGGGGGAATTCGATAAACTCCTATCACTCAATAGTTTAATTCACTTTTACTGATGCTGCATCTTTTATCAAGGATTACATAATGCTGAATAATCATGAAGCACATAATGCAGAGCCAGACAGGCAGTTATAATCAGATTTAAAGCCTATATTAAAAAAGTGGCAGGTGCAGGGCTGATGCTCGGCTCCCGCGCTGGTTTCAGTCCAGAGGAACTCCACTGGAGCAGCTTCCGGTTCACACAGCCTGCCTGGCAGCAAAACCTGGGCAGGGGGACAAATAATAGGATGGTGCTTTCTGGAGGTACCCAAGGAGACCCGTGTGAAGGTGGCCAAGGAGCTGGGCAGAGCCTGGCTCGCAGCAGCCTGCATGGGGCAACATTAAGGCAAAAGGCATCCAGCAGAATTGAATCATAGAATAATTTTGGTTGGAAAAGACCTTTAAGATCAAGTTCAACCGTTAACCCAGCACTGCCAAGTCCACCACTAAACCACGGCCCTGAGGATCGTATCTATGCATCTTTAAGATCTCTCCAGGGATGGTTGCTCCACCACTTCTCTGGGCAGCCTGTGCCAGTGCCTGACAACCCTTTCTCCTAATAGCCAATATGAACCTCCCCCGGTGCAATTTGAGGCCATTTCCTCTTGTTCTATCACTCGCTACTTGACAGAAGAGACCGAGGCCCTACCTTACCCTCACCACAACCTCCTTTCAGGCAGTTGCAGAGAGTGATAAGGTCTCACCTCAGCCTCCTTCTCTCCAGGCTAAACAACCCCAGTTCCCTCAACCTCTCTCTTTCCAGTACAGTCTATTAAGATGTTAAGCAAAAAAAAAGCTGAGTGTATTGGGGGGGCTGCTAGAGGCAACGCAGCCTTCCCCCACCTTGCTGGCCCACAGCCCCTCAGCTGCTGCCAGCGTTCGTTACTCCATGGCTACTCAATGGCCTGTGGTAAACAAGTACGCTGGTCCTCAGGCCACTTCCCAAGGGGCACGTTATGAAAAGCTCCTGCCATGATCGGCATCTCTGCTGGCTGTGTCAGGATCCAGCAGCGTGGGGAGGTGAAGGCTCCTTCTCTCCAGGCTGGGACCCGCAGGGGAGGTGAGGGACCCACAGGGAGAGCCAGGCACGCTGCTGAGTCCCACTGCCAGCACAGCCCCACTGTGGCCAAGGTCCCCACCAAGCCCCAAGCAGCATCCTCACCGGTGATTGACAGCCTGCTGCAGGACCACACCAAAAGAACTACGTGGCTTGATTGATTTAATCCCATATCTTACCAGAAAAGCTGTCCTGAGGCTCTGCAAAGGGCTGCTGGTCACCCTCCAAGACACTGCCCGGCCCCTCGGGTGCAGCAGCACATCAGCATCTGGCAGCCTGCGGGGAGCCACGCGTTTCAGCCGCGCCGGCTAAATATTTCCCCTGCAATCAATTCCAGCGTATAAAACCATCAACCAGGATAACCTTGTGATCAAATGGCCAACAGAGAAAAGTGCTTAATATTATCCACTCCAGATAATGAGCTTTATTTCCAGCACAGGCCCCAAACACACATCACCATGCACTAAATGCCATGCACAACAAGTTAAGGGAAGATTAAAAGCGAGGAGGGAAGAGGGAGGGTAGAAAAGGAAGCACAAGGAAATTGCAATCTGTGCCATCAGCGCGTGCAGGAGCAGAGCCGGGGGAGCGCTGCAATGCAGTTCAGTGCACAATTGTGTGGTGGACCTTCAGGATGGCGCCTTGGACGCCTGCCTGGGTTTACAAACCTTGCATGCTGTTACCCACACAGGTGAAGAACAGACGGCCTCGGGGTTTACAAGACAGCAATGCCATGGATGAGTTAAGAGGCAAGGAAACTTCTCTCGGCAGGAGATCCGCCTGCCGGCGAAGGTTATTCTAGGTGATGGGAGAATCTCTCCTCTTCCTACCCTGCTTACAAATAGCACATCTTAATTCAGTCTCCAGGTCCTTGCGTGGACAGATTGCGAAGGTTGGGGGAATAGAGATGCCTGGGGAAGGACAGTGATTTAGAGAAACAGGGCAGTGTGATATCTCTGGTCTGAACAGCTACACGGCTAATGCACAGGGCTTTGCAAACTGCACAGCCACTCCAACAACACTCATTCCATCTTTCAAAACAGTCATGAATACAACTAAATCACTTATTCTACATTTTTCTTTTTATTTTTCTTCCCCCTTTATTCCAGCATGCTACTTATTCTGCTGCTGACCCCGTGGGATAGAAAAGAGACTGCAATGCTTCCTTCTTCCAGCAGAAATTAGATACCTGGCACTGGTGGAGAGCTGACAGCTCCCAAACATTCACTTGCTTTTACACCCGAGCCCCAAGCCTCCTGCCCGGCATGTCAACAGGCAGGAGAGAGCATTTCTGGGATATGCAGCCTCCTGCTGCAGCTCTGAACACCAGCTGGGACATTCCGGCAGCGCTCCTCAGCTGATGGGATTTGCCCTGGCTCCAGAGCAGCTGATGTAGCACCAGCTGAGGAGCAGCCATGGGGCAGAAACCTGGCTCTGGCTTCACCCCACCAAGGTGCCTGCATTGGGGAATCTGGCGCTGGTTCCTCACTGCTATTGACTTAGCAGCATCCCGCAGTTTGGCATTTCAAACACTGCCTGCATCCTACACCCGGCAATTAGCAGTCCAGGCACCGATCCCAGTGTGCTTCCCTCCTCTCCTCCTGCTTCTGCAACCACAGATGTAGGGAAACTGCAGAACCCACCCATCCAAACCCCAGCTCTCCCCCAGCATCACCGTGTGGAACGTTTTCACCCACCAAACAGATCCCCACCTTATGGCACCGCACCGGAGCTGTCTGTGGCCATCCTGATGCTCCTGCACCGCAACACCGCTGGGCTGTACCGATGGGGTTTGGGCAGAGCACTGGGAGCTGCGAATGGCAGGGAAAGTGATTTGTCACATAACATTACCTACGAGAGAAGACAGAAAAGGCTAGAAAAATGCCTAACAATTGCAGTAATTATGGCCTCTTCAAATGGCTACACGATGTCAGACACAGCGTCAGGGAAAGGGCTGGCATAGCTTAGCATAACCGAACCCGAGGGGGCTGCTGTTCCAAGCCAGTGATTAATAGTCTGCTAGGATTTGTTTTGGCATGGTGAAAAACCGAGCGTGGCGTCTCAGGAAGATGCCAGATGGACAGCCCAGAGCCGAGCCCCCCGGCCAGCCACCAGCGTGCTGCAGAGCAGGTGCTGGCAGTGCTGGTGCAGGTGGTCACCCGGAGCCACATGGTGCTTGCTCCTCATTTGTGGGGTAACTGCAGCCTGGCAGCTCTCCTGCCGCTGCCCCAGGCCCTGGCACTCCTCGAGCTGTTCCCGGCATCCCGTGGAACAGGCGGAATGCCGGAGGAGAAGGGCAGCGTGCAGGCAGGATTGCTGGCTCCCGTCCTCCCACAGCACAGACAAGAGAAGGGCAGCCTTGTCACCACCCTCACATCAGGTGCATCTCCACAACAAACTCCTGGAGCTCACTCCTAGCAGGAGTGCCAGGATGATGCCTTCCTCCTGCAGCCCAGGCTGGTCCTCCCCTTCCCCAGCCCATGGGCTTCATTTGCTCCAGGTGAGGAGATATCCCCCTCCGGGCAGATGGAACAGCAGCCACAGCTCCAGCGGTGCAGAAGCACGAAGCGCGGTCCCTGGAGAGGCCACCAGGTGCCACGGAGTGGGTGGGCAGGGCACCCAGCCCGGGATGGAGCTGCCTTCCCCCCAGCACCCTGGGCCAATGTACCACCACAATGCACCCATCCAACAGCTCACATCACACATCCCCTTGGAAAGGAAGGGGCAGATCTTGGCTGCCCATGCCATCAGCTACTGACATCTCAGTGTCTGCTGGTAGCAACATCTCCTCCAATGTGAGCCTAAGGGTAAAAGTGAGTCCAGCTGGGCCACAAGATATATTGTCTGGATCAGGCTGAGAATCACTTATGCGGTGTTTTATTAACCATAATGGATAGCTGTGCCTGGTAAAATGAGTAATAATCTTGTTTAAGGGATCGCTCCTGAATCACACGGTGTCGCTGCCAATGCTGCAAACTTTCCTCGCTGCTCTGCAGGCCAAATCCTTTCCTGGAGCAAGCAATGCCCAGAACAAAAGAGCACAAATCAGATAGGAACAGCTTTCTGCCTTTTTTCTTTTTTCTTTTTTTTTTTTTAAATTAGGGATAATAGGACAGGTAGCATCCTCCATCTCGGTCCCTCTGATTTTCACACTTCATCTCATCTCAGGCCATCAGGATTGCCACCTTACCCAGCACTTACCCAGCTCGGGTGTTTCCTGGGGACAGAGCTCTGCCTGGGGTAAATGATCGGTGGCTAATGAAAGCAAATAGAGGAAAAAGTAATTTACATCAGCTTTATTCTGTACACTGCTATTTTGTGATCTATAATTTTAATCTATTAACAGCAAAAGATGCATCTGTTCTCTGGGCTCATCTTGTTTACAGGTGATGTGATCCCCAGGGACTGGTCTGCTATTTGAGGGCATTTTTGGCAATTCTGTATTTCCACAATTGTGAGCAACCCCTGAAAGCAAAGGGGGCACGTGGGGAGGGACACATCCTACCTGAAAGAGGAGCTGCCTTTTAGGCAAGAGTGTTACATACTCAGGAGCAAAGTGTGCTGCATGGAGACCAGCAGCCAGCTCTTGCAGTGCCGAGACACACCACTGCCATCACCCAGCACTGGTTGAAAAGCAGCGAGGCACAGCAGGTGGCAGCAGCCTGGGCACAGACACCCAGGTGTCCTGCAGAGCTGGGACTGGAGACCCAGGCTGGGATAGCACCGGGATCCCAGAGGAAGCCATCACCTGGAGCCAGGCTCTGCACACACATCCTCCCGAAACGTCCCCTCCCTGGTTCTCCACCTAGGGCCCTCATACAGTGAGCCAAGGCTGTGACTGAGGGCACCGAGCTCCCCTGCAGCCAGGGAATAAATTATCCTTGGAGTTAGGGCAAGTGCCACGTTCAAAGGGAAAAGCAGCAATTAGAGCCTGGAGCACAGGGCAGAGTCAGGTCATGCACTGCGTGAAGACACACACGTCCTAGGAGAGATTCAACAAATAATCTGACCCGATCATCGTGATTTAATTTAATTAGCAAGCTAATCAGCTGATGGTGCTGTGGAGCCAGGGTGGTGGCTGAGGGTCCTGATGGCAAAAGCCATCAGTGTGGGCCATCGCCCTCTGCACCCTACACAGGGCATCCCTGAACCTCTGTTGAGCTGGGAGGGGTGCAGGGGGGCGGGTGAGCACCACAGAGCCCGGGACAACCCCCCACCCTTCCATCTGTCCATGGGGGAAGGCCTGAGCAACCAGCCTGTGACCGAGATCAGGTTTCCAGCCCTGTGGAAGGAAAACACGTTGAAATTCTGCCTGCCTCTGCAAACAAAGCCCACGGCTGCTTCTGGGCTGGGTGCCCCAGCCCTGCACACACAGCCCAGAACCGGGGCTCACACACACCCGTATGGGGCACCCCACACGGCCAGCAAGGCTGCTGCTCAGCCTCCCAGAAACAACAAATCAAGGGAAATAAATACTAAATAGGTCTCCTGCAATGCACAGAAATGCCACAGGGACCGTCCTCTTTAACGTGAGCCGAATTCCCCCCAGCAGCCTCCTTTGAATTCCGTTTCATTCCAAGCCTGGGACCGTATCTTGCCTTTCCTCGCCGCTATCGAGGCCACCAGCACAGGCGGGCTGTCCCCCGCTGCTGTCCCCAAGGGGATGCTCCTCCCTGCTCATGGAAATGTAACACGCTCGCTCGGGTTTGGAGTAAGTACCTATCTCCAGAAATCACAGCCACCACCAGCAGCAGCTCTGCCCACCAGGGTCTGCTGATGCCATCACTCACACACCGAGGTTCTCATGGCTTTGGGCACCTGCAGGACCTGAGCTGGAACAGACAGAGCTGGTTTAGGTATTCTGTGAATTTGCAGCAAATAGTTTATTGGAAACATTTAGCCCTCTCTCTGTTTGTTAATGAAGTTCAAACATACTTTGATTTTCTTCATATTTGCTCACTATTTGAAATTGCAGGGGGATGCGTTAATGGGGACGCTGGGGATCAGGGACTGCCTACCCACTGTTCCAAGGCAGGCAGGCAGCAGCTGCAGCACATCCCTGCTCCGGCCCCAGCACGCTCTGCGGGATGGAAACCTGGCAAGGACACAGGCTCCTACCACCACCCCCCAGACCTCCCCTTCCTGCAGGCTTTTCTGCAAGCAGACTTTGCTCCAGACACAGAGGTGCTCGCTGCGAGCAATTCGAAAGTGTTTGTTTGCAAACACCAGCATGGTTCTTACAGAAACAAACATCCACCCATCTGCGTCGTGCTCCGAGAGCACCAGCGCTGGGAGAGATCACAGCTCCCCAGCTGGTTCGGACACAGCACCATGGCAGCAGTGCCAGAGCCACTTGGCCACAACAGCCTCCTGTCAGCCCTGCCCAAGCCATGGGGCACATACCCTGGCCATCTCCTGGCCACAGTGGGACCACGCTGCTGCTGATAGAGGGGAAAGAGGGAGGTGAATGCAGCTGGAGGGCATGAGAGGACACCCCACTACCCAAAAGTCCCCTGCAGTATGAGCACCCCAGCTAGGGTAGGCAGTGGGGTGGGGGGACATTGTGAGCACCAAGCACAGCTTCTCCACGCTCCCCTCAATGTCTGCATGGATAATAACACTCCACATATGTGAGACGACCAGGCAGGCAAGGAAATGCAGAGCAGGGCCACGAGATGTGTCCTTTCCCTGCTTCTTCAGCCATCTGACCTGGGCCAGGAAGTCTGAGGTGACCCTGGCTGGTATAATCAAAAGGCAGAATCGTGGAGTAAGACACAAACCCCTTGTTCTTCCCGGTTACACCAAGAAGCAGCACCAGTGACATTGACACATCTGCCAAACTGCAGGAGAAAACCTCACCTCAGGCATAGCAGAGCTTCCCTGCCCCAGCCGAGGGATGAGCAGCCACTGCAGAGGCTTCCAAACAAGGAGCTGACACCAACCAGCAGAAAGCTTCAGTGTGGGTGCTCCAGACCACTGCCAAAACTTCTGCAGACTGAATGTTCCAGACCTCCCGTAACATTTGGATATTTCACATACATCGTACAAACCCGGTTTATTTCGGGAATTATATGGTGATGGATAACTAGATGCAAGGAAAGGCCATTATACGCTATAAAAAGCTGCACAGTCTTCCTGCCTGCTCCGTGCTCTGTGACAAACCATCTGCTTTGCCTACACCTCCCTTTGTTTATCCTGCTCAGCTCAGCTGAAATTAAAATTGACAAAAGCAATTTCTCCCGATCAAGTTGTGAAGATAAGGGGAGCGGCTGCTGCACACACTGCCATAGAAACCTGGGCTACTCCAGCCTCTCCTCCTCCCTGTGCAGCAGCTCAGCCTGTGAAGTGCCCAGCTGCAGTGGGAAGATCCTCCTGCTCACGCCAAAGGAGAAACACAGATGGATTTAGCCACAGGAGATCCATCTCACAAGCACAGAGCTGAGAAGGAGTTTTGTTTCAGCCGTGTTCCGATCCCCTCCCCTTGGATTCAGAAGTACAAAGTGGCCCCTTTGATTAGAAAAGCACATTTGGATGAATTTGGAATTATTTCCCCTTTCGCAGGAAGGGAGAGGGAAAGGCAGTGTGTTTGCTCAGAGAACATTTCTGGAGTGTTTGAGAACCTTCTAGGTTATATTTACACTGCTACAGCACTTTTCTCTCTGCAAAATACGGGTCCAGGCTGCAGATGCAGCTGTAGCTCAGCTCTGGCACCAAGCCTCAGGATCCAGTCCCCCAGCACTTAAGCCCAACCTCTCACAATACACCTGCACGTGGCTCCAAAAGCTGTAGGATGGGAGAGAGCCCCTCATCACCTCCTCCTGGCTCAGGGACCCTCTCCTCAAGGGGCTGGAGCACAAGCCCCCCTTGAAGCTCAGCGGTGTCAGCTCCTGTAACGTGTTTGCACCCCTCAGTGCTGCACCATGCGTTCAAAAGCCAGGAGCTGGAGGCACAGAGTGCAGCTCTTAAAGACAGGGGACCTTCATATTTCTACATCCAATTTCTTTAGACATGTTAATAGCATGAGGCCTCTTTTCTCCGAGATGCAGGAGCAGCTGCTCATGTCTCCACTGAATTAAGCTAAGGGCAAGTTTCATGCTTTGAAGAGAGGTTTTTGGGGTCTGGTATTTTTTTAAAACCTGAGAGCAAAGGCAGACATCAGAAAAACATCAAGCTGTGAGACATGCCATTTTCCCTGTGCTGGTATAACTCGGGAATAGCTGAATAAAACCGCAGTCCGTGTTCCTGACAAATTCCCCGGTGAGCTGAGTAAAGGCTGGAGAAATTCCACCCCAGAAGGTAATTGCTTTTTTTCTTTTTTTTTTCTTCCTGAAGTTATTAGAGTTGCAGGAAGGCCCTGAAGGAGAAGCCTTTTGACTTGTAGAAGCAGCAGACCTGTGTGTGCCAGAGCCTGCTGACATGGGCTGCACGCAGGGCTGGTGGGCTTCAGGGACCAGCTTTGGCACCTTCTGCAGGCACCCACAGCTCCATGACCACCCTTGACAGCAAAGGAAAGCTCTCGCAGCTCAGGTGAAACTTAAACAGAGGGTGCCTTGATTCCCAGCCAGCACTTGACCTCCTCCCTCTATTGTGCCAGGCTGACGTAGGAAGCCCCATGGCTCCACGGTCCTGCAGCCAGAGACGTCAGCCACTCAGTGCTACCAATTAATCAAGATGACCACTTTGATGGCATTACACATCAAAGGGAAGATAAAGGCTGATAAACCCCTCCACAGCTTTCCAAAACCCAAGCAACAGCACCAGCAAATCGATGGAGCCATTCTGGGTTGGCACAGGACATGTGCAACCCCAGACCTCAGGATCTGGATCTGCTCCTGGGTTTGTCCAGCATAAGCAAGATTAGATCTGGATCAATCCCAGACTCATCAGGGCTAAGCAAGATTAGACCACAGATCAGCCTCTGTATTGATTGTATAATTTGTCACTACTCTGCCTGGGAAAAGGAGGCTGCACCAGCACGAGGGAGTGGAGATGCCAGCCCTGCTCCCCTCGCTATATTCATTAGACATGTCATTCACTCAGCACAGTCATTGTTTTCTGTGATAAAGTACTTAAAATTCAGCAGCACACTCTTTCCTACATTTAAATAGAAACAGAGATTTACCCTCGGACATATATTATGCATTAAAGCAGTATTCTAGAAATTGGAGTAAGAATCCACCTGACGACTCATTTATCTGCAGCTAATGAGGCTCCACAGATCAGCACCCTGTGAATGCTCCCACCTGGACCAGAGCCAGAGGGACCAGGACACTGGGACAGCACGAGCAGAGGGAGCAGCATGTGGTCTGGGTAGTAACACCAGGGAGAAGCAGGCCAAGCATCCAAGGAAGCCGGGTACACAAAGAGAATGGGGAATGATCCACAACACCACTTGCTTGACAGCATCTGCTGGCGTCGGCCGATGCAATGTGACATCTTTGTGTCTGGGATGGGGATGTGACTTCTTCACTAGACCTTGCTAAGTTGCCCTGGGATTTTGAAGGGTTTGATGATAATAATAACCAGTTATATTTTTTTTTGCATGAGCTGCTTTTTATGCATCCCTGCCTGTAAGAGTTAGAGGGAATCAAAGACTTCGCAAACCTTCTGACAGCGTTAGGGATCGCAGCCCACTGCGAGCAGGGAGGGAGGGAAGAGCTCTCCTGGCCTCTGAAGTCTGCTCCTCCCCAGGGAACAGCGGAAAGTTATTTCAGCAATATTGCAACTGGATCAGCTGAGGAGACGACACGAGATGAATGAAATAATAGTGCTCTGTGGGCTGAGCAGGGCAGGATATTGCCCTGGCAATGCTCTTGCCAGCTAGCTGAGCATCAGGCAGGGCAAACCACGGACACCAGCCTCCTGCCTTCAACTTCTTGCCTCCAGCAGCAAGGACTTGTTCTGTCTGCATCTCTCCTCCGCCCTTGCCCCCTCGTGGGAGAGGGAAGGTCACTCCCAGGTGCAGACAATGAGTTGCTCAGTTGTGGCTGGTACAGGAACACCAAACCACAGCTTGCTTTGTTTGCTGACTAATAAATACACAGTGCTTGGGACTCATTTATCCAAGCAGAAGCCACCTCCAAAATTCCTCTGCAGTTTTTCCTGAGGTATCCACATCCCTTTCTTACTGACTGCACTACTGGAAGCATTATCTGCTGAAGACAAGCATTCTCACTTGTGTGTCAGGTAGCACCACTAAATCACTGGGTCAGGCTGCTGCCAGGGAGATCCTGATGGGGAAGGGCTGTGGGGATACCTGGTGCTGCTGGGTTTGTGGCCCCCCCAATCTCCCCTTTCCACCCCAGTCTTTGGATCAGGCCAAAGTTTGCCCTGTCCCTTGCACCAGGACCCCCGTGAGGGGCTTCATCTCCTGCAGACACTGGTTTCTGCAAATAACCCTGATGCACAGTTTCTGTCCCTGCTTATCCCAGTAAATATGTTTCAGTTAATGCAATTTGCTCTCACATTGAGTAGTGTTGAGCACAGCAGCTGCCAACCAAATATTACAGATATAAAAAAAGCAGCTCCAGCCCCTTGCTGGTGATTTAGGAGAGAAGGCTCTGCACAGGCATCCACATGTTGGAGGGTAAGCAATTCCCTTGGCCCCCCAAGACACAGCTGGGGTACACCAGCAACCAGCAGCAAAAAACACAGGGGCAAAGGACTAAATCACATTTGTACATCCTCCACCGCCCCTTTCCTCTGCATTATTGAAGAGAAAACATGTTCTCTTCTGGTCTTTATTCTTTCCCTTATGTGCTCGATTCCTGCTGCTGGTGAGTGAACTGAATCAAACGGTCCAAGCCCAGGTTTTGAAGCAGTGTGAAGCCACACTCTGGGTCTGATGCAGGTCTAGAAAGTCGCCCCAGTTCCTGCAGCTGGACAGAGCCAGCTCTGGGATCAGACAGACTCGGATATGTGCAGACCTGGGCTCAGCCTACAGCTGTCCTGGATCTGGATTGACTGAAAGCCCTGAGCACAACCCTTGGAGCTTTGAAATGCAGATCTGGGTCCAAACTCTGGGAAAGAGCCAATCCTGGGGAGCAGACCCATGGGCAGCAGCCACTGACTCAGGACCTGCACAGGACCATCAGTAGCATCGAGAAGGACCAAGTCAAAGCAAGGGCTCGGGGCCATCACAGCCAGGCAGTGTTTAAAGCCAAGAGCAGGCACCATGCAACAGGTTCCCCACCCTCACTTGAGCATCAGACAAATCCATGGCACTTGCAATGCCAGGGAATAATGGCATCACAGCAGCCTGTCTAGACATCCCACCAGGAGCCCACAGATCCCTCACACCCTCACCTCACCAAGGCCTTGCAGGACCAGCATCTCTTTCCCCAGCAAAACAACAACAACTCGCCTGCACCTCCTCAGCAGACACCATGGCAGGAGGGGGTGAGGGTCAGCCCCCCCCAGCATGCTGAACTGGAGGTGGGGAGGGGATGCTGCCCCCCACCCCCCCGCAGGGCACACGTAAGGGCAGGAGGTTAAAGCAGGCGCCAGCATCTCTATTGGAAAACCTCCCCCTGCAGAGCTCCATTGATTTTTTAAAATTAATCTATTTACAGCAGTTGGAGTTGAGCTGGCTCTAGGTGCTATTTAAGCTGCTTCCCCCGTGCCTCTCACCCAGCATTTGCATGGTGGGATGAAGTCAGATGGGGGAGTGGGAGCAGGGAGGAGAGCACCTCTGGGTGCTGCTGGGGCTGCACACCCAGGATGGGGTCTGAGCCTGGCAGCAACCACCCCACCTCTCCATCCTGGGTGCTCAAAGTGTCCCCCCCACCAGGACTAGGCTAGAAAAGGAGCCCCAAAAGCTTTGGGGGGCAGTGTTGGAAGGCCAGACCCCACCAGCCTGAGCTGCTCCAGCCTGGCAGGACCCCCAGCAGCCTCCACCAGAGATCCTTCATGCTTTGCAAAAAAGCTTAGCAGGGAGAATTTCTCCTCTCTGTCATTAACCTGACATAATGTCTTTCCTGCTGGCAGCTTTCAGGCTCAGCAGGTTTGTTATAAAATTCATTATCAGATATTGCAATCACAGTCACCTTTATTGGGCTCTGCATTTACAATAATTAGGCCAATAAACACTGATTTATAAAAATGACAAACAGGAACTCCCAGTAAGCAAGAAAAATGTGCTTTCTTAGTGAGCAGTTTCTCACAGGATGGAAAAAAAATGTAAAGAGGCAGAAACCAATCACCAGAGCTGACAGCAAAGTTAAGCAGGTTCTCCTGGGAATTTCCACTTGCCAGCGGAGCCCTCGCCAGGGATGGACCTGGGGTGCAGAGCCCATGGCCAGGCAGCCCAGCTTGGGGCTGCATCATCCTTCCCAAGGGGTTCAGAGCCAGGGGGTGGGGGAGATGCTGGGGGTGCAGTGGGAGGAGAAGGTTGTGGCAGGTGGTACAAAGGAGGAGGCAGAACAAGAACAAAGCAAAGGAGGAGATAAGAATCTGATGGGAGGGAAGCACCTTGGCAGGGAGGGAGGAAAAAAATCCCTGCCAGGTATAGCAAGGGGAGAGCAAAGCAGTAGGGCAAGGTGGAGCTTCAAGCCTCTATGTTAGGAAAAAACGTGAGAGTCTCAGCAGGGATGAAGGAGAGGAGGTGTCACCTGAGGAGACAATGAAGATGCTCTCTGTTTGTCTGGACCTCTCCAGAGGCAGGTGGGGCTGAGCTCAGGCTATGGCAGCAAGTTGAGCCCCGCTGCAGCAGAGCCTGGTGGGTACATCGGGTGGAAGGAAAGGGCAGACAGGCCAGCAAGGCACCGCACATGGCAGATGAGGGATTGCAGTCATGATCGCAAAAGCAAAGACTCACCGAGTTGAGGAATAATCTGGGGTGCATCCAATCTAGCTGTGGGGCAGAGAGGCAGCGAGGCTGTAGCACACAGCATGGGGGCAGCCAGCACCAAATGGGGTGCAAACCCCAGGGTGGGCACTGGGACAGCCCTGTCTTGGGGTTGGGAGACCTCCCAGAGGCTGAGTCATCCAGGCTTCAGCAAGGTACTGGGACAACCCACAGCAGCTCCAACAAACAGCCCTGGAGCACCAAGAACCCTCCAGCTCACTGTCAGTGCGGCGGGTGGCCTCAGGACATGGCTGCCTCCAAAAGCCACTGGCACGAGGTGCCCAGGTGGGAGGCAGCAGGGTGGCAGCCCTGTGCCATGACCCCACAGCCATCCTGCTCCCACAGAAGGGCGAGCAGTACGTGCCACAGTTCCTCACCACCAATATGCTCATAGTCTGCCCTCCACACCCTCTCTGCAGCCCATCTGTGACCACACATGGCTGAGGCATGCTGCAGCTGCAGGGGAGGAGAGGAAGAGGAGGAGATTCCCAACCCCAGCCTGGCACAGGTGCCATTCCCCTTCAAGGATGGGGCTGGGTAACACACACAGCCATGACCCCGCAGCTCCCACCTCACCTGCACACCCCCCAGCCTCCTCCCTGCTCTGTTTCCCACCTTTTTTGTCAATATTCACCTCAGTTTTCTCTCGTTGATCCTCAGCACCCTGTGCTCCTGGAGCTGCTCGGAGCCTGCTGCCCTCCTCTGCCAGCCAAGGGGCAGCAGCAGTACAGCCCAAACCTCCCTGCACCCATCCCATCCCCTATAAACCCTCCCAGGATGGGGCAGCTGAGCAGCATCAGCTCCAACCACCTTGCTCATGGGGAGCACCTGGTGTCCCAGGGGGAAGCCCAGCTGGCTGGAGCAGCCCCTCCAACCTGGGCACCCCCAGGTGCATCCAGAGGGAAGTCAGCCCACAGCAGCACCAGCTGCTGAATGCCAAAATTCATAAAGAGCCTTTCACTGGCTCTTTCTGTTCAGGGCAGACATGGGCAATCATGCTGACTTTGTTTCACTTTATTTATTTTATTGATTTTTCAAATAGCTGCTTTTTTCCCAAAAGGACCCTGAAGCCATGCACAGCCTAACTGTACATCTGAGTGCCGAGGAAGAGGCAGCTAGGGCTGCAAGGAGACATCCCTGGGCAAGGACCAGGCAAGCCCCCATCTCCTGAGCCTCAGGATCTCCCCAGAAACCCCAGCACAGCCAGGGTATTCACCCGCCCGTCACTGGGATGCTGCACGTGGTCTCAGAGGATGAGGGAAAAGGATGCTCACAGCATCACAGCACGATTAATTGCAAGGGCCATCAATGGGAGGTTTAATGACAATTAAAGAAAAATTAACTGTGTCGAATTTCTTCAGTTTAATGGATTCCTTCTTGATTAGTAGCATTCAGAAGTAATCTCAATTCCATCTTCACTTGCTTTACTAAGTAAACAATATTAATGTGTATATCAGGTGACAGAGTAAGATAATGCAAGAGTGTATGTGACACTGAGCTGCATTGATTCAGCAGGAAATGTTTAATATGTTAATATTAAATATCTCAGGTATACTAATCATCTGGTTATTCTCTTCACACAAGCCTAGCACAATGCAGCCATTTTTACAAAAAGAATGGGTTTCTCACTGTTGGGTTCATGGCCATGGCGAGATCTGGGCCCTGCACTCCTTCAAAGGGGAACCTGTTGCCTTTCCTCACACCAAGGGGCTCATCCCTGCTGCTGGAGAAACCCAGAGCATCCATCCATCCTGCAACGGACCCACAGATCTGTAGCAGGACATCTGCACCACCTTGAGACACCAGGCTGGCCTCATCTACCTCCTCCCCACTGCACCTCCAATGGTCATCACAAAACCACCCGCTTCTAACCGAGCAGGGTGACAATTAAGGGCTGCCTGCATCACCAATGGTCACTGTGATGACCAATGATAGGACAAGGGGCAATGGATGCAAACTGGAGCACAGGAGGTTCCATGTGAATATCAGGAGAAACTTTTTCACTGTGCGAGTGCCAGAGCACTGGCACAGGCTGCCCAGAGAGGTTGTGGAGTCTCCTTCACTGGAGACATTCAAACCCCGCCTGGATGCGTTCCTGTGTGATGGACTCTAGGTGACCCTGCTCTGGCAGGGGGGTTGGACTAGATGATCTTTCGAGGTCCTTTCCAACCCCTAGGATTCCATGATTCTGTGATTCTGTGATCACCCCGAGCATCCGTCTGCTGCCAGGAACACGGGACCTCACAAGAGCCCCTGTGCGGTGACTTTGGGCGATGGGCGCCGGGGGGACAATCACTGCAGGGCAGAGGGAGACACCAACCCCTCGCCCCCCAGGTTATCCTCTTCCTGGCTTCCTTACTCGCTGTACACCATCCCTTCGGATCTTAACAACCTTAAACTATTTTTAATAAAACGCTTTTCCGTGTGACACCGACACGAACGCAGCTTTCAATTACATTTTAGCACTCCCAGTAGGAAGCAGCTCTTTATTGGGAGAAGTGACTTACGACAGTGTGGGATTATGGGTTTGGTCTTTGCATCACAGATATTCAAAGCCTGGTGAAAATAAAAACTGCTCAGCACATATGCTGTGGATGAGCCAAGCCTTGTGCACGGGGAAGCACTTCTGGAGAAGTTAAGTGTTTGAAATAAAACCGTGTAGTCATCTAGTAGAACAGAGACATGAAATTGTTATTTATCAAGATGAAACTGGCATTTGGATAAAATTCTCCAGTGCTGTTAATAACTTCTGTTGACGAGGGAGTCACAACAGCAGCAACGAGGTAGACGTCCCCCTGAGCTCGGAGGAGCAGGATTTTTCATGGGCTGTGAGCAAGGAGAAGCATATGTCTTCGGTAATAACTTTCTGAGCAGCTCCATCAGAACGGCCACCAGGAATTTGTCTTTTTCCTATTCTCTCCAAAAGCTTTGTCAGCTTTGAATAATCTGCTGTGACTACAGGCTGCCAGAGTGCCACGTGGCCACGTGCATCTCCAGCATGAAGTCCAACTCCCCGAGCAGTTTTATCATAATGATTAAGTTTCTTAACTTAAATCAAGGATGTCTCTGGAGTTCCCTATGACAATGTGAACTTAAGATAAACAATGAATGATGAATAGGCCAATTATGGAAACTTCCCTTCAGCTCAGGCCCTATGTGGCTGATTGGTAAGAGGAGGTATGGGTCCTCTCATCTGGCAAATGTAACACCAAATGGGATGGTTTGAAGGAGAAATGGTTCTGTGTAATCAGCCACTGGCTAATGAGCAATTTCCTTTTTTATGGGGTTTTTCCTTTTCTCTGTTTGCTGTCCAGGATGCTGGAAGTGGGAAGGGAGCTGGCAACCTGATGGTGTGCGTGCAAATGCTTCACTATGGGATGAGTCACCCAGAGGCCACCGGGTCCAAGGGGTGGTGGTGCTGCTCTGGGTGGGATGGGAGTCTAGGGCAAAAGCTGCATCCCCCATCCCTCACTTGGACTTCTCCCTGCTCCCAAAGACCCCAGGGGCAGTGGCACCTGCAAACTCCCCAGCAGGGCCAGCACCACCCTCTGCCTCCACAGCAGGTCCCAGTCCAAGACACAAAAGCAGCAGGAGGGGGTTAAGGGCTGCATGAGGGTGCTGTACATGTCTCCTGAAAGAGACACCCCCCCAAACTGGAGAGAGCACTGATTTGTAAGGGGGACAGACACCTTGGACCATGGCTGCAGCACCCCAGACAAGAGCAGACAAAGAGAGAAGCAAGAAGCATCTCCTCTACCGAGAGACACCCCCAAAAAGCACCCAAGAAGGGACAAAGCCTGGTGGGAGTGAACACAGCAGGATCCCCTCTGGGTGCTGCAGCTCCGTGTTGCTCCACCTGGGAGCAGGTGCCAGTGCTGCCACCACCCCACCCTGCCGGGACACCCACGAGGCGCCGCGTCCCGCAGCAGACGAGATGATTTACTTACTACCTATGGAATTGCCCAATTAATTCACTATCCACATTAATATTATGGCTCATTTTTAACTTTACTGTCTCCATCATTCCAATTTAGTGCTGCTCAGAGATGCTGCCACTGACCTTAATGGGTTTTTCATTATAACAAAGAGCACCGTATTAAT
The DNA here is from genome assembly GCA_013398125.1 of Aegotheles bennettii. Taxonomy (NCBI): domain Eukaryota; kingdom Metazoa; phylum Chordata; class Aves; order Caprimulgiformes; family Aegothelidae; genus Aegotheles; species Aegotheles bennettii. The sequence continues at coordinate 417,361 of VZRW01009861.1, read as the reverse complement.
CACAATGGGTTTTCGGCTGGAGGTTGCTGCCCAAGCCCCAGTGCTTTGGGGAGCTGCTTTTCAGCAGTTCAGAGACCTGTTTTATTTCTGCTGGGCTTCTCGCCCCCATTCACATCGTGTGTGAACCTCCGCACTGTCCAGGAGGAATTTCTTGGTATAACATTTCCAGGCACAGAGGTTTTATGCAGCAGTCAAGCCATGCTGCGGAAATGATAGATTTCTCTGGGCAAATTGGAGCGTGCAGTAGAAAACCAAAAGGATGCACCAGTCGTAGCCAATGAGCCTTTTATTGTCCTGTATAAAAATCAAACGCCTTTTAATCATTTCAAATGTTCTTCTGGGTATCAATTAGTCACACATTAATATCAGTATTGCTTCTCTTCCTCAGTTCACATCAGATTAAGTTCTCCCCCGTCATATAGACTCATGCTCATTAGCTTCCAGGAAAATTAGTGATTGTTCTCTCTTCATGGGAGATTTCCATCAGAACTGCTTTCTATACAGAGAACCTGATTGTCATCTTAAAGAGATTAAGGCTTTTTTCCCCAAAAATTCTTGTCTTTTCATGGAAAACCTTCTTTCTTTTTCCTTTTTCTTCCCCTGAAAACCTGAATTCTGAGCCAGAGCACTGGGGAATGGGGGAAAAAAATCCCATTCCTGACTAGCATCACCTCGTGGTTTCTGTGCCTCTCTGCATCCCAAATACCCGTCTCCCTGTCGGGATCCAGCAGTTGATGGACAGCCCACAGCTGCCAAGGGGAAGGACAATTTGGGTCGCGTGGGGTTTTTGCTGCCATCAATCCAGCCCCGGATCAAGGCTGAACATTTCTAACCCTCTCTATGGAGAGTGGTGGTGTGGAGGGGTCTCATCCTGCTCCCTGCTCTGCACAGGACCAGGGCACAGGGGGCTGAGCTGGCTCCAGGGCTGCATGTGCATGTGTGTGCACATGTGTGTGTGCATGTGTGTGCATTGTGTGTGCTCACTCCTGTTGCTGCCCACCCCTCCTGGCCAGCAGTGCCCAGTCTTGCAGGCTGTGGTGTAACGAGGTCTCCAGGCAGGACTCCCCACACCCCCACCACTCCCTCCAGTAGCTCCATCCCCGGCACTCACCAAGCGCTGGGAGGGACCGATGATATTTATTGAGTTTTATTAACTCCCAGCCCTGGGAGGTTCTCACCTCTTCCAGCTAGATCAGACACCCGACTCCTGCCGGAGTTACAGTGATTGCCATTAAAAAGCTTGACATTTACCTTACAACAGTAATAAAATAATAATGCCTAATTTGGTTTACGAGTGGTATTTGCAGTGTTTCCTGTGCCTGGAGTGGGGATATTGTGAAGATCACTGCTATGTTGATCAATTATGTCTGCTTAACGGCTCTGCTGTAATTCTTTCCTGTAATCACAATCCTCTTGCAGTAGAGCCGCTCCAAAGTTTTCCTTTGAAACTGTGATTTTGACAGGAAAAGCAAATGTTTTCAGATACTTCAGTTTCCAGTGAATAACAAAAGCTTTGGAGGTGAAACTTTCCAGTGAGAAGTGGAGAAAGATGAACCGGGTGTCTGCACAGATTTGCTGCATTTAGATTTCCAGAACCTTTCAGATGTTTTCAAAGGCTGTTTTCATTAAGAAGCAATTTTTTTCTCCTCTAAATAACCTGCTCTCTTTCACTCCTCAACATAACTCCCTTCTGTTATTGGCCTCTCAAATATTAAAAACCCCTGGTGTGTTTTGCATCTCCAAGCAATTGCTACCAAGGGAAGGGGTGAGGAGCTCCTGCCTGCATCCCTTTGCAGGGAGCCAATAGACACTGGGGCACACACCCACACCCCCTGCACACACACACCTGCACACACACCTGAACGATGCTTCCCCCCACCTATTCACCTGCTCCACTTCTGTCCTGCTTGGATTTACCCCCAGCCTGCAAACGGCGATGCCCCACCACACTGGCAAAGCCAGCACCAGTCCTGCTGAAAGCAATTTTTTTCCCTCTGTTTCTCACCCTGCACAAAACTCGATGTGGATTTTTCTTCTTTTCAGTGCAATTTTAATTAGTGCATGATGCGCTCTGGGTTTTTATGAGCATAAACAGCTTGGAAAACCAGCGCACGCCAGCTCCTCTACACCAGGGAGCCTCATCCTGTTCAGACTAGAAGCTTCATGCTGGATTTCTGAAAGCCTTTCTTAAGATGGGTTCATTTCCACGAAGGAATGATATGATTTCAACAAATGGAAATTTTTGAACGTAGAAAAAAAAAATAACTCAGGAAATTCCTGGCTAGGCCAATTTTGGGGCAAGGCTCCACGCAAACCGTGCGTGGGATGCCAGAGCCCTCCATGGGGAGAGCTTGGGTTCTGCACCACATTGCTGAGGGCTGGCTGGGGCACATACCCCATGCATATGTGAACAAACACACGTGTGTGCATACACAGCAATGCACAGCCATGTGCACACATGCATACATGCACACACACACATCTGGATGCACACACACATGTGGATGCACACCCATGGACATACACACATGTGGATGCACACACACACACATGTGGATGCACACCCATGGACATACACACATGTGGATGCACACACACACACATGTGGATGCACACCCATGGACATACACACATGTGGATGCACACACACACACATGTGGATGCACATCCATGGACATACACACATGTGGATGCACACACACACATGTGGATGCACACCCATGGACATACACACATGTGGATGCACACACATGCACACCCATGCCCACACACACACACATGCACACACCTGTACCTCCAGCCACACCATGTCCCCCCAGCACACAGACACCCCACCAGCTCCCAGGCTGCCCCCACTACAGAAGCCCCCTGCACGCCTGAGCATGGGTGAGCAGCCCCCCTAGAGCAGCAGTGCCCGTGTCCTCAGAGCCCCCAGGAGAGCCCTTGAACAGCCTGGGCACCTCCAGCCCTCAGTGCATGGGCTGAAACAAAAAAACACCTGGGACCCTGGACATGATTGATGGGACCCTCGACGTGACTGATAGGACCCTGGACATGGCCAATGGGACCCTGGACGTGGCTGGTAGGACGCTGGACATGACCAATGGGACTCTGGGTATGGCTGATGGGACCCTGGACAGGATCGATGGGACCCTGGACATGACTGATGGACACGGTGCAGTGGAGCCTTGTGCAGGTTCTTCTCAGCAGCGTGGGAATTGCTTGCACCCTGCAAACAGCGAGCGCTGTGGGAGCACCCGGGGCCGGGCAGGCTGAGGGGGAAGCTGGCTGCTGCCGTCGTGGGGGCGGCCGTGACCCAGCCTTCCCTGCCGCATGTGCAGCCCAGAGGCTCTGAGACTCCACCTCGGAGCAAGTTCTGTCCTCACACACGGAGGAGACCATGGGAGGGACGGCTCGGGAGAGCCCGGAGGACTGCCGCTTCTTGGACGTAAGTTCAGGGCTTGCTTTGCCACCGTGCAGCCTGTCAGCGTGACAAATGTCTGATGGGCAGGTGCACCCATCGCTCCTTGAATCGCCAGCAGACCTCTGGCTATCGCTGTTTTGTCATTAATTAGGCAGAAGCATCCAAGACGCGAAAGAAGACCTGCACCAGATACCAGACCTGCGGGCTGCTCCTCAGCGTGCTGCTTATTTCTCTTATTCTGATATTTTTTGGTGTCAAGTATCTCTGGAACCCAACACCCCGAAAAGTAAGTAAAAACTTTCTGCTCCGGCGTTTCCGAGTGCCTCCCCCTCACCCAGAGCCGTCCCCCCGACTCACTGAAACTTTTAACTACACCCCGAGACCCAGGCAACTTTACCAAATGTATTTTCTTAGACCACAAGTATTCACGGGACTTATAAAAACCTTTGTATTATTCACAACTAGCTTTTGCTTTATTCAAGCTGGGGTTTTTTCCTCTGTCACCACATTTCTTTCCCTGACTGACAATTCCAGGGGATGGGAGCTACACCATGAAGAGTTAAAGTTACTCTTATTTCACCGGCAGCAAATTTTATGACAAGGAAGAAAATATTTTCCATTTCATTTCAATTATCTTGCCAGAAACTGGTGGAAAAGTCATTATGCCACTGCATAAAGAGGAGAGAAAGCCAGGACGCAGTGGTGATTGATTGTCACGGATTATATTTCTTACTTTAATGTGTCTGCAATGTGAGGGGACGGGCAGGCGGATTAGCTTTTGGAGGAGCTCCTGCTAACTGGATTGTGCTCCTTTATTCCCAGCGCCCAGACAGAAGCTGCCGTAAGGGCTGAGCACGTTGGGGGTGGCATCTCTGCCCGCCCCAGCCAAGATCTTGGCAATTCTGCCAACCCCCCCTATTTTTTTGGCCCATATGCCAAGCAGATCGCTTAACCTTGAAGCCAACAGCCTGCCTGGTGCTCCTCATCCTCCTCCCCATCGAGTTTCCATGCTCACCCAGGAGGCCTCGCTTTGCACCCTGGTGCCAGGAGGTTTTGCCGACTCTCAAGCACGTCTCCAATATTCCCATGCACAGCCAAGGCAGCCTCTCTCCCTCTTTCCCACGGTGGCATCTCCTCTGTGCTCCCTGCCCCACGCCAGCGCTGCACCAGGGCTGCCCTCCCACCGGGCAGAGGAAGCACCCTGCTCGCTGGAAACTTTGTCTTCTTATCAGCAAATGGAAATAAATGCTCCCCAAAATAAAAGGAAAGGTAATAAAAGCCATATGTGCCTCCAGGATCCTGCCAAGGCGGTTATAAAGTCTCTACTGTTCCTCAAAAAACAGGGTGCGTGCCAGCACAGGGGGAAGAGGCTGTTAACCCCCAACGGGGAGGTTCTCCCTGAGCCTTTCCCAGAGCCATTGCCGCAGCCTCGGAAGCATTATCCAGGGCACTGGTCCTTGGCATCCTCACCAGCAGGCACTGGTGGAAGATGGAGACTGTTGGTGTTTCCAAAAGGCCTTCACAACACCTGATGGGCGATGAGCGAAGCACGAGGTCACAGGAGCAAAGGTATTCCAGGAATGGAGCTGTACGCTGATGCTCCCAGCATCTGGCAATGCTGTGTCCTCTGCATCCACGGAGCAGCGGCTTCTCCGGCTGGTCTGGGAGTCCTCTGGGAACAGCAGGATGGGGGAGGCTAGAGGCTCTTCAGAGAACAAAACCCCCTTTGGGCTCCCTTCATGCAACCAGAGAATGGAAAAAAAAATCTTTAACTTGTTCCTCTGAGGGATGGTCTTGGACACGGTGCTGCCCCCTGCATGGCAGCATCCCTGCCAGTCCCATCGCTGGTGAGCGGAGGTGATGAGTCAGCTAACGAGGGGCTCGCTGCAGTCTCGCAGGGACACATATTTCAACCATTCACCAGCAAGAGTCATTTTTAGCCCATAAAACATCTCGCAGCTCTCTGGGCAGCACGGAGCCAGCCAAGCCCAGATGGGTTCGCTGGCCACTGCGCTGGCAGAAGTAATTCTTTGTAAATGGAGAGGCACTCGAAGGTAAGGTGCCACTGGGGATCCTACCCTCCTAGAAATGATTTACTGCACCGTGCACATTTTGTCAGTCAAAACCAAAGGCCTTCCAGCCATTTTAGGCTCCAGACTATTTTTTCCATACCATAAAATCCATTGACAGCCATATATCTTTACAATAGCCTCCTGCCGACTAGCAGGAGATGCTCATGGCTGCCAAGGCGCTCATCGCTCCTCTAACTCTTCAGCAGGGGCAAAGGTACCCGGCAGTTACTGCCTGCATGGCCGGTTCGGTGCCCAGGATTCCTCTGGCAGCTGCAAAATGGGGGATGTGGATGCTGCAAACACTGCTAAGGGGCTTTGAACCCTCTGATGGGGAGCGATACCCAAGAACCAGGGGTTACTGAGGGGGTTGTTGGGCACTGGAATGGGTTGCCCAGGGAGGTGGTGGAGTCACTGTCCCTGGGGGTGTTCAAAAAACGGGTTGATGAGGCACATGAGGCCATGGTCTAATGGTTAGGAATGTGATGGGATAAAGGTTGGACTTGATGACCCTGGAGGTCCCTTCCAACCATAATGATTCTATGATTCTATGATTGCGAAAGGGGGTTTGGGTTGTGAGCACAAGCAGAGCCCCTGCCCCACACCTGTGCATTGCTGCAGGGCCAGGGTGCTCCATCCCCTGCTTCACAGCCATGCCAAGGGATGAACAGGGCTCCCCCATCCCTGTGCCTCCATCACCCCTCCCTGCCCTGTGGACCCGAGGGCTTTTGCAGAAGCCCTTTGCTTCCTCGCAACACCATTTGGTTTGGGAAGTGAGACTCCCCCAGGCTCGCCAGGTCTCGCCGCACCACCAGCATCAATTTTGTGCTTCAGAGAGCATCTGCCACTGCTCGAGCTGTCAGGGTCGGGATCTGCAGGGACTGGATGGCTGCCGGGCCGCTGAGTGTGGTGAGCACCTGTGAGGAGGAGAGGGCTCCTCCCCCGGCACGGCTCAGCCCGGCTCCCCGCGGGGATGAGTGCCCCGGGAAGCCGGCTGCTACGCCCCGAAGCTCTTCAGCAGCCCTCGAGGAGGTCTTTGATCCACAGGCAATCCTTGATCTCCTCCAGGCAGAGGAAGGCTTCTACTTCAGCCTTTCCAGGAAAAACAGAAGGCGCAGAGATGGAGCAAGGGAGCCAAGGACACTGTGATGGAGCAAGAAAGATGGGGACACAGTGATTGGGCAGGTGAACGGGGATGCAATGATGGAGCAAGCAAGCCAGGGTTCTCCCTGGAGAAGCGAGGTTCCTTGGGTTCAGGACTTCAGTCCAACCTGGGATGTAAACAGGCTCACATCACAGAAAGCAGCGGCAAAGGCTGAGCCATGGCAAAGCTTGTGTGTGGGGTGAGCACCTTCTCCTAGGCTTGACACACATGTCCTCCTGCAGCCTGGCCTTATCCTGCCTTTCATCCCAGCCCTGGTGCCTGGGAGCTGCCTCTTCTTGAGCTGTCCAGACAATTATCCTGACTCAGAGCCAGGTGTGAGAAAGCAGCCAGCCCCGTGGCAGGGTACCCAGCATCAGTGGTCATGGACCCAGCCCGCTTGCCCACCAGCCAGAGTGTGAAATCAGGTGGGGGCTGAGAAGACCCCTGTGCGGTTTTGGCCTTTGCAGGTTTATGACATGGAGCACACGTTCTTCAGCCATGGCGAGAAGAAGAAGATCATGATGGAGATTGACCCACTGGCCAGGACAGAGACCTTCAGGAGCGGGAACGGCAGCGAGGAAATCCTGGAGATCCACGACTTCAAAAACGTGAGTGCCAGGGTTTGTCCCTGGGAGCCTGCTGTCCTGCAGCAGGATTGATGGGATCCCTCAGGACCCTTCAGGGTTGCTGGAGCAAGGCCTGGGATAATCAGGGAGAGCAATGCCCATATGCAGACTCTCTAGGGATGCTCTCAAAGGAAGAGATGTACATCTACATAAGCTTCCACCAGTATTTAATAGTGGTGTGATTCAGTTCCAACAAAATACATCTTAAAAGTAAGACCTAGTTATTGGATTTACCCTTGCAAAGGAACACAATCATCATAAATCTATCCTATGCCAGTACATTTGTCTGTCTGGAGAGCATTAAAACCTCCTGACAATGTTGTAGGCTCTCTCTGAAACCTAATTAAAATTTGTAGGGAAATACCCTGTGCAGTGACATATGGCAAAATTCTCAGCTAATAGCCTAGCGGGAACTGGGGGCTGAATGTTCATATAACCATAACGGTCAGATGCTAGTCTGCATATTTTTATTTATATGATAACTAGAGCTCATGATAGTTATAAGGAGAAGGGGAGCGAGGTAAAAATTTGATGACTATCTACCTTAAAATATTTGTAAAAAGCCCAGCTCTCCCGAACCATAAAATTCAATATCCCTTAGGAGAACCTGTTAGTACATCTTAGCACCACTGCTGAACAGGGTTTGCACAGAAACATCAACAGGAAAAATACAACTAAAGGCTCACCCAGCTGCGCCGGCCATGCGATGGGGTTATTGATCCTCCTGCCTTGCCCTGACCACTCTTTTGGTGTTGGTTTTGATGCTGCAGGGAATAACTGGCATCTTCTTCGTGGGACTTCAAAAATGTTTCATCAAAACTCAGACTAAAGTCCTCCCTGAGACGACAGAAGCCAAGATCCCTGAGCTTGAGGTAGGTGAATAAACCAGGACACCCTGCTGAAACCTGCTCCTCTCCCCAGTGTTGGGAGCCACCATCCCCACCACCCTCCCATCCACTCTCGCCTTCCCGGAGACTCCACACTGGAGAAATAATGAGTTGTGATTGCTTTGTAAAATGATCTTATTTCAGAGGATTGCTTCTAAAACCAACAAGTGGAGAGAGATGGGATTAGACAGCCGACAGACAAAAACCTCTCGGCACAATGCCGGAGATCAAGAACAATAATCCTGTTGTAGTCAAAAGGTCGCAAGGCAGCTCAGGATTAGCAGGCACCAAAAAGTCAATCAAATTGTTTTCCCCAAGAATTGTGCCTCGTGTTCTCAAGCAGAATGAGGCAGAATTAATGAATTTAAAAGAGCAGCCACGTTTGAGAAACACGATTTGAGAAAGCTCTTGGCGTACAGCCCTGGGAGGTGGGACGTGCTGGGATGGGGCCACCTCCCTGTCCTGACGGACCTTCCTTCCATCCATGTGCCTGATTGCTTCTCAAACCCATTTAACTTTGCCCACCACATCCTGCTGCAAGGAGTTGCACATTTTGCATGGAAATTGTGTTTAACTCCATGTTTTAACCCCTCTCCAACAGTGTAACCTGGGGTGATGGCTCAGTCCCCTGGAAGCTGTTGTCCCCTGTCCCCAGCCCCATCCCCGAGCCCCTGGCAGTGGCACAGCCCCCCTGCCTCTCTGTTTGCAAGACGAAGGGTGGTGGCAGATTGAGTCCCCCCCAAGGAAGCTGTTGCAGATAAAATGCCAGCAGGACACATGTTTGAAACGAAGCGTGGGCAGAAACATTTCCCTGAATCATGACCCAAATTCCCAGACACCGATTCTTTGATTATGCCATAAGAAGCTAATAGATCTTTTCAGCTACCGTCATAAAAGGGATATGACTTCCCAGGCTTTAGCAGAACATTGCCCCGGGTAGAGAGCTGAAATGTAAAACTCAATGAGATAAATGTAGATTTAAGCTCTCGTCATCTCTTCCCAGAGCCCAAACACCCCAGGCCCTTCGGGCAGCAACTGCCCAACCCCGAGGCTTTCACCAGAGACCCTGAAAACCACTCAGACTGGGTCAGGTTGTGTTAGAGCTTTCCTAGCACTTCCCAAAGCCATAAGGAAAAATGCTATAAAAGAGAAATACAGCTCCAGACGCCTTCTGGAGAGAAAAATGCCATTTGCCAGCTTGCTCTATGGGCCACCACCACCAATGTAGACAATGTTGCCTTGGCAGATAGCTCAGCACAGACCCATCCAATAATCTTTATATATCTCCCTCCCTAAGAGCCTGCCAAAACACCCCACGGACTAATGCAACAGCAGAGACATGTGGTATAAATTACAGATTACGGCCGTGCAAAGAATTTCTGTGGGGAATAAATTAAAGTGTTCGATCAGAGAATCAGTAGCAGACGGAGAGAGAAATTAAGTAGTAAGAGCAAAGGAGAGAGATGATGTTTTAATCTCAGGTTCTAAATGAGCTGGGGTGCTCCAGAAGGCTCTTCCAGATGGTGGGGACTGCACAGTAGAAGGCTCTTGAAACATGATGGACGGATGGAGGAGAAAGTGGGATGGTGTTGGATGGAAGTGGACAGGAAAGACAAGGTTCCCTGTGAGGACCAGTGAGGTATTGCATATGCACTCAGCAAGCACCATGAGCCAAGGCAGATGAAGTTCAGCTGCTCTCTGGGAGGGAGAGATGCCTATGGCTAAGCCAAGGGGAGGAGAAGCAGGCAGTGGTGAGGAGAGGGTGTCTCACCACTCCAGGGTGAAATATCATTCTTCTTCCAGGGAGAAGAAATCACGACCACCTACTTCGAGCAGTCTGTGGTCTGGGTTCCTGGGGAAAAGCCCATTCAGAACAAGGAGTTCCTGAAGAGCTCCAAAATTTTTGACATCTGCAGAGACGTGACCACCTACTGGATCCACCCCACACCGATAGCAGGTACAAGGAGCCATCTCCTCCCCTAAGTGTTCGTGAGCCCCCCTGACACCCACCCATGTCTAATGGTCTAATGGTTAGGAATATGATGGGATAAAGGTTGAACTTCATGACCCTAGAGTCCCTTCCAGCCATAATGGTTCTATGATTCTATGTCCCCTCTACCACGTCCCCCCCTGTAATGCAGTGGGAACCCATTTCCACAGCCTCGTTGTACAGCTCAGACACGAATACAGCGTTGGCTGCAGCCAGGAGAGCACATGGCCAATGTCACAGCAGGAGCTGAAGTTTCTCTCTGCAAAGCCCTTGTCTCTGCCGGCTCCCCACCGCCCTGCACTCTGCAGAGTGGCCACCCTCCTCGTAACAAGGCAAAAACCCCAACCCTTTGTACCTGCAGAGGAGCCAGCGCTGCTGGAAACTGGGACGCCTAAATCCTTGTCACCGCATGAACATCAGAGCCCGAGCAGACATCTGCATCTCAATCACACAACAGGGTTGCCACCTCCAGCTGCTCGCTACACAGCCCTCGCAGAGGTTGTGGCCTCCAAGATCCGCCGGCATAATTACCCACTCCCTCTAACCCACTTCTAGCCAAATGAGCTCGTTTAAAAACTCCTGCCGAGAGAACTCCCTCTGCACATCTCATCCCCCAGGTACCAGTCAGCTCATGGCCATCCATGGGCCCAGGAGCAAGTGGGCACCAGGGATCCCTGATGCAGAGGGAGGCTGCCATCCCCTTTCTGTTCCATCCGTCCCTGCTGTCAAACACTGCTGCAAGGAAAATTAATGTCACTGCGGGTCTCACCTAAGCCACCAGCAGATGCTGTAGCTGAGTATAATCTGCCCCAAATCATGTTGCTTTTTTCCTGGGGCTCTACAAACCTTCCCCACAGCAGCAGAGCCCACTGTGAGGACATGCTGCCCTGCATCTGCTGCCCTGGCAGCAGATGCCAACACCACACATGGGCACTCTCCACCTGTGAGCACAGGGAGGGGACAGGCCACGTCTTCTCTACCCTGTCCTCTGGCCATATTATCTCCTACAGCCCTTCTCCCAGGCCTGGTAAGAGCAGGAGGCAAAGCTTTGTTGGTGGGGCTGCCCAGGTCAGAGTGGTTTCCTCCTCTTCTTATACCATGGCATCACATTTTGGTAGAGACATTAATGCCTGGTTGTTGAAGGCAATGTTTGGGTGCTTCCTGTAGCTCCTGAGCTGGCTGACCTTGAAGGGGCAGAAGAAGAAGACCCTGAGCTGCTTACGGACAACCAGAGCTGGTTGGATGAAGGGAGCAAACATGAGGAGGAGAAGGATGCGCAGCCAGGGCCCAAGCGCCAGGCACGGCAGCTCACTGAGGAGGACCTGCCCGTCAATGACTATGTGAGTGCAGAGAACCCCACCCCGGGGGGCCCTGGCCACAGTCCCAGGATGTTCTAGCTCTGCTCCCGGGGTATCCTGGCCGTGTTCCTCAGGTGCCCTGGTTGTGCTCCTGGGGTGCCCTGGCTGTGCTCCTTGGGATGTCCTGTCCATGCTTCTGGAGTGCCCAGTCCATGTCCCTACGGTGCTCGACCCATGCTTCTGGGTGCTCAGTTTGTCCTCCTTGTCCATGCTTCTGGACTGCTCTGTCCATGCTCCTGGGGTGTCCTGGCCATGTTCCTGGGGTGCCCTGGCTGTGCCCCTTGGCATGCTCTGTCCATGCTCCTGGGGTGTCCTGGCCATGTTCCTGGGGTGCCCTGGCTGTGCCCCTTGGCATGCTCTGTCCATGCTCCTGGGGTGTCCTGGCCATGTTCCTGGGGTGCCCTGGCTGTGCCCCTTGGCATGCTCTGTCCATGCTCCTGGGGTGTCCTGGTCATGTTCCCGGGGTGCTCCAGCCACACATCCCCCTCACTGCGCTGACACTGGCTCTTCCTGGCAGTCGGAGAACGGGCTGGAGTTCCACCCTTTGTGGGACGAGCGAGGGTACTGCTGCGCCCAGTGCCGCCGCGCCAACCGCTACTGCCGGCGGGTCTGCGAGCCCCTCCTGGGCTACCACCCCTACCCCTACTGCTACCAGGGCGGGCGAGTCATCTGCCGCATCATCATGCCCTGCAACTGGTGGATCGCGCGGATGCTGGGCAGGGTCTAGCACCCGCCGTGGGTGTCCTGCACCCACCTGCCACGTCGCCAACCATCCAGATGCATCCCACCGGTACAGCACCCTCACCTGTCCCCCAGCATCCTGCCCTGCTCCCACGGGGTCGGGGGGGGCCGTGCTCGAATGCATCGTCGCCACGCTGAGCAGCAAGAGGCAAACAATAAACGTCTTGTATGAGCGATTGCAAAGAAAATGGGAAGTCGTTTAGTCTCAGGCTGTGATGCTTAATGGGTCTGAGAAGTGATCTAATTGCTCGGCTGCCTCGTCACGAGCATCCATAACTCAGGTATCAGGACTGCCAGCGCTGGCACGCCGGGAACGTGCGGAAGTCCCTAATTTGCTCACTGTTCAGCATCCCAGCGCTCTGCTCCGGCATGCTCCCATGTGTTCAGTAGCTCTTTGTGACAGCCCAGGGGTGGCACCAGTCCCCTCGGGAGCGATGTGCAGCGTGGCAGCATGCAGGCAAGGCAGGCACAGGGATCCCCAGGGAACCGGGTGGCCGGAGCCAGAGGGAACGGAGGCACACAGGACCCCAAGTGCCATCAGTTGTCCCCAGCCCTGTAACCAGCAAATAGGCAAAACCTGAGCTGCAGGAGGGACAGGTAAAGTCCTCAGCAGTGCAGCTGCCCTGAGCAGGACACTGCCTGCAGCAGTGCTGGGGGGTAGTGGCCAAAACACCTGCACACACACCCCCTGCACCCTCCTCTGCTCATGGCCTCGGTGCTCACGTCAGACCCCAGGTTCCAGCTTTCATCCCAGGGAGCTGGCTGCTCCGAGCAGCTTTGACATCCCGCGGGTGTCACGGGGTGAAGCCCTTTCAGTGTCACCGCGGGAGCACGTGCTACCACAGCAGGGGCTTTTGGGGAAACACCTGGACTGAGGAGCCTGCCCAGCTGTATGCACAGAGCAGGGAGGAGGGGTCGGGTTCTGCTCACTGCCACTGTGCTGGGTGCCAGCCGTGGTGTCCCTGGGGCTGCCAGGCCCTCCCTACTGGCTCCCATGGGGATGTGAACATGTTTTAAGGGCTGCTCCCTCCATCCCTGTTCCCAGCTGCACTGACAGCATGGTTAAAACTTTGGGAGTGCAGTGCAGCAGAGCTTCCTGCACAGTGTCCCCAGGGACACCAGCCAGCCCTGGGGACACCAGGCATTTCCAGCAAGTCCCCAGAAACATCTATTCCCATGACAGGAGATACCCAAGACACGGTGGGGATATGCAAAATCCTCCCTGCCACAGCAGCTGCAGGGAAGTGGAACCCTGGGGCCAGCCAGTGGTGCTCACATCGCAGCTCGGTGGGTCTGGACGGGTCACAAAGGCACATCCAACACCTTTGCCAGGACAGCAGTGACCCTAGGCCACCTGGCATCTCCCCCAGCACACGTCTGTACCTCCAGGACATCACTGATGTCTCCCCAAATGAAAGCAAGGTGTCTACATAAGCAATGTTTAACAAGGTAAGACCTCCACCCTCTGATGGGCACAGTGCCTGTCACTGCCCATGGGGATGGGCAGGCTGGACAAGCCTCCACACCCCCAGAGTGGGATGGACAGGCAGTGCTGGTTTTCCTGCAGAAGCTTGGAAACCTCTGGGCTCCCTGTGCCACCCTCTGCCGGCACCATCCCTGCCCACCCAGCATCACCTCTGCCACCCACCCACCCTGGGGGGGAGGTGACAGCAGCCGCTTGCCCAGCCCGGCACTGACACCAGCCAAAAAGGCACCAGCGCAGGGTCACCTCCCCCTGCACAGGCTTCCTGATGGGGACAGATTTATCCAAACCTGGCCCTGCTTCTCCCATGCTCCTGCCCTGTCTCCATCCACCAGCAGCTGTCAGCCATCTCTGCACCCTGCTTTCCGTACCCTGACACATCCAGCCTCACCACCCCAACCTGGGAGGCTTCCAGCCAGCCAGGCACTGACAACAGCCCCATTTATTCATCTGGGTTAAACACAGCCTAAGGATTTTGGGTGCTCCTCTTTGGGCTCCTCTGTCAGCAGCCAGGCTGCCCTGTACCCAGTCCTTTGCTGCACCATGGGGGGTTTGGCTGGGGAGCTCACCTGGCACCACAGCAGCATTTGCTGAGGGCTGACCAAGGGCCATCACTCCTACACGTGCCTTAGCCCCCCTTTCACGCCTGCTCCTCCCCGGGAGGGGGAGAGGCAGCCCCAGCAGCCAGGTGGCTGCTCCAAGCCACAGCCCTTGCGAGTTCAGTGCTTGGGATCCAAAAATCCCCCAAGCTGGGCAGGATGGGAGCTGCACTGCACCCCTGCAGCATCACGCTCAGGAAGACAAAGGCTTGCTGATGAAAGACCAGCAGCACCAAACCAACCAAAAGCTTAAATCCTCGTTTCTTGCCCCGGGGTTGGGCTGGGGACGCAGGCAGCTCCAGCTCCCCCCACTCCAGATGCACGTGTTTGCACGGGGCTGGACTCACCCGCCCGGCTCCTGGGCTGGGATGCTCCAGGCCTTCTGCTGCAGCACTGTTACACAACCACTGCTCGGAAGAGAATTCAATTACAGAAGTTATTTGTAAGCACAAGTGCACCAGTGTGGATGGGAGAAAGGCACAAGGAGGCAGCACAGAAGTTACAGCTGGCCCAGGGCGAGCAGGTTACCTCCCCACAGGGGTCTGCTGCTCTGCAGGGACTCCAGCTGAGGCATCTCCAGATGAAAAGACAAGCTAAGGAGGTTTCATAGAGGAAAATATCTTAATATTTATTGTGTCTCAGGACAAAAGAGTTCTACTTGATACACAAAACGAGTTGAAGCAGCATATAATACTGACAATGAAGACACAGCTGAGTCGGTACAAGGACACCTACCAAGGTAAAGGCACCAGGAGCTACATCACCAAACCTCGCTACAGCTTACAGAGCATCACTACAGCCCGTACTTCAAAAAGTACAACTATAAAAAAGTATATAAAACCCAGGGCAGGGATGAGAGAGAGCTTGGCAACAAGCCGAGACCTTGCTGAGCCAAGGGCTTCAGGCAGGCAGGGCCAGGTTTTAATGGGGCAACAGCCCCATCTTGAGAGCAACCACGCCTGGGAGGCGAGGGGACGTCGAGGGGCTGCCGGGGGCGAGGGGAAGCATCGCCCTCCTGACAGAGGCACTGAAGATGAGCACTGGGAGTCCCGTGAGACCGCCAACACCGTTGGCTTCGGCACGGCACCGGAGCGTGCCACCAAGGAGAGAGCTGGGGGCTGCTGGAACCACCGCAGCTCCGCTAACCATCCCGGGCGGTGGCACAGCAGAGTAGTGTTAGAACACGTCCCTGAGTGCACCAGGACAGCTGCTGCACTCGTGTCTATGAGCTAGTTGAGAAGAAGATCAGTCACAGTTCAAAGCAAGATTTCACAGAGAGGCATCCAGAGGAGAACTGGAGGTGGTGGCATCCTCGCCGGCACAGAGAGCACACCCTGCCATGCACGAGACAAAGTGTTAATGAACAAGGCTGGGTTCAGACACAGACAAAATGATGTAGCAGACGTGGCCTTGCAGGTGCCCTCTATCCCCACATGCTCCCAAAAGTGGTACCCGTCACTGTGCTGAAGGTCCCCAGGGATGCACCTGCTAGGGGTGCACCACCGAGCTTACACTGCTGGACAGACGTACCCGGCCACAGCTACACCATCTCGTACTGATTGTTGGTGATGTACTGGGACAGGCAGCAGGCGAGAACGATGCCAACCAACTGAAAAAGAGGAAAAAAACCCTGCACATCAGAGGTAGCCCAAACCAGGAGGCGGTGTTTCAGGGCAAAAGGCTGCCAAATTGCTCCAGAGCATCAGTTTTATAAAATCCCAAAACAAACAATGGGATTTACAAACCACAACATGGGCTGCTGCACCCTGGTTCGGAGTAACTGGGAGAGGCTGAAGCAAAAGATGCTGGCAGGCATCAGCCAAACAAGCTTCTCGCAAGAGATGCTCCACGTCCTACCCTGTTACATTTTGCTTCGTGAAGCATCTACTGTTTTATGGTGATTTTAGAGATTACACAGGTATCAGGAGTGTCACAGCCAATTACGCAGCCACCAGAGAACAGCAGCCACCTCTCCCCGTTGCAAGGACAGCAGGGAAGCAAGGATGCTGGTTTTGCATCACCATCTGAAGGACACACCACTGTTATCACAGCGTGACCACGCAGCACCCTCTCGCAGACATTTCGGGCCAGATCGTGCAGAAGCCTGACCTGCACAAGCCAAGTTAGAAGCACATTTGCACGATGGGTCCCCACAGGCAACACGACGCAGCAAGGCTTGATAAAAAGAGTGATAAAAGCCAGGAACCAGTTACAATTCCCAAGCCTGGCATCAGCAGAGATAATTTGGTGGCTCAGAGCGTGCAGCTCACCATGTGTGTGTCAGCCACGTCCCGGTGACCCCACAGCCCAGCTGAGGGGGGAGCAGGGGGAGTGGCTGGGAACAGCAGACCTGCACCAGCTCTCGGGCTCTCCGGGCACTGCTGAGAGTGCTTGGAAGGACCGGCTGGAGCTGGGGGCTGTTGGCTCCCGGCTCAGCGCATCCGCTACGGGAAGCACATGGCGACACGTTCCCAACAGGAGAAGTGTCTTGGCAAGGTTCTGCCTGGCAGCTCCTGCTACAGCCTCCGTGTGCCGGACCGAGGGGAAGGCAAATCCCAGTTCCTCCAAAGTCACAGCACTGAGCGTTCAGTGAGCTTCCACAAACCACATACAGAAGGGTCTGACCCCATCCCACAGCTCCCACATCAGGCAACCCTCGGCACCTCGGGAAAGCCCAGAGCAGCATCACCCCCTCGGCAAAGCCCAGTGCAGTATCACTGCTCCCAGCCCAGCGGGGCTGGGGCAGGGCCTCCCGCTTCCTGCCGGGATAGAGCCCGGCAAGCACAGCACTGCGGGGGCTCCCACAGGAAGCGTCCTGCAGGATCAAGTAAAGGAGAGGTCAGGGAGCGGGAGGAGAGGGAGCAATGGCAGGGTAAGGCAGTGTGTGGGGTGTGAGCCACCAGCACAGGCGCTCACAGGGACCGAGCCGCATAGAGGTGGTGCCAAAACACCTCCCCAAGAGAAGGTAGGGAAGTAGGAAAAGGAAGGGCATGATTTGATCCCGGCCAACAGCGAACACAGAGAGTTCACCCAGCACAGGCTCCATTCGGGTTTCCTCGAGTTGTTTCAGGCAGTTTTTCTCAAATAACCTGGGCTCAGGCAACCAGAGCTGGTGCTTCAGCCCTGGGTTTAAGAGGCTGGAGACTGCACAGTGGTGGGACCAAACCCGAGGGGAATGTGCAGAACAGACACTGCTCCCCAGCTGAAACAGGCTGGGTCTGCCGTACACACACCAGGCTTTGCACAGAAATCAAACATCCCCGGAGCCACACCAGCTTCCCTCTGCACTCTTCCCATGCCGGCCAGTAAGGGACATTACCTGGAAGCAGGCGATGCCAAAGGAGATTCCAGCCACAACGCTCATTTTTGACTCCATCGTTGACGTTACCAGGAAAAAACAACCCTGCAGAGGAGGGAACGCAAGCACACGTGGGTCCAGTGCTTTCCACCCCCCCGGGGCACACGCTGGCACCTCCCCAGAGCTCTGGGCAAAGGTGTTCCTCTGTGGGAAGTCACAGCTTCTGGCTGCCACCCTCCTGCCTGACCTCAGCAGAGGCATTTCCCTATCAGCCCAGCACCTCATCGAGGGGAGCGCTGCCCTCGGGCTGCTCCCAGCAGGAGCCCTGGGCTCAGCAAGGTGACTCATCAGAGGAACGTCCCCATCAGATGAGGGCACTCACACTCCCCACTGGGTCAGGACTTTGCACGGCCACTGGGAGACGTCAGCACTGCTGAAAATAACTTTACCAGGAAATCACCTCCTTACTCACCTGTTCTCCCAAACACACAGCCCTGGGCACAAACGCTTAGGTCCAGGTGGTCCCTGACCTCCAAGGAAGGAGTAGGGGGGACGGCTGCTCTTCCCCTGTCTCCACCCCAGGGCAGTCCCTGGCCCCAGGGTGTCTGCATGGAGAGCAGTTCTCCTTTGGAGTCTCCTGGCAAAGGTCAAGCCCTCCTCCACTTGCCCAGCTCTGCCCTCCCCATCTCAAGGACTGGCAAGGGGATTTTTCCAAGTTTAACTTACATCCACAAACACTTTCAGCTTGGCTTTGCTTGGGTCTTTCAGATCCTCCTCTGAGCAGTCATCCTGGCTCTTGCAGCAGCTCTGGGGGATGCCCCTCTGGGTGAAGTACTCAGTCCTCTCCCAGTCCGAGTAGTTCTGCACCCCGCAGCAGTGCAGCTGGAGGGGGAAGCGTGTTTGAGGATCGTGGTCACACCAGAGTACAGACCCCCCTGGTCCCACCACCACTCCCACAGCTCCTCTGTCCTTGCCTCTCCAGGAACTGCCCCCATCTCATCCAGCATCTCCTCTTAAAGGTGCAAAAGGGTCCCCAGGGGTGCCAACACCTCAGGGGGTCCCAGGGGTCCCCCTGCCACCAGCCAGACCCCAGCTCACAGCACTCACAGTTCTCTGGATGGTATCGACGGCCTCGCTGTGCCGATCCGCAGTCACGTTGTAGTCCCTCAAGGCCAGGTTGAGGTTGCTCTCAAAGTTTGTCTTAATCTGCAAGAGAGAGGTCTCTGCGGTGGTGCCGTCCCCTCCCACGCTTGGGGACCCACGGCCCCACATTAGTCACCTCCCAGTGATGGCAGGAATGACTCTGGCTGTGGCCAGCAGACATTCCCCAGCCACCCAGGCAATTAAACACCGCATTAAAGGGCAGGCTGGGATGCTGTGGGTAATGACAAGGATCTACACGGAGCCAAGTGCCCCCCAAGCCGACAGCACAGGAACCCTCACTGGAGCTTTAATTACAGAAATTCTTCCACAAGACAGGCTCACGCCAGAAATTAAAGTCCAGGGCTGCTTCGCCTGTGCTGGTGGAGGGGCAGCAACCTGTGCCAGGCACACCCAACACCCAGCCTTGTCCTTATGGGGACCTCATGGGTCCTTATAGGGACCTCATGGGTCCTTATGGGGACCGAGCTGCTCTTTGGGTTGTTTTTAACCCTGTTTTAGCTACTAAGCACCAGTCCCAGCAGCACTTCTGTCCCTCCAGCAACATCTGTGACTGCACTGGGGTTCAAACCAGCACAAAACTCGCTCTGAAGCACTAGGAGATGGCAGCAGCACCCAGACTCACCTCGTGCCTGAAGACGAACCCCACGACGGCGGCCACCAGGACAATGAGGAAGATGAGGGACAGGAGCATGGCGTACTGCAGGCAGAAAGGGTGGGATGGGATGGATGGAATAGGGTTGGGATGGATGGGATGGGTCAGGATACATCGGGGTGGGTCAAGATGGGTCAGGACGGGTTGAGACAGGTCAGGAGGGGATGGGACCCCATCCCACCCAATTCAGGGCCACCCACCAGCTTGAGCATCCAGGTGCTGCCGCGGCAGGTGGCGAAGCAGCCGAAGGTGCCCAGGAGGACGATGACAGTGCCAGCGCCCACCAGGACGAAGGGGACGTTGGTGGCCTTCTCGTCCAGCAGGGAGAAGTAGACAGCCAGGCTCACCCTGCCCCAGACACCCACGGCCAGCAGCACGATGCCCGACACCTGGGGAGAGGGGAAAGCAGCCCTGGCTCACGACTATCGCGACAGGGCGGCACGGCCGCGACACAGCACGGGGCCGGGCGGGGGCGGGGGCGCTCACCCAGAAGACGAAGGTGTAGGTGAGCAGGACGCTCTTGAGGCAGGTGATCACCGGCTTCGTCTGCAGCCGCCGCGACGGGGACGCCATGGCCGACACGG
>VZRW01009861.1:383469-393557 GCA_013398125.1 Aegotheles bennettii | reverse complement strand
GGGATGGGGTACTGCCGACGTGAGTGTGCCCTGGCCATCGGCTCCCCGGTGTCCCCGTGGGTGCCCACAGCAGCCGGTCCTGGGCGCTCTGCCTGCTGGCATGGCCGGGCAGCTGCTTCCCTCCCCTCTTTGCTCTCTCTGTGCCAGAAATCCGGTGCCACGTGCTGCCGGCAGTGCTGCGGGGCTCCTATGTGTGCTCGGCTGGCGTGCAGATGGATTCCCGCTGCGACTACACCTGCCTGCCCGGCCACCAGCTGGAGGGGGACCGGAGCCGCATCTGCATGGAGGATGGACGCTGGAGTGGGACCGAGCCAATCTGTGTAGGTAAATTCTCCCCCCCACGCTGCTGAGACACACGAGGGCAGGGCACCCTCCATCCTGGGGAGCCTGCAGGGTCACCCCCACACCTGAGCTGGTGTTACCAGGTGCTGGCTCCTGCTACCTCCCCACCCCAGGCCCCCTGTTCTGCTGTGAGCCCCAAGGCTGGCGCAGGGCACGTTGGTCTGGTGTCACGGTGCTCAGCACTGGTGTCACAGCAGGTCCTGCTGGCTCTGGGGTGCCTGGGCTGTGTGCAGCATCCCTCAGGTGGGCGAACACCAGGGCCGTGCTCAGCTCTCCTAGCCCAGCCCCAGCACCCGCAGGTTCCCCGACTCCCTCTCCTCCCTGCGGGCAGATATGGAGCCTCCCAAGATCCGCTGCCCAGACTCCCGGGAGCGGATTGCCGAGCCAGGCAAGCTGACCGCCACCGTCTACTGGGACCCCCCCCGTGTGAGGGACTCTGCTGATGGTGTCATCAAGAGGTGAGGGCAGCGGCGCTGTGGGCACTGCCAGCGAGGGCTGGTCCCAGCACTGGGTGTCCCCTGCCAGGGCTCTGATGGGGAAACCCATCTGCTGGGTGCAGGGTGATGCTGCGGGGCCCGGAGCCCGGCTCCGAATTCCCTGAAGGAGAGCACGTGATCCGCTACACTGCCCACGACCAGGCGTACAACCGAGCCAGCTGCAAGTTCAGCATCCGTGTCCAAGGTGAAGCAGGCTCCCCCCTGGGGCTGCCGGCTGCCTCCCCCCGGCTCCCAGCTCTGCACCCCATGGCCAGGTCCACCCTCCATCACCCCCAGCCCTCACCCAGCCTCCCCCTTGGCAGTGAGGCGCTGCCCTGTGCTGAAGCCTCCGCAGAACGGCTACATCTCCTGCACCTCCGACGGCAACAACTACGGTGCCACCTGCGAGTACCTGTGCGAGGGGGGCTACGAGCGCCAGGGCATCTCCCTGAGGGTCTGCCAGTCCACCCAGCAGTGGACAGGCTCCCAGCCCCTCTGTGCACGTGAGTGGTGTGGGGCAAGGGAGGAGCTGCCCGCAGCGATGCCCGGTGCGCGGGGGAGATGCTGCCCGGCAGGGCGATGGGGTGGGGAAGGGGTGTTGGGGTGGGGAAGGGATGATGGGAGGCATCTCCCCACGTGCTCACCTCTCGCCCCAGCCATGCAGATCAACACGGCCGTGAACTCAGCCGCCAGCCTGCTGGATCAGTTCCATGAGAAACGCCGCCTCCTCGTCATCTCAGCCCCCGACCCCTCTAACCGCTACTACAAGTTGCAGATGTCCATGCTGCAGGTGAGGAGACCCCTCCCACTGCCCCCCTTTCCCATACGCAAACCCTCAGCACCCTCTCACCACCCCTCTCCCTGCAGCAAGCTGCCTGCGGGCTGGACCTGCGTCATGTCACCACCGTGGAGCTGGTGGGACAGCCCCCGCACGAGGTGGGACGCATCCGGGAGCACCAGCTGTCCCTCAGCATCATCGAGGAGCTCAGGTAGGGGGGACGAGGGGCTGTCCTGAAGAGCCAGGTGGGAACACCTCTGGGGATGGCAAAGTAGGAGGTTTCAGTTGGGTTTGTGGACAGCCCCTTCCTGCTGCACTGGAGGAGCTCGTGCAATGTGGGGACACCCCCAACGTGTCCAAACACAGCGTCCCCAGACCCTGAGGAAGAGAAGGGAGCCACCACCCCAGGAGGACCTGAGGATGGTTGCATGGGTTGGGCAGGCTCAGCCCCAACCCGCAGCCCCCCCAGCCCTGACCGGTGGCTCCCCCCACCCCACAGGCAGTTCCTGCACCTCACCCGCTCCCACTTCAACGCGGTGCTGCTGGACAAGGCGGGCACCGACCGCGAGCGCTACATCTCCCCCGTGAACCCCGACGAGCTCTTCGTCTTCATCGACACCTACCTGCTGAGTGAGCGGGAGGCGGCACGGCGGGTGCAGAGCGGGGACCCCTGCGAGTGAGGCAGCTCCAGGGACAACCCCCCATCTGCCAGCCTTGGGACAGGCACCTTCCCTTCTGCTTTTCTAGTCGCCCACCGTAGAGGAGGACCAGGGAGCTGAGGACACTCAGGGCAAAGGCAGCTCCTCTCCAGCTGCTCTGGCACAGAGAGGTGGGCAGGGATGGGGGTGGGGGCACTCACCAGCAGCGTCCCCCCTGCCCAGCAGCCTCCAGCTGTGGGGTGGGATGGCTCAACCCAGCCAGGACCATGGTGGGAGCCGCTGGAGTGCCTCTGCTCAAACCCCAGGGCAGGGGGCAGACGGGGAGCCAGACCCTGGGCTGAGCCAGACCCCAGAGCAGAGGAGAGTGGACAGGACAGGCAGGGCAACAGCCCCCAGCGCAGCAGCTTCACCCTCCCCGTGGCCGTCCTCACCCCATGCACAACCTGAATCCGCTCCCTCCCTCCCTGGCCCTGCTGCCGGGTCCTGTCCGAGCTGCCAGAAACCTTCAGTAGAAGCAAAGGGCGCCACGCTCAGCAAAGCCAGTAGTAGCCAGCCAGGGCACAGCCCCCACCCTGGTTCCCCCACCCTACCCCTCTTCCCCTTCCACCACCCCTGGGGCAACCCTTCCTGGGAACTGTTTGGGCAGTAGAATATTAACTCAAAAAAATCAATAAATTTGTATAAAAGTCAATGCTGGCAGGTGTGTGGCAGAGAGGCCAGGTAACTCATCCTTCCTGGGGACCACCATCTGCAGCACCCTAAGCTGCCCCCACACAGCTCCATCCCCAGCCCAGGCCTGGGGCCAGCAGCATCTTGGGGGAGGAGGATGGGAAACAAGGAGGGAGCAGGCTGTAAACCAGAGGGGGTGGAAGGAAGAAGAATGGAAAGAAGAAAAAAAACCCAACTGCATTTCAAAGCATTTTGCCTGGGGGAGCAGAAGGGAGGGGTCCATGAGGACTCCAGTTCAGCCTGAAATTTGGTGCAAAGTAGAAGACAAAAGGAGAACCCTTTCAAGGAAGCGAGGCCAAGAAGACTTTCTGCCCGAGCCTGTTTAGAGAAGGTCATGTTTATTAAAGTATAAGCACAAAAAAAATAGCTGAGCGTGGCAGCTTCATGGAGCCGTGCAGTGAGTGCAGCTCCCGAGCAGCAGTGCCACAGCCTACGGCCTCAGCTTGGCCATGCTGGAGCGGAGCTGGAGCGTCCCCTCTGCCCACGAGCCTGGGTACTGGCACATCTTCAGCCACAGGTTCAGCTCCTCACCCGTTGAGTCCTTCCAGTCCACAGCCTGCCCGTTGCTCATGCCTGGGAGAAAGGATGGACATGGGCAGAAGTCACTGCCAGAGCAACCTCCTGCCCACAGAGAGGCAGCCCCATGCAAGGGTACTTGTCCCCAGGGTTTGATGGGACCCCAGCACTCCTCACCATTGCCCACTCCCAGACGAACACCCCCGAGGAAGTCGTTGCTGGACAGTGGCTCCCGGTCCCAGACTGTCAGCTCCAGGCAGATGTGCTGCAGGTCCTCAGGGTTGATGCCATTGTAGACAAAGGTGTGGTTGTAATGAGGGTTCAGGGTCTTCTTCACCACAGGTGTCTTCCTCTTGGAGGCTTTGTTTTTGTGTGGCAGGAGGTAGCTGGGGGAAGCAGCCCCTTGGGTTAGCAGCACGTATGCAACTGCCTTCTGCCCCAGGGGCTGGGGCACCTTGGTACCCCAGGACTTGGTCTGGAGCCCACCCTCCCCGACATGGCCCAAGAGCCATGATGGTCTGCAAGGGGCTGGGTCTCTGCCCCAGCTCCTGAAAAGCCACTCAGCAGAGTGCAGGTGATCTCAGGAGGGGAAAGGGCAAGGACTGGAGCTTGCTTGTCCCCAGCCACACTGCCCAATGGCTTGGTGACCTCTGGGAAGACAACTTGATGGCAGCTGGAGCCATGCCCTGCATGCAGCCTCTCACTGTGACCTCTCAGCTGCCCCAAACCCAGGAGAGTGTTCACTACCAGAAGCATCTCATCTCCAAGCAGAGGTGGGCAGATGGTGGCTTTCAGGGTACCAATGCAGGCAGCGTGGGGCAGCTAGCAGAGACTGTCCCTTCCTGGGGCAGCTCTGGGATGCAGCCAGGGAGGATGATGCCTTCATTGCCCCCCCACCCAGGACCCACACTCACCCCTTGACAAAGCTGTCTGATGTCCCCCCAGATTTGGCAGCTGTGAGGTTCTTGGCTTCTTTGATCCAGACCTGAAGCTCACCACCTTCCCCTGTTTTGCCTGGGAAAAACCCAACATGGCCAGAATTAACCAACCATAATCCCCATCACCGCTGCCTTCTGCAAAGGTCCTGCTGAACAGCCTTCACTGCAGAGGCAGGTACAGGTCCCTGGCTGGTGTCTCCTCCTGCCACCTCCCATACTAGCCCTGCCTCTTGGGGCTACAGCAGACAATTACTTCATGTGGGGCCTGATGGTCCAGCCCCAGGAAAGCACTGGGATCACTCAGCCAGCCTGAGGGCAGCCAGGTCTGCCCTGACCCAGAGCAGCCTTGCAGAGGAGAAGGCTGCAGTGGCACCACCCCAGAAGCCCACCCATACTCAGCTGCCTGGCCACGAACAGGTCTCCCAGGCTCCTGCAGCTCCAGCACTCACCCTTCCTGCCATTCCCAGCCCCAGGGTGCTTGGAAGATGGGATGTACTTCATGGAGACGACCAGCTCCCCCTTGTACTGGGGGAGACCAGCAACATCCACCCCAATCTGCAAAGAGACAAGGATTATCAAACACAGCTGGAGAGGCCAAAGCAGATATGGTGATGGCCTGGTCTGCAGGCAGCACCTCCCACGCTGAGCCAAAGGACTTGGCTTCTCCTAGGGGTGGTTTAGCCAACACAGATGCCTGCAGACCCTCCCCAGCACCACTAGGTCAGACTCAGATCAGCTCCTTTGGGATCCTACTTTGGCACAAGCACCTTCCTTGGGAAACCCTATTTAAGGGGTCCCTCAAGCTGCTCGAGCCCCAGCGATGCCAAGGGGTGAGCCTAGACAAGAGAGTCTGAAGTCCATCAGCAGCATCTGCTGTTGCCATCATGCCACACAAACGCCCTCGCTGCACAGCTCTGCAGGATGTCCCAGACAATTTCCCCCATTTGTTTCCCTCCAATTCCTCCTGGCCAGGGCAGGAAGCTGGGAAGGGCTGAACTCTTGGAGCAGTGGAGCAAGCAAAATGAAAATACCCGACAGGGCAGAGACATCCCACTGTACCCCATGGGGGATGTACTGAGGAGGAGGAGGGAAGCTAGGCTGAAGGTAGAAGATCTTTTTAATTACTACTGCCATCTGCTCTGGGGTTTTTATTTCTCCAAGATTTGATCTGGGGCAGCTCTCAGCCAAGGTCTCTGGGCCCCTCTGCCCATTGAGGGCCACCCTCGTGACAGGGCTGGGCAAGGGAGGCTGCTGCGGGCAGCAGGGCTGGGGTGGCAGGGCCAGAACCTTGCCATGCAGGGGCAGAAACTCCTCCAGGTGGCTCTCGAAGTTCCAGGCGTCCAGTGGGACCTCCACCTCCCCCAGGAACGTGTTTCGGCCAAAGCGATCGTGGTGCCAGACCGAGAACTGCAGCGTCCTCGCAAGCAGGAGGGACTTGTTAATCTCATACTGGGAAGAGAGACAGGAAAACCACTGGTGAGCAGGCAGCACCGGACAGGGGAAAGGCTTGGCATGCATCAACAGCCCCAGGACTCCATCAGGAGAGGAGACAGGCTCGAGGAGCAATGGATGCACACAGGGGACTGTTTGACTTCCTTTCCAAGTCTGCCGAAACCTCAAAGTGGTGCAGGAGCCTGTGCTCGCCAAGAAAATGGTTCTCAGAGCCCATGCAAAGCCAGGACCAGGACTCACAGCGTCCGGCCACCTCACCACAAGCAAAGCTCTGCCAGCCCACTGAGCCTCAGGTGGTCAGAGCATGAGATCTCAGCAAACCTGGACCTGTGGGAGCCTGGAAACCCAACCCCAGCTCCCACTTCCCTCCTGTCCAGAGTGTGTCTGGCCTCAGCGATGTGCTGCCAGGCCCAGGGATGGAGCCAGCCCTTCCCACCACCCTGCAGTGGCCATAGCAGGGACTGCCCCAGGACCCAGAACTGCCTGATCTCTGCCCCTGCAGCCATGCTGCCCACCCTCCCACCACTGTAGCTGTGGCTCTGGGGGATGCCACAGGAGCCAGGACACAAATTCCCATATATGGCTGTGCCTCCACCCCACCTTGACACCACAGCCACACCAGAGCAGTGACCCAGCCTGGGGGTGGGATTTTCCAGCTTTCAAGGTGCAGTGTCTGGACACAGGTCCTCTGCAGAGCCCCCACCTCAGGGTGTGGAGCCCATCTGTCCCCTGGTTTGTTCCAGCAGCATCTCTGAGGCCAAGTGCCTGCCCAGCCCCCCCAGTCCATCCCCACTCACCTTCAGCAGCTCATTGTACAGGGGGTTGATGGTGTTGCGTTTGATGGTCGTCTTGCGCTTCCCTTGCCGGGACTTGTCGGGCAGGAGGTAGGTCTTCACGTACCTGGTGGGAGAAGCAGGAAGCATCCCACCAGGGTCTCCTCACAACCAATCCCCACCACCCTCCTGACCCCCCACGACAACCCCAGACCTCCTGCCTCACCAAGACACCCCTCCTCCAACCCAGCTAAGCCCCACCAGTGGTGCCACCAGCTATCACCCCCCAGCTCTCACGGGTTGGAGCGCTTCTTGCCCTCATCCCCATAAGCCAGCTGGCGACACTCCTTCACGTGAATGAACAGGGTCTGTGTCTTCTGCTCGTAGCTCAGGGAGAAGGAGATTCCACCAGTGACCACAACGTTGCCGAAGTCACCAGCCTCGCTGTAAATGCTGACCATGCTCCCCAGGGTGCTCTGGAAGACAGGGCAGGGTTGAGCGTGGGCAGCATTGGTGGTGGGTTCCTCTTCATCCTCAGCAAGGCTGCTCCCCACGCCTCCTCCACACAGCCCCGCTCTCAACATGGCCAAGTGACTCCCACCCTCCCTTGGGGGAGGGCTGGGTCTCCACATTTCAACTCTGTTCAAGGGGAGGAAGCCCCTACATCCCAAGCTCTTGTCCCCACACCCCAGGAACTGCCCAACCTGCCTCCCCCCCACCCAATCTGTCAGCAGTGCCCTTCTCCATCATTTCTTCCTGCGGAGCAGAGCAGGGACTCACTGAGGAGGTGCCACTGCGCATGCTGCTCCGGGCCACCCTCTGACGATGGATCTCCACCAGGTTATCGATGTCCTCCTCCTCCTCCTCCTGCAAGCAGAGATGAGTCACCTGCGTGGGGAGCAGCAGGGCATGGCCAGCCAGGCAGCCAGCTCCTCCACCAGGCAGCTGGCTCCACGGCACGCCCAGGGTCTCACCAGCTCCGTGTTGAGGCCGGGGACCGACTTGCTCCTGTCCCCCAAAGAGCCACCTTCCCCCATGAAGTCCTCCGGGCGTAGGTCAATCACCGACTTGGTGTAGTCTGCACAAGAGACAGCGGCACAGTGCAGGACTAGCAGAGTCCTGCTGCTCCCTCCCCGCGAGGGGCTGCCCCAACCTCTCCCACACCCACCACAGCCCAGGGAGAAGCAGCCACGCAGCCCCCCACCCCCTGCTCCGCCAGCACCCAAACACCCCGCACCCACACAGCTCTCACCCGCCGGCCTCACCACCCGCCGCGGATTCTTCTGGAATATCATCTCATGCTCCTCGACCAAGGCGCTGCTGCGGGTCCCCACGGCGTCCTGGGGAGGGAGGGTCCCTTCAGAGCAGGGCAGAGCAGGCAGCACCCCCCGGGGTGCCCAGGCTGAGCCCTCAGGAGCAGCAGCACCCACCCGTCTGTCGGAGAGTGCGGTTTTGGAGCGGAGAGGGAGGGTGAGGCTGGAGGCAGCAGGTCCTGCTGGCACAGCAACCTGCTTTCCATCCTTGAGAGGGGTGGTCTTCTCCAAGGAGTTACTCCTGCAGAGGGCACAGAAAGGTCTGTCCCAGGCCAACAGGACAGCTGAGAGAGCAAATGCATTGCCTCCCCACAGGCTCCTTGGAGCAACCCAGCCCAGCCAGAGGAAGCAGCTCCCCCTCACTAGACCAAGAAGTTGAACAAAGAAAAAACACACTTCAGATGAAGGTCCTCATCCTTTGCCAGGCCAGCCTGGTCATGCACAACCTGCCCAAGGTCCCCTCAGGGAGCACCTCACCTGCCCCTCATGCCACCAGGACTAGATCTGTAGTCATCCAGGCTCATGTTTTCCATGGACTCTGTGTCGCTTTTGCCATCCCGAGGGTCTGAGGCATTTGGAAACAAACTGCAGACAAACAAAACCACAGGTATGTCCTGTTTGGCAAGGAGACCGGCCCGAGAGAGAGCTTCTGCATCACCAATGATCCAAGCAGGGTGACAGCGTCCCTCCTGTCCCTGCAGAAGACAAAGGCTGGCACCCAGAGTGGGGAAGATGGCAGGGATCCTCACCTGGGCCCTTTCTGGGGTGCTTGGGGGCTCTGCCGCTGGGCTGTGGAGGAGCTTTTGGGCTCACCAAGCTGGGCTTTCTGGAGGAGGGTTTGTCCCACGGTCTCTCTTTTGCTGGCTGTAAGGAGAGAGGCATCAGGAAGACCACTGCTCCAAGCCAATTGCCTGGAGCAAGAGCTGCTCCCAGACAACTCAGCACTGGGCAGAGCTGCATCAGGGAAAGCCAGAGCATCCCGGAGGAGTGGGCTGCAGGAGAAGGCATGGCTGTGGCTGTCCTACCTGTGGACCTGTGCCGCAGGGACAGCCGCACCATGTCACTGCCCAGTCGGTTGGCGAAGCGGTTCACCCTCTGGTCATAGAACCAGTCACCCGTTGTCTTCTTCAGCTCACTGCAGGGCACAGGGGCACTGAGGGGCTGCTCCCTGTGCCCCACCGCCACCCTTGGTGCTGCTACAGCAAGCACAGGCACCATGGTCATGTGTGGCAGGTGGCTGGGCAGAGACAATGTACTGGGCAGATGATGGGCCCAGCTGCAACCCCAACAAACATGGGAGGAGAAAGATGGGGTTTATAGGGCAGGGGTAGCCAAAAGGGAGGAAACCTGGGGTGCCTGAAGGAGCACAGGCTGCGTGAGGAGCATGAGGGTGCATCAGAGTCAAGTAAGGGGGGAAAGGGAGGTGGTTGGGCATGACAGAGTGGGGCACGATCCAGTTTTCCATCACCCAACCATGGGTGCCCACCCTGGGGGGTGACAGCAGAGACAGCCCCCCAACCTGGAGAAGACCTAGGAGCTAGGAAGGGTTGGCCATGGGGCATCAAGCTGGGGTGACCAGGAGCAGGAAGGGGACTGGAGGAGGGTGCAGAAGGTCCCTGCCGCTTGTCCCCGGGTACTCACGCCTCCTTGGTGCAGACTTTGCAGCGCCAGGAGCCGTTGGGGCTGTAGGAGCGGCACTCCCGGCACACCAGGTGGTTGCAGCCCCGGCAGGTGTTGGCCTTGGGGCTGACGCGGCCCAGGCTCTGCTGGCAGCGGGCACAGGTCCGCTCGCTGTAGCGCTGGCTGCCCCGCTTGGCTCCCTTGCGCCGGATCTCCAGCAGCTCGTTCTTGAGGCGCCTGCCCGGACCCCAGCACCGGGAGCCGTCAGAGCTGCCCGGCACCGCCCGCACCCTCCCACAGCGGAGCGGGGAGCCCAGCCCCTGCCCGGCCCCGCACCTGATCCTCCGCTCCTCCGCTTTGCGGAGCTCCTCGTCGCGCTGCAGGACCTGCAGGATCAAATCCCGCTCCGCGTCCGACAGGAAGGACAGGTCCACGGCCTCCGACATCGCCGCCGCCACCGCTCGCCCTGCCCCGCAGCAGCCGGTCGGATCC
>VZRW01009861.1:359811-377468 GCA_013398125.1 Aegotheles bennettii | reverse complement strand
GCTTTAGGTGAGAGCGGCTGCCGGGCTCCCTCCCACCCCCCCCGGCTCCCCGGGGGCTCGGCCTCCCCCCGGGCTCGGTTTCCCCCCGGGTCTCGCCCCGCCCCACAGCGCAGTGCTGGGCCCCGGCCGGGTCCGTGCCCCGAGGCGCGGTGCAGGGCGCTCCGGTGCCCGTGCTCCTGGGGCAGCACCTCTGAGCTCTCCCTGTGAAGGGCCGGGGCACTCCGGGAGCAGCCAGCCCTGCCCTGTGCCCCCAGGGGCTCCCCTTGTTTCCGTGGCCTCCCTGGACACGGGCGATCCGGGAGCACCCACTGCCCTGGGCTCTGGCTCAGGGATGATCTGACCCCAGGTGCCCTCACCTTGGGCAGGGAATCCCAGCGGAGCGGTGGGGAGCGGTGGCACTGTGTGCCTGTGCCACCCTCATCAGTGCTGGCCCTCCCCTCCTGGCGCAGGCTGGTGTACGACAGGGAGACGGGGAAGCCGAAGGGCTATGGCTTCTGCGAGTACCAGGACCAGGAGACGGCCCTGAGCGCCATGCGGAACCTGAACGGGCGGGAGTTCAGCGGCAGGGCCCTGCGCGTGGACAACGCCGCCAGCGAGAAGAACAAGGAGGAGCTGAAGAGTGAGTGCGGGTGCTGTGGTGGGGGATGCACTGGGTGGGGTGTCCTCAGCGTTGCAGAGTGTCCATGGGGCTGCCCCGCTCCTCTGGTTCTGCAGAGGGATGTG
Organism: Aegotheles bennettii; assembly: GCA_013398125.1. Taxonomy (NCBI): domain Eukaryota; kingdom Metazoa; phylum Chordata; class Aves; order Caprimulgiformes; family Aegothelidae; genus Aegotheles; species Aegotheles bennettii. Next base: position 376,745 of record VZRW01009861.1, on the reverse strand, counting down.
TGGGCTCAGCTCTGGGTTTTCTCTCCCTGTTCACCCTTCCCCTTAACAGCGTGGTGCTCCCCTTCTGATGAGCCTGTTAACAGGGGGTTCGTGTTGCTATACGAGGTCACAAACTCTGTTGCAGGCTTGGGCACAGGTGCCCCCATCATAGAGTCACCCTACGGGGACCCTGTCAATCCCGAGGATGCCCCCGAGTCCATCAGCCGGGCGGTGGCCAGCCTGCCGCCTGAGCAGATGTTTGAGCTGATGAAACAGATGAAGGTGAGCGAAGCAGAGGGCTGTGCTTATGGCTTCTGCTGCCTGTGCCCTTGCAGCTCTGCCACCCCTTGCCACGGCTCTGATCTGTCCCTGTCCTCTCAGCTGTGTGTCCAGAACAGCCCCCAGGAAGCCAGGAACATGCTGCTGCAGAACCCCCAGCTGGCCTATGCCCTGCTGCAGGCCCAGGTGGTCATGAGGATCGTCGACCCGGAGATCGCACTGGTTTGTCCCTTACTGCCTTGTCCGGGGCCGGTAGGATATTGGCAGAGAGGGCTTGGATGAGAACTCCTTTCTCCTCCTTCTGCTCCTAGAAAATCCTGCATCGCCAGACCAGTGTTCCTCCTCTGATCCCAGGCAACCAGCAGCCAGTGCCGGGGCCAGGCCCGGGGCCTGGGCCGGGGCCCAACGCCCAGCTGAACCCACAGAACACCCCCTCGTCCCAGCCACAGCCCATGGTAAGGACCCTGTGCCTGGGAGGGATGGGCACTGCCAGCTCCTGCTCTCCCGGTGGTGCTGGGGCTGTGCTGAGGTCCGGTTTCTCCTCTGGCCAGGGCGGGATGCACGTGAATGGCGCTCCACCCCTGATGCAGCCGCCCCTGCAGGGGGGAGTGCCAGCCCCGGGACAGATGGCAGCGCCCGTGCAGGGCCCAGGGCCTGGCCCCATGGCTCCGGGAGGTGAGTGCCTGGGGTTTGCCTCAGCGGGGCCTCTCTGCCTTCCCTCGGCCGCCCCACGAGAGCACCTGTGGTCCCACACTGAGCCGCGGTCATGGCTGGTGCCAGTGGCACTTTGGGAAGTTGGCTTATGGCACTGATGCCGAGAACACAACCTCCTGGAGCAGCCCTGGAGCTGGGAGGGGGGTGGAGTGCGGAGCCAAAGGAGTTGGTTTGCGGTGCAGGGACGGCCGGGAAGGGGTCTGATCCCTGCCCGTTCCCTCCCAGGTGGGCTGCAGCCGCAGGTTGGGATGCCGGGCGGAGGGCCCGTCCCCCTGGAGCGCGGACAAGGTAAAACAGAGGTGGGGCGGTGCTGTGCGTTCTGTGCGCCCCGCTCTGGCGGGGGCACGGGCATGGGGCACGGGGCAGCGCCGCGCTGGGACCCCTGGCCAGCTGCCCCTGCCAGCCCCTGCAGCCTTGCTGTCCCCATGTCCAGGGCAGCTCCCGCAGCTCTAGGCTCTGCCCAGGTTTGTTCGCTTAGGCGCAAGGCTGTGCCAGCAGCTCTCCTGCTCCCAGGGCCCCAGCCCCGGTTTGCTCCCGCCTTGTCCGGCACCGTGTTGTGCAGGAGTGTCCTGGGAGCCAGGAGAGCTGCTGGTCCCCACAGAGCCCCACCGGGCGGGACCTGCCCGTGTCTTCCATCTCTCTGTGAGCCTGTTTCTGTCCCTGTGCTTGCGCGGGCGGGCAGAGCTTGCTCTTCTCTGGTCCCTGTCCTGCTCCTTCGCTGCCTGGATGCTGCCAGGAAGCAGCTTGTGCTGCCGCTGCGTCTCCCAGTGCTCCCAGCGCCGTGCCCAGCAGAGGGAGCTGGGCCCTTGCTTCTGCGTGCGGCAGCGAGCACGAGGCTTGGCAGGGAACATCGCAGAGAGCGGTGGCTTGGCTTTCCCTCCCAGGCACGGTCTGTTCGGCCCAGCTGAGCCGGGCTCTGTACGGTTCACACTTGCATGGCCACCCCGTTGAGCCTTAGCACAAACCGAGGCGTTCCAGTTCTCCCAGTAACAAAGCAGCGAGCAGCTGACACCCCTGTGGCGTTGGTCTCACAGGCATTGTTTCAGGAACATGACCAACCTGTCCCAAGGTCCTCTGGTCTTAGGTACTTAGGGGCAGCTGACTCTCATTTCCTTTGGGGTGGGCACCACCTTCTTGAGAGCAGCCAGGCAGTTTTTGGCACCCGGGAGGTTCTGGAGAGCAGACAGGAGCTGGGGAGTGCAGCGGGAAGCTGCGGGCAGGGGCAGAAGCAGCAACTGTCGGGTTGTGCATGGTGGGGTGCAGTGTGATCCCGCAGGACGTCACATCTCTCGGTGGGACCTCCTTCTGCCCTGCGAGGGCAGGGCCGTGCCAAGCTGGCAGTCACACCGGTGGTGGCAGAGGTGACGTTAACAGAAGAGGTTGATAAAGCCAGGCCTGCAGTGTGCAGCACCTTCTCCATAGGCTTTCGGGGAACCTCAGAGAGCAGAGGTGATCCCGCAGACAGCACTGTCCCCAGGGCTGAGTGCATGTGTGCATACACTATTCACGTGTCTGCTCTTCTCCCTCTTTTCCTGCTGCTTGCCCAGGGAACCTGCAGCTCTCGCCCGTGGGACCTGCCAGGCCTGCGTCTATCGAACGCGTTCAAGGTACCCCGACACCCGCCAGCTCCCCCGTCCTGTGGAGCTCGCTGTGGGGTGTGCAGGGAGCAGCTCCCACCCCGCTGCACCCAGGCCCAGGGACTGGCATATTGCCCTGTGCAACCTGGCGGAGTTAGGAGGAGGCAGGATTTCCTCTGGGGCTGGAGGAGAGAACAGGCTGGCGCCACCAGAGAGCTGCCAGTGGGAAAGGAGAGCCCGCTCGGAGGGAGCTTTTCCCGGGGATCCAACCCCCTTTGACACCACGCTACCTTCTAGGTCTTGCTCCTGGCCCCACGCCGGCAGGTGTCGGTGCCGGCGCTCGTAGGGACGGCCACAGGGGCACCCACGCTTGGTTTGGCCACCTGGTGCTGTGAGGAGCCTGAGGTAGAGCCAGAGAGGGAACGAGGGCTGAAATCGGCAGCCAGGGAAGGGGCGTTGGGTGTGAGGGGTCGCCCCCCCAGCGATGAGCACGGCCCCTGCGCCGGGGAGCAGCGAGGCCGCCCCGCGCCCCAGACCTGAGCGCTGGGGGACAGTCTCAGCACGGCACTGGTCATGCAGATCCTCACGAGCTCTTGTGTGTCTCCCTGGCAGTGCCCATGCCAGACCCGAGGGCCCCTATGCAGCGTGGACCTCTACCTGCTAGTGGCCCGCCGCCCCGAGGCCTTTTGGGAGATGCCCCGAATGACCCTCGCGGAGGGACCCTGCTCTCAGTCACTGGAGAAGTGGAGCCCAGGTGAGGGGAGAGGGAAGCAGAGGAGCCCTTTGGCACTGTCCCCTGCCCAAGGGTGACCTCTCACTGAGGACAGGGATGGCACCAGCCTTCCGGGAGTCACCGCTGCCCGGTCGGAAGCCTGTGTGCTGCCGACGGCGGGGGCCGGCCGGTTCCCCCGGGGACGGGGCATCCCCGGGGCGATGGCAGCAGCCCTGTGGCGTGGGGCCCACAGCACCCATCTCTGTGCCAGCCTCCCCCTCCTCCCCTGCCACCGCCTTCGGGGGCTCCCAGCGCGCTGCCCAGACCGTGCCAAGCCAGCGTCTGATTCACACTCTCTCGCTTTTTCTCCTCCTCCTGCTTTGCTCTCCTCGTCTCTCTGCGTCAGAGGTTACCTTGGGCCGCCCCACCAGGGAGCCCCTATGCACCATATGCCTGGTCATGACAGCCGTGGCCCCCCCCATGAGATGAGGGGGGGACCCATGGGAGAACCCCGACCACTGATGGGAGAGCCGCGGGGGCCCTTGATGGATGCTCGAGGTGAGAGAGGGGGCATGAAATACACGGGTGGCTTAAAGCACACAGGCAGAAGTCAGAGTGGAGCCCGCTGCCCTGGCGTGAGGTGTAGGAAGGGGGCTTTGGCAGTGCCACAGCAAGGAGGGACAGTGCCACGGGGCAAGGGCTTCCTCCAGGCACGTTCCCTCTGCCCCCAGCCCTGCACCTTCCAGGCGTTTGCTAGCCCCCAGGCAAAGGAGGCAGCGGGCTCGCTCCCACGGTCCCTGCAGCCCTGCTCCCTTCAACAGCTCACCTTGTCTTTCCTCCGCAGTTGGAAGAGATCCCCGAGGGCTGGAGCCCAGAGGATTGGAGCCCCGGGGGCTGGAGCCCCGCGTGATGGAGGCGCGAGCCCTGGAGGCCCGGGCCCTGGAGGCACGGGTCCTGGAGCCACGAGTGCTGGAAGCCAGGGCCATGGAGGCCAGGGTCATGGAGCCCCGGGGCCTGGAGCCTCGAGGGCCTGGTCCCAACCCACGTGGCCCCATGCCTGGTGGGATACAGGGTCCTGGGCCACTTAACATGGGAGCCAGTGGCCCGCAGGGGCCCCGCCAGGTACGAGCACCATCTGCTCGGCTGTTCAGGCACCAGCAGTGTCCTGCAGATCGGGTCTGGGTGGTGGGTGTGATCGTGTCCTGCAGCAGTTGGAGAGGGGAGCGCATCCTGCAGAGCAGTGCCCTTGGGAAGCACGGGGCCGGGGCCAGTGGCTCTCTGAGAGTTTTGGAGCATCTGCCCCGTCTCCCCAGGCACTGCCCATCTGCTGGGCATGAGACAAGGCTTGGGCCTCTCCAGCTCTTCCTGATGCGCAGGAAGGAGTGCAGGAGTTGGAGGGAGAGGAGAGCACGGAAACACATGGTAGCCTGTCACACTTCATGCTCAGGCACCTTCAGGCTGGCTGTGGGGGCATCCGTCTGACCATCTGCTTTACGTTCCTGCAGTTGTATGGCTGAGTCCAGAGACCCATGGGTCCTGACCCGCTCTCTTGTGCCCGCAGGTTCCTAACATGGCAGGGGCAGGCATGCAGGGAGGAGGCATTCCTGGGGCAGGGGTCCAAGGAGCTGGTCAGCCCGGAGGTTTTAGCCCTGGACAGAGCCAGGTCACCCCCCAGGATCATGAGAAGGTGAGAGGACAAAATGGAAAGGATGAGACACCATGAGCAGCACTTCCTCTGTGCCTTAGTATCATGGGGACAGCCCCTCCCTGGCTCTGGTAACCTGTGGCTTCTGTGTCAGGGCTCATCTCCGACTCCCCCTCTCTCCACAGGCAGCCCTGATCATGCAGGTTCTGCAGCTGACAGCGGACCAGATTGCCATGCTGCCCCCGGACCAGCGGCAGAGCATCCTGATTCTGAAGGAGCAAATCCAGAAGTCCACGGGGGCACCCTGAGAGGTGAGGTCCTTACCCTGCCCTGTGCTCACTCCCCTTCATGAATCGATCACTGCTCAGGATGGGGCCCTGCCCCACTCTTCCCCTCCCTGCTGGGGCTCACTCCCCTTCCTCCCCACAGGCGTGCGGTGAAGGTGCCACCTGGACAGAGGCGATGCTCCATGGTGTGCTCCGAGTTGATGCTGTGTTTGGGAGAGGTTTCTCCCCCCCCCACCCTTGCTGTTTCCCCTCCTGTTCATCCTTTTTTCTGTGTGTATATTTTACGATGTTTGAAATAAAGCGGGAGGGTGGTTTGTGTAAAGCCGTGTCCCCGGCTGCTGCCTTTGGTCTCGTGGAGGCCGGTGCAGGACTGTTGGGTTCTGGGAGCAGCCTGGCCTGGCTCCAGGCTGGCCTGAGCCACTTGCCCTCCTCCCATCTCCCCAGCACCAGGGCAAGCACGACTCGTGGGATTTCTTACATGCTGAGCTGTTGGCAGGTGGGTAGGGGAGGGCAGGACAGGGAGCTCAGTTTTCCATCACTGCTGGCTGGGTGGGAAGGGCTCCGTATCCGATGGCTATATCGCTTACCCCACCAGCATGCTCCACGAGCGTGGTTTTCCTCTCTTTGCATATGCTTGAGCAGAACTTTGCCATGTGTGAGCTGCTCTTGGGGTCAGCCCGTGTGCTGGCGTGTGCCTGACGAGGGGTGCCTTACCCTGCACCCACCAGGTTCACTGTGCACCAGCTGTTTTATTGCAGCCCTACATGGGGACACCACCGCAGAGGCTTTTGTTGAAAGAAAAGCAGGTTTAATTCACCCTTTTTTTGCAAAGGACTGTTCAAACCCAGAGGAGCAGGTCTGGCCCCCAGGGCCTGCTCATCACGCCCCTCTCCCATCCATCCCCATCCCACGGTTTTGCCCAGCCCGCTGGGCGCTCCTGCTGCTCCTGCAGCATCACCGCAGCCGTAACCAGGAGTTTCTCATGGAGGAGGACATCTTGCCATGTCTTGCCTTGCTTCAGTGCAGGCACTCTTCAGCAGATGCTTATTCCTGGCCATACTCTGGCATGGGGGGTGAGGTGACACTGGCAGGGTCCCCCGCCCACTGGGGTCCCAGCCTGGCTGACACTTAGAAGTTCTCCTTGTTGAAGTAGAATTTGACCTTCCTGGGGTCCAGGCTGGAGTGTTGGTGGCAAGACTTCTGCAGGCTCTTTGCCAAGGCCGCCGGCCCACAGAGGAACACACCGACCACTGACCTGCACACAGCACGAGGAGGTCAGCACCAGGCAGGTGGCTCAGGGAAAGGTGATTTAAGAACTTTATGGGGTTCCTGCAACCTGCGGGGGATGAGCACGCCTCTCCCAAAGCCAGCACTGCCCAGCTGGGTGCCAGGGAGGAGAAGTTGCCTGCCAGCTTTGGCACCCCAAACCCCCTGCCTGGCTCTCACCTGGGGTGGGCTGCAGCCACCGCTGCAAACTCACTGTTCCACATGGGCCGCCCAAAGATGGTTTTGTGCCTGAGGCCCGTCACCGTGTCCGTAGCGGTGTCGAAGCGGAGCGCCACGTTGTTGGCCTGGGCAGAGCAGGGACAGTGAGGACCCCAGCCACCACCTCTGAGCCCACCTCCAGTCCCTCCCCATGGAGGAGCAGGCATTGCTGATGGCCACCAAACACTGCTCTTGGACTTTCTGCCTGCTGACAGGCTTGCCCTGTCTCTCCCACCTGCCTTGGGGCACCCCATGTCCCCCCCACCTTGCAGTCATGCCTGCCCACGATTGACTCACAATGCTGGTGTCCCAACCGGTGAGGAAGAGCCGGTAGGTGAGAAAATCTGCCTTGCCTGACTCGGCCATCTTCTGCTCCAGTGAGGCAAGCAGGTCGTTGAACCAGGCAAAGGCTCCTGTGTCCCGGCAGAGCCAGTAGAAATAGATCTGGGATGCAGGGGGAGAGGTTGTTCAAGGTGGAGCAGAGAAGGGATGGAAGGATGCAAGGTCGAGGACTAGGAAGGCCACCATGGAGAAACCCATGGCTGCTCTCATGGGACAGCCCCTACCTTCTTGGTCTTGAGGGCCTGGTCAGCCTGCTGGAACTTGTACCAGATGGACTTCAGGATGGAGGCAAAGGGGGTGACACCGATGCCCGCTCCCACCAGCATGGCCACCTCATACTGGAACACATCCTCACTGGCCGTGCCGAAGGGGCCATCCACCTCAATCCTGGCCAGGGCAGGGCTTCAGTAAGAGGTATGGCCTCCCCAGATCTCTGGGATGGTCCATTCGGGCACTCCCCAGCCTACCTGGGCATCTCCAGCTTCTGCTGCTGGAAGGTATCGATGAGATGCTCCGTCCAGTCCCCGGCTGCCCGGATGTGGATGGAGAAGAAGTCCTCCTCAGGCGCCGAGGTGAGGGTGAAGGGGTGCCACTCCAGCAGGGAGATGGCAGGGCAGTTGACGAAGATGTACTGCCCCACCTCCATGCGGAAACCCTTCTTCTGCATCTGCAGCTCCAGCACACGAGCAGGGTGCATGATCACCTGAGGGGCAGGGATGGGGCTCAGCACCCAACCTGGCTCCTCTCCCTGGGCAAGGGGCTTTGGCAGTGGCACCTCCCCGTGGCCACCCCAGCAAGGAGCTGACACTGGTGGCTGGGAGGGAGGGAGCTCCTGCACCACCCACCTTGGTGACAACCACCTTCTGCCTTGCACGCCAGACCCGGAGGATCCGCTCGAAGATGTAGAGGAGGACGGGGGCCAGAACCCACTTCCAGGACTGTGGGGATAGAGAAGAGGAAAGGGTTGGGGAGGTCCAAGGCGGGAGCATCCCAAGGGCAAGTGAAGGGCTTCTCCCCCCGCCGCCACCCCCCAGCTGCCCTACCTCGGCAGGGATGCTCCCGAACTCAGGGTCTTTGCAGCAGTCGTGGCTGCAGTTCTCGTCCCTGAGCGTGAGGTTGAGGGCGCAGCGGTGGGGGTGCACCTCCTCCATGCTCTCCTCCGTCTGCCCGCGCACCAGCCCGCTGTGAGGAGGCGAGGGGTGAGCCCAGGGGCCAGCTCCTGCCCCCCGGCTGGGGTGAGCTGTGCTGTGTGAGGCCGGCTGGGCTGGCCAGCCCCGGGAATGGGGAGCCCACAGCCCTGCTGGACCCTCTCGGGGCTGCTCCGTTCCCCTGGCACAGGCAGGGCTGCCCCCCCGGGGGTCTGCGGTGGCTGCCCCTGGCTGCCCTGCCTCTGGGGAGCGGTGAGGAGCCTTACGCGATGCCATGGATGACGAGGCCGGCAAAGTAGATGATGAAGAGGTGGTGCGTGTACCAGAAGACCTCGAAGTAGTTCCTGCGGATGAACTCGGTGGAGGACGTGACCATGAGGATGAGCGCCAGTGTGATGATGACCCCCGTCAGCCCTGGGATGGTGGTGAAGGCCACATACTCGACGGTCTGCAGGGGTGGCAGGATGGGTTAGGGAGGCAGGGGACAGGTGGTGGCAGGGGGCTGGCAGCTGGGGCCAGCGCTCACCGTCTGGTTGGAGTGGATGGGGTTCAGCCACTTGCTGCCCTGCAGGTGCATCTTGGAGAGGACAGCGGGGAGGCTGCGGTCGGTGGCTTGCTGGCCATGGTTGTAGCGCTCCAGGTTGAAGAGGTGGGCTATGGTGTGCACAGCTGGGCAGGGGACAAGCAGTCACCTATCTGCTCACCTCCTGGTCCCCACCAGCCCCCCCAGCCCAGCGCAGGGCCATACCTGTGAGCAGCGCCAGTGCGTAGGCCACCAGCTTGTGGAAGGTGAGGTTGTGGTCCAGCTGCTTGCGCAGCGTCCGCCTGCAGCACTGCGGGAGAGGCGGCGGGGTCCAGGCGGGCATGGGGACAGGGACAGGGACCACAGCACTGGCTGTGCCACCATGGGGCACTCACCGAGCAGGTCCCACGCAGGAAGGAGAGGAGGTTGCGGCAGATGGGCAGCAGGATCAGCATGCTGTTGAAGTTGAGGCACTTGGCCGATGCTCGTGCCCACGCCAGGGCAGACTGGGGAGAGGGGAGGGGGTGAGAGCTGCTGCTGCACTGCAGATGGGACGTGAGTCTGCTGGCAGCCACACTGCCCCCCACGGCTCTGCCCAGCGTGTGGGGTGTGATGGGGCCAAGCAACGCTGAGCTGGGAGGGAGCGATGCTGGGCTGGGAGGGAGCGATGTGGGGATGGGGACTGGGAGGGAGTGCACCTAAACTGGGGACTGGGAGGGAGCAATGCTGTGCTGGGACAAGGACTAAGATGGGGACCGGCATGGAGGAATGCCAGTCTGGAGACTGGGATGGAGCAATGGTGGGCTGGAAGAGGACAGGACAAAGAAGGGACACGGGGTCCTGCAGCCCCCCACCCCACTGCAGGAGGGCTACGAAGGGCACGTGTCCCTGGGCAAGAACCTTACCCCGAGGATGGCCCTGGTGTAAAAGTATCGCTCATCCTGGTCGAAGTACAGAAAGTAGTATGTGAAGAGGAAGATGTTGATGCCCAGCCAGGCTGCCTGCAGGGGAAAGCCCCAGCCTCAGGAGGGACCCCGGCCCAGGACCCCCCTCACCCACAGCACTCGGGTGTGGGTGCAGCCGGAGGACATCAGGACAGCACATCCCCTCCTGCTTCCTTATCAGCTGAGGCAGCACACGAGGGGCTGGGACGCAGGGCCAAAGGTGGGGAGGGGTGTGGGAGGATTGCAGAGTAACTGTCTGGTCACCCGTGTCTCTGCATCATCCACACATGAGGAAGGAGGAAAGGCAGGTGTGGGAAACGCCTGCACGGGGCGGGGGCAGAGCCAGAGGGTGGTCGGGGCTGCGTGGGGAAGACTCTGGGAGGAGGAAATTTTGCAGCTCACCCAGCCCCACTGTGCTGCCACCCCCTGCCTGACCCTGCAGCACCCCACACTGGCCCCTCTCACAGCCATCGGTTTTTGCAGAGCTCCCCAAACCACTCTGCCCTGCATTTGTGGGGTTTGTTTGTTTCTTTTTTTTAAAAAAAAACAACCAAACAAGTAATGCAAGAAATTCAAATAACCCAACTTTCTGAAGCCCCCCGTTCCCCACGCACTCGCAGCGCTGAGCAGCCGGCGCGGTGCCAGCCAGGCAAGCTCCGTTACTCCGGTGATCCCACGGCATGGTGCAGGCTCCCACGGGAGCGTCCTGTCCTCGTGAGGGGAGAAGAGGCACACGGGAGGCTCCCGGCCAAAGTGACCAGGCAAAGCAGTAGTAGAAGTTTTGCAGCAGGACCCCCCTTTCCTTGGAGTCGCGTTTTCCTCAAGACTTAGGTTTTCCTTAGTCCCCAGTTCCCCCATGAGCCCTCCCAGGGCCGTGCCCAGACCGTGCCTCCCATGTCCCGTCCCCCCCACCCCCCATCACGCCAGCCCCGCACACTCACAAGGACGGTGGCTGAGAACCAGTGGTTGACCAGCCAGTTGCCCATGGTGGAAGGTGCCGGTGCCTGGCGCCGCTGCCTCCCGCTGCCCGCACACCGTTTTATGGAGAGGGCGGGCAGCGCGGCAGCCCCGGTTGTGGGAATGGCACCGCAGGGGCTTTCCCCCGAGAAGCCTTTGAGGAAATGTCGGGTGTCATCAGACGCCACATTCCAGGAAAGCTGGGCTGGTCCCTCCGCCAACCCCAGAACCAGCCCCCTGCACCGGCCGGGCACAGCCCCCTCGCTGCCCCACGCACGGGTGCTGCAGGGCATCGGGCTGCTCCTCTTGGTGTTTTGCAATACCCGGGGGCAAAGATGAGGGTTTTTTTAAGGTAGGAATTTCCTGATGGGAGGAAGTCACGGAGATGTGCTGTTCCCCGCCTTCACTGCCTCTGTTCTACAAGAAAACCAGCAAAGGAGAAGCATCCCCGGGGCACGGTCCTACACCAGGGCCAGGGTCCAGCCTGAGGATCCAGTGAATTTAGACTGAGCTCCAGGAGTGCTGCACCTCCATGGGCACCCCAGGGGTGCTGAGCACCCTCAGCCTGGCGCTCAGCACCCTCCAAACTGATCTGATCCTGTGCATGGGTGCTGGGGGGTGGTCACACTCCTGGTTTGGTGCCAGGATGCCGGGGTCCCAGGAGCATCCCTGCCGCTGTGCCAGCCACCCTTCCTCTCCCGCCTGCCCTCTGCCCAGGGGCTCAAGCCCCATGGAGCCCGGCACTCCTGCTGGGAAGAGCAGCCAGTGCCGTGGCCTCGTGCCTGGAGGAACAGGTTGGGCAGGATTGCTCCTTGCTGGTTTGCCGAGTTGCTCCTGGCCCACAGCCACGGTCACGCTGGTGGAGGCGCAGGATGGGGCCGGCCCTGGGCCCGCCACGCTCCTCATCTCACCAGCTCTGTGCCGGGGCTGCCCCCACCCCACTTCCCACTGGCACAGCCCCACTCAGTGCCCCTGAGCCCCAGGGCTACGTGGGCAGCGGGCGTGTGTGCCCGTGCCATCCCAGCGAGACGGTCCCCACCCTCGGCGTGCGTCACCATCCGGACGCGCAGACACAGCAAAGTGTCTTTACTGCTCAGAACAGTCCCGCCGGCACCCCCAGGTCACCGGGTGCCACTGCAGGGGTGTTGGGCACCCCAGGGGCAGCCGGGCTGGCAGCAGCACACAGTTTGGGCACACTGTAAGTCCTTCATGTCCATGTGCATGATCCCGGGCAGGCAGGCACGCTCCTGTCCCCACACCACCATGGGGACGCCCCGGGACCCACGGGCACTGCAGGGCCATGCAGCACCTGCCATGGCACACATCGTGCCATGAGCCCTCTCCAGCTCCGGCGCAGCCCCACGCTGCCTGTCCCCGTGTCCATGGCCGGCTGGAGGAGCCGGGTGCTGGCCATGCCTCAGACGATGCTGTGCCTCACGCCGGGCTCGTGGGGTGCCTGGAGGCGCACTGGGGTCCCCGGCACCTGCTGGCGGCAGCAGACGCAGTGCAGGAGGTCAGCGACGTTGTGCCGGAACAGCTGGCGGCAGGGGTGCAGGTACTGGAAGAAGAGGAGCATGAAGTAGATGCCCAGGCAGTAGCCGAGGAGCAGCTGCACCACCAGCAGCGGGGTGCAGATGTTCTCGTAGACATCTGTCTTAAAGAAGTACCAGAGGATGACGAGGGCTGTGTTCTCCACCAGCCGGGCCACATAGTACATGGCCAGGAGGCCCCAGTTCTGTGACTTGTCAATGAGGTCCCGGTCAGCCAGCTTGAGCTGCACGGCCGACCAGCAGAACATGTTGATGCTGGCGTAGAGGAGGGTGAAGGCACAGAGCACCACCACCGTGCCCACCCGGCTGAAGTTCTTCTCAATGTTGTCAGGCAGGCGGGTGCCGCTCCGCCAGAACTGCACCCAGGGCAAGAAGAAGACCACCATCAGGTTGGCCAGGGCGATGGGGATGATCCAGTGCTTGAAGACGGTGCTGAAGAGCACGAGGACGGCCACACGGGTGGAGATCTCCAGGCTGCGCCACAGCACGATACAGAGGAAGGCCAATGGCCGCAGCTGGACCTTGTAGTCATCATACTTGACCTGGATGGCCAGGATATTGCAGACGAGTGCCCCGTAGGTGACCGACACCAGGCAGATGCCCATGAGGACGGCTGCAAAGGGAGAGGGCAGGAGAGTCAGGCAGTGCTGGGGACCTGGCTGTCTGTCCAGCCTCTCTGCTGCCCCTGGTGCAAAGCATGGGGTGTCAACCCTGGGTGCACAGTGCAGGGTGCCAGGCGCTGGGGCTTGCAGCAGGAGGCTCAGTGAAAGCGCTGCTGGGACAGCTCATGGCTGGTGGTTACAGACCCCGTGATGGGGTGGCTGTGGTGGGGAACTGCAGGCAGCAGGAGGTTCTGCTCCTGGATTTATTCCCTACACCAATAAACCAGAAGCCTTTGCCAAAGTGGGGCTGTTCCTGCATTTGCACAAGAAATGCTTCTCAAGGGGGAGTGGGTCAATCCCTCTGCCTTCACCTGGACCCAGGAGCCGCAGCCCATAGCCTACCACTCACCCCAGGAGCATCACAAGAACCACCCTTGCCTGGGAGCTGCAAAGCCAAGGTCATTCCTAGGGAACACCAGTGGCTGCTCACATTCAGCACAGCTAGGAAAACTGTGATGGAGAAAAAGGGAAGTGTGTGGCTGGTCCCAGTCACGCCATGCTGGCAGCTGCGAGCTGCGGGGCTGAGCTGAGATACCCAAGCTGCGAGGGAATCGCCCAAAACCTGGCAACTGGGATTCGCTTCCCGCATCTGCTGCTGCAGGAGCACTGGGGCTCATCCTCCCACCTCCTCCACTCCTCCCCAAAACGCCCTTGCAGGGAGCTGTGGCCAAAGAGGGGGTTTCTGTGGGGCATCTCCAGTCTCCCCTTTTCCAAGTGCCTGCTGTGGGCACAGAGGGCAAAGCCTGGGCTCCCAGCACGGCCAGGGGAGCAGCCAGCAAGGGCAGGTCCTTCACCGGGCACTACAATTGGGCAGGTGGAGAGCACTCCTGCACACCCGGCTCGTCAGCATGCCACAGCCGGATTTAAACACTTGGGACATCCAACCCGAGCTCATACACACCCCAGGAGCAGGCAAGGGAGCCTGGGACTGCTGGGCTGGGAGCTCTGGCCATTGGGAAAGGCTCAGAGAGAGATCCAACGGAGGGACCACGTGGAAGCCAGAGCCTGAAGCTAGCCAGTAAAACCCAGTAACTAATGGAGACTGGAGCAGCCTGGGGCAGGGGCACGGCATCCTCATGGGACAGGCAGGGGGTGGATGGGCACCAGGGCTGGGAGCAGAGCCTGGCATCTGGGTCACCGCCAGCTCTTCCCACTCCCCACAGCCTCACTCCAAGCAGGAAGGCAAGAGCGCTGAGCGTGGGAAAAGCAAACCTGGGGACAGACGAGTGCCCAACCTCTGCGGGTTGTGCTCCATGTGGAGCACATGGGGAGTCCATGTGGAGTCCATGTGGAGTCCAGCAGGAGCCGTGCCTCCAGGAAGCCCCTGGAGCTTTGTTCGGATGCCACACAGGCACACAGCTAAGGAGCTGCTGCTGTGCCCTGGTGGGGTCCTGCTTACACAGCCACGGGGAGCCCACGTGCCACGCACGCTTACCTCGGGCGATGGGGATGTACTTCTCCAGGATGCTGATGTAGAGCTGGAGAGTGAGCTGTGGCGTGGAGCCCAGGAAGGCCTGGATGACCGCCATGCGCTTGAAGGCGTTGCGGTGGGTGGCCAGCCGGCGCACCGAGTGGCCCACCTCCTGCTCCATCTCCACCTCGTAGCCTTTCCACAGCCGCCGCTTACGGGTGATGGTGACATAGGGCTCCTCATCTCTCCCTGGCCAACAGTAAACCACCAGGGCCTCCATACACCTGTGGGGACAACGCAGTCATCACCCTGCCAGCCTCCTTGCTGTCCCCCAGCCCCCAATCCCAGCACATCCAGACCCCCTTGCCTGGTGCCAGCTGGACCCTGCTCCTGCTGGGCACAGCTCAACTGATTTGGGCAACTGTTCAGCAGCACTGTGCACAGACCTGGCCCTGGGATGTCAGGATGAGGGCAGGGTGACACCAGGACTGCAGAGATGCCCCATGGCCATCGTCTGCTTCAGCACTCAGGGTGAAACATGTGGGGCAGGGGGAGAACAACTGCCCCAGTGAGGGGTGCAACAACTGCTGCAAGAGGTGCAGCATCCAGGGTACAGAACTCACAGCTCTGCTGGGAGCTAGAGCTACAGGAAGGGGTTAACCACCCTCGGGGTCTGTTTTCCCCACTGGCACAAAACGCATCTCTTCCTCTAAGCAGAAGCAAGAGAAACTTTCTGATATTGTCTTTGATCTCTCCTCTTGTGTAGAAGGCTTCTGCGCTTCCTTCTTGGCGGGGACAGCAGGAAGGGGAGCGCAGGGTGAAGCCGGGTGTGCCATGTGCAGATAAGGTAGCGCCTCCGCGGCCCCTTCCCCGCAGGGCACCCTCACGTGCAGGTGGGTTTCTCCCACGCTGCTCCCCACTGCCAGGCCACCAGGACCCCCATCCCCTCTGCACACAGCCAGGAGGTGGGGGTGTGTGGGCTAAGGGGCGATCAGCAGAGGAGCACCCACCCAACAGGCCTGGCTCCTGCCTGGGGACAAGCTGGCTCTGGGACCAACAGGTCGCAATTATTTATGAGCACTCATTAGGGCAGCAGAAGTTGCTCTGTTTCAGACCCAAATGGAATGAGGTTTTTGGATCAATTCTCTTGCTAGATCAGGCTCATGGCTCATTGCAGTCTCCAACAGGAAAACAGTTCCTTCCAAAGGCTCAGCTTTGCGGGCGGTCCCAGTTGGTTCCCAGTGCCCTGCCAGACCTTCTCAGAAGGTTGGGCTCCATCTCCAGCTTGAGGAGCCGACAGAAGCAGCCCGCCTTGAGCAGCTCTGCCTGGCACTTGCGAGCAGCCAAGCATCACCATAACCACCTCAACCAGCCGTGGTGGGTGTGGAGAAGGTTGTGTCACCACCACGGGCCAGTGTGGGCTGAGGTAGACCCACCACCCTCCCCACGGCTGGCAGTGCTGAGGTGCAGCTCCCCGGCCACCTCTGAGGCTGAGCCGTGGTGAGGGGACACCCCCGGCACCCTGTTTGTTTCCGGTGATGGAGGAAGCGCGGTGCAGGCCGCGGTGTTTTCACAGCTGCCTGGGTGCAGCGTGGGGCCCTGGGGGAAGGAGCACCATGGAGATGCCGTGCACCCCCTGTGCACTCCTGCTGAGCGGGATGGCCAGGGTGACAACAGCCCGGGGAGGCACCGCAGCATTCCCAAGGAGTGAGAGATCAGCACTTGTGCAACATCCACCCCCTTGTCCTCCTCCCCTCAGCTCCCATGGGAGCCCCACTCCTGCACCCAGCTCCTCTCCTCTGTATCCCATAATCCCACCTGTCCCAGGCTCGGGGACCTTTCCCAGGGGGCAGAGCCCGGGTTCCTCTTCACTCTGGAGCACCGCAGCCATGACCTGCAGCGGCGCTCCCAGCCTGAGCCGGACGATGGCAAACCCGAAGGCAGAGGGGAGGGACCATGAGCAGAACCTTGCGAGCAGCTGAGGTGCAACAGGCGGGGGGAGCCCTGCCCGGAGCAGGGGTCTCGCAGGCAGGAAAGCAGCCAGCACCCCCCGGCAGCCCCACGGCACCGCTGGAGAGGGGTGGCCGAGGAGAAGACCCCCGCGGCCGGGAGCAGCAGTGTCCCCGGGGAGGAGGGGACGGGGAGCCGGCAGGAGCAGCTCTGGGCGCGCCGGCGTTTGCTGCACGGAGATTTCTGCCAGCAGCCGGTGCTCGGAGTGCCCTGCTCTGCCCTGCCCGGTCCCTGCTCTCCCCCGGTGCCCGTGGGACCTGCTGGGGTCCCAGCATCCCATGCCAGGGTCCCCATGTTCCCTGCGGGGGGTCCCCAAGTCCCCTGCCAGGGTCTTGCGTCCCCTGCCGGGGGTCCCCATGCCCCATGCCGGGGGTCCCCACGTCCCCTGCCAGGGTCCCCGTGACCCCGCCGCGCTCACCTGATGATGGGCCCGAGCTGGAGCAGGTGCATCAGCAGGATGAGGGGGCGGTCGCGGCTGAGGTCGCGGTGCACGAAGATGAGGGTGAGCTGCACCAGGACGGAGGGGCAGAGCACGAAGAAGACGGTGAGCGCCAGCCAGAAGCGGTCGTCGGAGTGGCCGTAGGAGAGGCAGAGCACGGCGGCCGCCGCCCCCTCCCCGCAGAACAGCGCCGTCGAGAAGAGGATGCCGAGCGGCAGCTTCGCCCGCGACGGGGCGGCGGTGGCGGCGGGCGGGCAGCCCCCGCTCGGG
>VZRW01009861.1:337848-349668 GCA_013398125.1 Aegotheles bennettii | reverse complement strand
CGCCCCCCCGGGCCCGCCGCTCGCCGCCTCCGTCCTCCAGTCGCCCGCCCCCTCGGTGCAGTCGCCCGCCGCCTCGGTCCGGTCGTCCACTGTCTCGGTCCAGCCGCCCGGCCCCAGGGCAGCCCGTGGCCGCCCGCCCACCCGCAGGTGGGTGCGGGGCTCCGTGGGTGCGTGTCCCCGCTCTCCCCTTTCACCCACGGAGCTCGCCCCCATCCGCCGCCCTGCTCTTGCCCCGCCAGGGACCCGTCGCCCCCGGGGGAGGATGCCCGAGAAAGTCCGGAGAAGACGGGGGAGTCCCGGCTGCTGCGGCCCATCCACCGGCTCCTCCCCGGGGTGAGCGAACCCCCCCGCATGGGACCGGGTGGAAGGGGGGTGCCGCCACCTTCCCCTCATCCCCCTCACCCTGCTCAGGAGGAGAGCACGAAGGGCCCCGGGAGGAGGAAGAAGAAGGTGAAGGTGAGGAAGAAGAGCTCCGGGCAGCCAAGCCCAGCCGAGGAGCAGGAGGGACCAGGAGGAGGGGGTGACAGCCGAGCCGGGGCTGCAGGAGGGCTGCTGCCTCCCAACAGAGTGGGGCAGGAGGAGCCCGTGCCCACGAGGACGTCCAGCCCCCACCCAGGTGAGAGGGCTGTGGGCGGCTGCTGGCACCACTGGCACCAGGACCCCCAGAGATACCTTAGGGGCCAGTTCTGGGACCTGGCAACGTGGCAGTATGCCAGCCCACTGGTCCCTGCCATCTCCATCAGCTTTGCTTGCAGATCAGCTGAGCAGGATTGTAGGAGTGTGGCTGGAGAAGAGGGGAGACATTTCTGAGCACCTCCCCAGGGGTTGATGCACAGAGGTGATGGAGGACTGTGGGTCTGCCAGCAGCAGTCCTCTTGGCTGGTTTGGTGACAAATGCATCCTTGCCCAGATGTGGTGCCTGAAATTTTTTATTTCTCCTTCCAGCACAGGGTATGAAAAAGAAAAAAAAGAAGAAAATCAAGAATAAAATCAAGTCACAGGAATCTACCATGGAGCAGCAGCGTGAGGAGTTCTCAAGCACTTTTGGTTGGTATTTCCCAGGACAGATTTTGCTGAAAAGTGCTGGGGGGGTCTGGCCTGCTGGCAGGGGAGTGTGAGCTGTGCAGGAGCCCTTGACCACGGGGTGCCTGTTGTGGGGACACAGGCACAAGCAAGTGCTGCAGCAGGACAAGGTGGGGGCTGTTGGGGAGGCAGACGCTGCTGCCTTTGCCTTCGGGTGGGATGTGGGGAGGCCACACGAGTGCACATCAGGCACTTGGAGCTGAGGGCAGGCTGCCAGGCTGGACCCCAGAGCTTATCACCTGTGTTAGTGCCTGACTGCTTCCCTCCCTCCCCAGACTTGTACCGCCGGGCGATACTGGCTCTGAAGATGAGGCAGGAGCAGAGGAGGCAGCAGTCTGCCATCGTCCCCTGAGCAGGACGGCACGTCCCAGGGGATGTGTGGTTCCAGAGGACTCCAGACTGCACTGGCAGTGGGACCCATGCTCATACAGGGCTTCTAGGGTGCTTGGCCAGGGCTGGCAGTCCTGGGCAACAGATCCTGGGGCATGAACAGCGTTGTTGTCCTCTGCACAGCTTGAAACCCAGGGGTCCACATGAGCCAGCCAGAAGTCCCTTTTTAAGATGCCTCTCTGTCAGCCAGGCTGCAAACCCGTCTGGAAAGGGAACAGCCAGCCCTTGGTGACCCTGTGTTAATATTCTGTGGAAGACTCGATCTGAACCTGACTCAGCCTGTAGAAGAGAGGAAGATTGGAGCAAAAGTCCCAGGGGAAAGCCCGTCTCTTGAACTGACCCATGCCCAGGCAAAGCTGTCTTCACAGGGCAGGGGCTGGCCCAGCCCCTCAGTCAGGCCCTGGCTGCTGCCTGGACAAGCCTAATTTCCTCCTGGAGAGATGAGGGGGCAGTCACAGACGGTCTGTGGAAGAGCTTCACCTGGACCCTGGCCACATCTGGCAGGGCTGCCAGGAGCCTCCTGGCACGGTGGAGGAGGGTGATACCTGTGTTGTCTGTGCATCCTTGGAGCCCGTCAGTGAAGGCTTGCTTAGTTCCATGGCAGCTGGTGGTAGAGGCTGCTGGAGGCTCCTTCCCAGGAGGGGAATGTTCCTCCTGATCCCGCCATCCCCCAGGAGAGATGGGGGTGACTTGCAGGCAATGTAAAATCTTCCCATGTCACTGACAGCCTGGCACCTGCAGCCCAGGGCAGTCCCTGGTCTGTGCTCAGAGCTGGGATAACAAGCAGCATCCTCATCCCAACACAACCTATCTGCGACACACAGCGTGTCTGGCAGAGCCACACTGGGATGTGCTGGAGGGCTCTGGCCGGGTGCAGGGAAGCCAAACTGACAGCCCTGGAAAGGCCATGCGTGAAGTCAGGAGTGCAGCAGTTTTCCCTTCACAGCAACAGCGCTGGGACCTGAGCGGCAGAGCGTGAGTCACCCCTGCTCCCCTGATTACTGATTAACAGATAATCCCTCTGCGGCTCAGGGGAAGAAAAATCGGTAAAGCCCTTCCCTCAGCAGGACTGGAGAGGGAAAAGAAGAGAAACCCCAGCTGCTCTGCCTTGTCAGTCTGCTGTAAAGTCCTGTCTAACCCTGCCGGATTCAGTTGTTGGTGGCTACAGGGACTGATTGTAAATAAATTGTAAATAACAAGAGCAACAAATTAATACTGGCCTGTAAATACAGCACTTTTAATAAACCCTTGTCTCTGGTGGAGATCCCTGTGCTGCCGGGGCTGTGGGCAATGAGGGGGTCCCTGCCTGTGGTGGAACCCCTTCTCCTGGGGTGGGATGGGGCTGTGCATGTCCCCATGGGGCACCCATGCCGTGGGTGTCTGTGGGGCCACGGGGAGAGAAACATGAAAAGTGGGGTTATTCCATCCAACAGCCGCTCCTTACACACCCACCGGGTCTGCCAAGCCCTCCCAGAGAGCCGGCACCCCAAACCAGCCCACGGCCGTGCTGGGGCTGAGCCTCGCTCGCTGCGGCTCTGAAACCGCGTCGGGAACGGGAGCGGAGCGGGTTTGGGAGCGTCCAGCGGAGCCAGCCGGCAGCTCCCTCTGCTGCTCCCTGTGGCTCCTCAGCTCGGGCACCCGCAGCCGTGCGGGACACAGCCTGCCCCTGGTGACACCCAAAGCTGGAGAAGACGCCCAGTGAGACAAGGCCAAGGGCAGAACTGGCCCGGCTGGCGCTGCAGGGCAGCTGGATGAAACTTTCCCTGGGAGCCAGCTGTAAGGAACCGGTTTGGTTGATCTAATGCACTTTCCCCTAAGAGAATGATCTCAAGTGAGTGGTGCAGACAGGCTGTTCAAATAGATGTCAAAATCAACCCCCCTCATCTCTGTGTGTCCGTGGCTGTAGAGCAGCCAGCCCCTGCTACAGCCAGGAGACAACCCTGGTGTGCACCAACCAGGAATACCACTTGTATCTTCTTTAAAAGGTGAGCAGGAACAGCTGCGTGTTAAAAATAGTCTATATCAAAGCCAGAAACATCTCAGAAATGGGATCTTGAGATCTATGTGATCAAAGATAAACTGAAAGATAATAATTAATGGCTATCAGTGCCACAGGGCTGGGCTGGGCTGCTCCTGCCACACATGGAAAGCAGCGGCTGTAGCAAGGGGTGCATGCCTGGGGCAGGCAGGGCAAGCAGGGCTCCTCTTTCATTAATACTCCTCCTGCTATTCACCTGGCAGCCTGAGAGCTGAATAACCAGCGAGGGGAGGAGGTCTCTGGGAGGTATGGTCCTCGGTGGCACTGCCTGCTGCCAGCGGGGCGAGGTACCCACGCTGCCCAGGCCGGTTCCAGCATGTCCGATCTGCTGGTGGGTGTGCCAAGGCCAGGTGTGGTGCCCAGCAGTGGTGCTTGCCTTGAGAAGACGTCCCCAAAAATGAGGTGGTGGTGAGTGACATCGTCTTGGGTTTGTTGGAAAGCTCTGGGGCTCCAAATGTGCCAAGAAGCACGAAGCAACACAACATCCACTGCCCTAGGAGACCCATCTTCTGCCTATTGATGCAGAATGTAAATGGTATCAATAGCATTTTCTGCAGGGGGGGCTGGAGCCAGCTGGGTGATGTAATTGTGCTTTGCATTTAAACATTTTTATATTATTTAGCACATCCTTCTTTCCAGGTTTCCAGAGAAGCTGTCTCAGGAGAATGGGGTTAGGCAAAACCTAGTTCCTGCTTCCACAGGCATCTTCGTGGTGCCTCAGCCTGGACTGCAGCTGCATTTGTTGCAAGCTGGTGATGCATATGCATGCATGAGTTCTGCATATCTGCAGCCCACCTCCCCTCAATGGTGCTCGTTCAGGGAATCCGTGGCTGCCACCATGGCCAGCAGCAGCTCTCTCCATGGCATGTGTCTTCCTAAGCCTGAGGGATGGAGGGCAGGAGGCTTCGCTTGACTGAGCTTTGCAAAAGCTGGTGGTTTGTACGGTGCCAGGAGGAGATGGATAGATGTTTCAGTGAGTGCCTGTGGGCATACACCTACACTGAGGAACGTGTGGTCCCACCTCCTCCTACCCACATCACTTTGCACAATCAGATTTTTTCCTGATGCCTGTTATCACTATCAGATTTTAACTGTGTGGGCTGAAATTTGGAGGGTAGGAGAGAGAATATTGCTCTCCTGAGAAAAGGGGTGGGAAGAACATTGCTTGGTCAGTGCTAAAAACACTGCCGAGCCCTCCTGTGTACATCACCAAGCTTTCCAGGCAGTGGGAAGACCTGGAGGAGAGCCTGGCAGGCAGGACCACACGGCGAGGCTGTCGGCCCCTCTGGCTGCACCCATGGCCCTGTGGTGCTTTCTCTCACTACTTTACACTTTGATTTCTGCCTGCTGGCTGGATTTACCCAGCCATTACACTTTATTTTTTAACCCCTCCTTGCTCCTCTCTGCCGTCGGGAGAGGATCGGAAGGTGACAGTGACTCTGAGAGCTCCTCTGAGAGCCCTTGTCTTGCCCCACAGATGTGGACAGGTCAGGAGGTCCCTCCGTGGCAAGCTGGTGCTAAGATGCACAGGTAACTCTCCTGCTATACATCCACTGCTGTATTTAATTAATAAAAATTCACCTGTGGGTCTCACCATTGTTTCCACCTTTCAGATCCAGAGATCCTTTGGGAGTCAGCCTTCCTCACACCTGCAGCGAGGATGCCTCACCCTCCAGGAGGCAGGACAGGGAAGCTGAGCCCAGTCCTGGGGTGCTCCTCGTAACGGGGAACTGTGGGGTAGCACAACCCATCAGCAGCCAGGCCTGACAAGGGGAAACAGCTTAACCAAGAGGCAAAGATTTGTGATTGTGTGAAAAACCTGATGGTTCTCATCCACTCCTTCACTGACCCCAAATTACAGAAGGAGCCAGGAGGCAGTTTGTGAGAGAGCATCCCAGACACCAGAACTTGAACACTGATTTAGAGCTGTAAAGGCAATTAAGTGCAAGCACAAGTGATCCTTGCTAACGGGTGTTTTGCAAGGCAAATGTGATGGGTGGCACCCTGTGGGTTGCCTGCAGGTGCTTCTCATTCCCACCAGCCTCCCATCATGTGCTGTAGAGCATATATACAGCCAGGGCACACCCAGGGGTTTTCTGGGATGCTGAAGGTCCTTTGTGTGCAGCTTTCTCCTCTCCAGTCTGGACCGAAGGTAAAAAAATTAATAAAAAATGCCTTATCCTAGAGCAGCAGTGGCCAGAGGTGTGGAGGTGAACAGCCTCCGCTCCTTGGCTTTGCCGTCCCTTGGGATGGGCTGGAGGTGTCACGAAAGCCCTGATCAGGCAGTGCTAAGGACTGGGGCTCTTTCTCAGTTTACACTGGTGCTGAAAGCTGGCTGCAGTGTGTATGTACTCAGGTAAATATATATGGGCAAGATTAGGGGATTATAAACCTTGGAATGAGTATTTGGGTTGATAAAAATCCTGGAGTGGATTTTTTTGAGCCTGGGAAGTTGATTGTTACGTATACTTCCTTGTGCTTGCAGATCCTGCCCTCTGCCTCAGGTAGGCTGGGTGCCAGTGTGCTCTTGAGGCAGTTTCCTAGCTCAGTTAGAGAAAGGAAGTGTTGGGAAATACTTGTATTTTTTTTGGGTAACCACACAAGGGCGCAGTTGATTTCCTCGAGATCATTCAAAATACTGAGCTGAAAGGTGCTGGCATCTGATATCAGGCAGCCCTCGCCCCCCTCCAGCTCTCAGAGGTGACATACATGGAATAATAAATAACCACACCCAGGGCTTCTTTTGGGTTTTTGTTATCAGTTGTAGATCCTCTGTTGTATTACATTAAAAATGAGAGCTGGAGCGTTTGCTGCCCTGTGTTCTGCAGAATTGTAACAAAACCCAAGTTTTAATGAGGTGAGAGTAACTCCCCAAGCTTCTCCTGATTGTTATGAAAGATGCTACTAAGACTTTGCAGGGAAAGACAATATAATGAGGACTGGAAATTAAGAAAATATGAAAGCTTTCCCTTTCTAGGTGAAATGAGCCTTGTTGGAGATGTTATTGCTGGCAGGAGGAGGAAGGATATAATCAAATTTATTTAATGGATATATTTGTCTCACAGCACAAGGGAATGTGCTGGAATATGAGATGTATAGATTTGTCACATAATGTACCAAATATACTTGCTTTTTCACCCCCTCTTTTATAAAAAGCTGGTTTCTAAAGAGGGAAATTCTGTTAACTAAAATTGGTGGTCTTTCATAAATTATCACTCTAAGACACTGCATATTTGAACAGGCTATTTCAGACTGTAAGCTGAAAGTGCCTCTTAAGACTATCAGTGTATTAATTGGAAGGGCTTTTGCTACAGAAGATCACTGAATATGGGATCAAGGGCAAATTTATTAACCAAAAGTTTTCATTTTGAAATCCTCTGCAGCAATCAGGTCTTGTCCATGAGAGAACTTTCACCTTATTAAACTACATTTATGTTTCAGTGCAGCTCGGTTTAGCAAGACTCCAGCCCAAATTCCTGACCTGTGATGTAAATTTTTTTCTTGCTACCCAAGCTGTGCTCTGCATTAGGCTTTACAACTCTCTTTCCATGCACAGCACTGCTGTAGGAAGAGGTCTAGGGGGATGATTTTGGAGGGGTTTTTTTTGTTGGTTGGTTCTTTGGGGCTTGTTGTTGTTGTTGTAGTTATTTTCTTCTGCTGGCCTTGTGTTCATAGGTTGCAAGGCACAACTGCTGCACTGGCTTGCAGCTGCCAGCATCTGAACCCCGTGCCCTGCTCCTGCAAAAGAAGCTGATGGTGGAGTGATAAATTAATTTAAAATGGACTGGGGGTGGAGAAAAGTATTTGTAAATCCCCTTGCTCAACAGACACTGTGGTGTGGATGCTGCTGCCCAGTTAACTTGGTAGTGCTTAGTGCAGGCTCTGAACCTGCCTCTTCCTTCCTTTTTCCAGGAAGGCTGGAGGAAGCCCGGAGCACTCCCTGGGAGGTCCCTGCTGCAGGTTGTGTCTTCCCAGAGGAAGTCATAAGTCCAAAGCAGATACTTTTTGGCACAGGCT
This sequence comes from Aegotheles bennettii, assembly GCA_013398125.1. NCBI lineage: Eukaryota > Metazoa > Chordata > Aves > Caprimulgiformes > Aegothelidae > Aegotheles > Aegotheles bennettii. The sequence continues at coordinate 342,140 of VZRW01009861.1, read as the reverse complement.
GTGGGGCAGGTCTTCAGAAACTGGCACAGCGTGATGCTCTCCACTGGTCCTCATCAGGTCCTGCTGATCCGGGTGGGGTGGGATGTTCAGGCTCCAAGGGGAGCACTGAGGCATGTCCCCATGTACACCCCTCTGCAGGCAGTTATCAGCTTCCTTCCCTCGTGGGTGTTGTGTAAGTATGACACAATCCCTCCTTGTAACACCCTTGATATCAAGTGAGCACTTGCTGGCCCATCCCAGCAGAGACCTGCATTTTCCAGGTGGGTGGGAGAGGAGGGTGAAGTCTACACCCTGACCTGGCAAGGGGCAATGATGAATCCCCAGAGATGTCAACAGCTAAAGACCATGCATAGGACTCCAGCAGATGCAGTGTTTGGGTGGCTTTGGCCGCTTTCAGAAAGCAGGCTCCTGGTCCTGTGCCTGTTGGTCAGTCTGTGCTGGCAGGGTAGACAAAGCCCCCACCACAGGGTGAATTTGGAAGTCTTAGGTGTGAATAGACAGGGGTTCTGCCTTGGGATCTGCTGGCAAAAATGCTCTTGTTTCTTATGAAATTACATTTGTCAGCAAATCAGTGAAGGATTTGACCCATTCAGGAGAAGGGGAGGGAAAAAATGGTGTTGTCAGCTTCTCCTTGGCTTCCCTCCAAGGCAGACAGATTGCTTCTGGCATATAGCAAAGTACCTGTGCACAAGTGCTGTGACCATAGCAGCTCTGGACATGAACTCAGTCTTTCCCAGGCAGAGATGTCCCTGGGATGGTTCTCAGGGGAAAGAAAGTTGCTTCAAAAGTGGGTATCTGTGGTGGCGGTCAGCAGTGAGTGCCCTTTCCCCGATCCTCTTGCCCAACTTGAGGAGGAGCTCCACAAGCAGCAAGTCAACAGAGGCCATGCCCTTATAATAAGTTGTCAATCAAATAGTTGGATTAACCAGATCTACTTCAAGCCATCACAACATTAAAGATAAAACCGTAGTACTCGGGAGGTGGGATGGACCTTGGAGAGCAGTAACACATCTTCATTGACTTCATACTCCACCAGGTATGAAAATCCATTAAACAGTCTTAAGACACGGCAAGCCAATTGCACGGTCTCCCAAAGACGGCTCTCTTTTCTAACTGGCCACACGATGGCAGAAGAAGCAAAGAACATTGTAAAAAAAGCAGTGAGGGTTAGCCTGTTAGGGGGGGAGGTTGGCTTCCTCTCCTGCTGAGCTACCTGCCAGGAACTGAGGTTCGAAAGCTTCCATTGCTGTAAACATTAAAAACAAAGGTGACAGGACACAAAAACTAATTTTGAAAGAATTTGATGGACTGTCTCAAATTGAGAGTAGTTCATAGCAATCGCTTGGGCCACTCTGCTCGTGCCCTGGCTGGCAGTCTGCTGAGAGCTTGACTGATGTACTGGATAACTGGTTTATGGTGGTAATTGAAATGGTGGTGGATCCTGGCTGAGTAGTATTGTGCAAAATTCTTCCTGGAACCTGCCTCTCATGGTCCCCTTGCCATGGGGAGTGCCCTTATGGATACAGGATGGAATCAGGATGGAGTCTTTGCTGGCCCCATGCAGGAGAGCCCTTTGGTACCGCCTGTGCCATGCGTGTTGTCTGCACAGGGACTGGGTGTTTGGGGCATTAAAAGGTGCATTAAAAACAGATTCCCTAGCAAAGCTGATGCAGTTGCTACCGAATCAGCAGCTGAATCATGCAGGCTGTTTCAGGGTGTGAAAAAGCCCGGTCAGTGTTGTTTTGCTTCCTCTCTGTGGGGATGGTTTCTGCTGAGATAGGGGTTTCTCTGCCCCGAGACCACTGCGTCAGCAGCAAAAAGAGGGACAACAGTTTTCTCGATTTCTCCAGTGAAATGGTGCCTCCGGCTGTGCAGGGTGAGAAGGGAGGCGAATGGATTTAAGCAGCCTGGTGCATGGCAGGAGACTGTGGTTCTGCTCTGGCTGAGTACGTGAGACCAAGCACTTGCCTGTGCCTGCTTCCCAGCTGTGCTGACCTGCTTGGGCTTGCTTCACCTGGGAACTCCCTGGGAGAGGGGCTCTCCAACACCTCAGCCATGGCCACCATAGGCAATGCATTAAAGATCATTACCTGTCTAATGCTTAATTCCATATCACAGCCTAAGTCTCGCATTTTAGCTTGCACTCCAGTGAACTTTTTAAAAATAAAGACAGCAGCATTTCAAACTAAACTGGATAGTACTTCTCTTCTTCCCAGTTAATGTGGGTGAGACAAGGAGTAACCGTACCTGTAGGAATATATTGTGAAAGAGAAGATCACTGGGTTCTTTCTACTGTGTCAGGTGAGGCAAGCTGCCTTGGCCTTTGGGAACATGTGAGTGCCTGGCCCCAAAGGTTGGTGACTCACCAGGCATCACTGATGTGTTCAACACCCAAAACAGAGCTGTGCTGAGGGAAAAATGTCTGAGCAACTCCTTCTTTTAGCCAACACAAACGGGCTAGAAAAACATCAGAAAAGCATCAAAAAAGCAGTGCAAAAGCTGCAATATAGTGTTGATCCAAGTTTAGTTCTCTGCTGTTTTGTGGGGGAGGGAGTTCTAGAGCTAAACTGGTTAGGCATTATATTAAGCTGTTTAGCAACTTCCATTCATTATTTTAAGATGTGCTTAAGACTGCCTAGAATTGTTTTCTGGTTTCCTCTGTTGTGGTTATGCTTTTGTGTGGAAAGGTAGGTGACACACAGCTGCACAGAGAATAGTGGAAATGTTGCCCTTGGGATTGGGATGAATGCTGGCTATCCCCTCGGGAATGCTGCTTTGCTCAGGGGGGATGTGGGAGCCTTCACTGACCCACCTACTACTGCTCTGGGATAACTGGGGTTAAAAAAACCCCACAGGCTCCTGTCTCTCCAACACCTGAGTGCTATTTTGGTGCTGCCTGGGGCAGGCTTTCGGTGTGAACTCAGATATCATACTGGGTAAAGCTGCCAGTCAATCGGTGCTTAAGTAGAGCAGATGTGACTGGTTTTAGCCTTGGTAAAATCAATAGGCTACTATTATTACTTTAAAAATGCCAAGTGAAAACTCTCTCTGTGTTTTCCAGGTCTCTGGAAACCCACAGCTGCTCCCTGGGCTCAGGCATGGTGCAACAAGGTGAGTTTTGCTCAGTTTCCAGGGAGAAGCCTGCTTTAAAATAGGAGCAAGACAGGCTGTGGGAATGACAGCAGCTTCTGGCCAGTGGGGTCAAGTAGTCTGTCTGCTCCTGGAGCTCCTCCTGGAGCTCCTCCCTTGGTGACAGCACCAGGAGAACTCCCTGTCCTGTGTTGGTACAGAGGATTTTGTTCCGGAAATGGTGGGTTAATTACCAGATGTCATAACAATGTCAAAAACAATAGAAAAATGCAGATTTTATTATGTTACATGTCTCAATTTTGGTGGTTTATGCAGAAACAAATATTCTCATGGTCTGTGCCCTCTGGACTGGGAGATGCTCCCTGGAGGGAGCTATTTGAGGAGTGTTATTTCCACTGGGTTATCCCAGCCCAGAGGGAAGAGGATATGGGTTGGCCTGTGTGCTGCCAAAGGCTGGAGATATCTGGGGTGGCTGGGCAGTTCTGAGCTTGGGGGGGCTGCAAAACTGCCCCAGGGACAAGGCTGGGCTTGCTGTCTGGCAGACAGTGCCTGAGGGTGCTCTCCTGGGGGTGTGCATGGAGCCTCCTGGGAAGAGTTTGCAGGGAGAAACTCCAAGGGACCTTGAACACTTTCCATGGTCAGTCCCAAAGGATTTTGGGGGTGTTTGTTGATAATAAGATCAACATGAGCCAGCAGTGTGCACTTGTGGCCCAGAAAGCCAACCATATCCTGGGCTGCAGCAAAAGCAGCGTGACCAGCAGGTTGAGGATTCTCCCCTTCTCTGCTTTTGTGAGATCCTACCTGGAGTACTGTGTTCAGTCCTGGGGTTTCCAACACAAGAAGGACATGGAGCTGTTGGGGCGAGTCCAGAGGACACCAGGGAGATGATCAGGGGGCTGGAGCTGCTCTGCTATGGAGAGGCTGGGGGAGTTGGGGCTGTTCAGCCTGGAGAAGAGAAGGCTCTGGGGAGACCTTAGAGCACCTTCCAGTACCTGAAGGGGCTCCAGGGAAGCTGGAGAGGAATTTTTGCAAAGGCATGGAGTGATAGGGCAAGGTTTCAAACTGAAATAGCCCTTAGGTTGGATGCGAGGAAGAAATTGTTTGCTGTGAGGGTGGTGAGAGCCTGGCCCAGGGTGCCCAGAGAAGCTGTGGCTGCCCCTCCCTGGCAGTGTCCAAGGCCAGGTTGGATGGGGCTTGGAGCA
>VZRW01009861.1:277598-337187 GCA_013398125.1 Aegotheles bennettii | reverse complement strand
TGGGGCTGCCAGCGCTGCGGCTCCGCTCGAGAAGTTGCCTTCTCTATCAGAGCTCAGACCCTTTATTATTATTTCCCCCATTAAAAAAAACCCACCCAAAAACCCCCAACCGGAGGAGCCGGTCCCTGGAAGCGCCCAGAACCGCACGGCTCGGGGCCGGGAGGGATGCTCGGGGGTGCTGCCACCGCTTTCCCACCCGCCTCGTGTCCCCGAATCTGTTCAGAACCCTCCCGGTGCCACATGAGCTGCCGGGAGATTTTACCATGACCTCATTGCTTGGCCTGAACTCTGTAATTACTCATTTTCTCCTCTTCCCCAGCGAGCGCGGTAAAACCAGCGGTTTAGCATCATTTCTGGAGCTGCTGGTTGTTGAGCAGTGCAGTGCGTAGTTAGCGGAGTTCCCGGAGTTGGAGCAGCAGGAGAGTGTCCTTAGCACATCCCGGGCACCCACCGGGGTCCAGGGGCTCTCTCTGTACCTCTTGGTACCAGGTACCAGCCAGAACATGGGCTCTGCAAGGCCACAACATAGGGAGGTGAATTTCCATGGGCACTTTTGGTTTGGAGAGAGCTGTTCCTGCTATATTACCAGGCTTTAGGCACAAGGGACTCCCATCTCCTTTCTAAGTCTGGAGGTGGCTCAGTAGCAATTCTGGGGAGGAAAATACAGTTCATTTTTAGTCTGCATTGTATAGGTTGGATTGCTGTCGCAGGCTTTGGGTCAGCCTTGCAGAGAGCAGACCTACTGCCACTGTTGTTTTGCAGCCCTGGGGACAAATGTGTCATCTAATCTCAGTGCCCTGAGTTTCTGACTTTGAATGCTGTCCTGCTTTGTGTTGTGTGCTTCCTACCCCACCCTTTCAGGAGGTGTATCAGAAGGTATTTGGGCTATGAACTCTGTCTTCCAGAGCCACAGAGTTTGGCTGAAAGCATTTTTAGATGGCCACTTCCAGTGAGCAGATACTGGAGGCCCTGGGATCCCATGGAGATGTCTGGCTGGGCTCAGTCTCCAGCATCCTTCACACATGAAGCACAACCCCTGTGCTGCCTGGTGGTCCCACATTGGCTCCATATCACCTCTCCCAGTCCCTTGGCATGGGGAGGGGACGTGCACCACTACCAGGGCCTGATGTCTCCACTGGAGTGGAGGAGAAATGGTCCTGAATGGTGAGCCCAGGTGTTTCAAACAGCTTTGTTCAGGGCTGAACTGTTGCAGTGTGTGTTTGGGGGGCTAGAGGTAGTTTTCTGATTAGAGGAGCAGCTCTGCTTGGGGACTCTGAAGCTCACCAGGGCAACCGCAGCATTGCTGGGGGTTGTTGAATGCTTTTTCCAGTTACTGGCTTTGCAAATGGAATTTGGGCAGCGATGGGCCCTGTTTGTTATCGAGCTGGTGCAGGCTCCCCCAGCCTTGGGCAGATAGCAGGTTCCCCAGGAGCCAGCTGGCTTTGGGTCGGTCCCCCCCTTCTGCTCCCTGGGAGGAGGGGACAGCCCCAAGCTGATGTCTTGCCCTCAGTCCCATATGGGTGGCACGGGGCTTCATGTGATGCTCTTCTTGTGGCAGTGGCATTGCAGAAAATTCACTGCAGTTATTAAAGGCTGCGGATTATCTGACACTTAAGATCCCATAGGGCTACTCAGACAAATGTTGTCACCTCTCTGCTGCATGGTCTCTGCCAGAGGCTCATAAATACCAATGGATATTAAAAATCCTGTTTCCAGATGTATTTCACAGCTTGGGCACAATGAATGTGTCTTGCCCTATATCGTGACTGTTTTGTGGCTCTGCTTCTCTTTCCCAAGAACTTTTTTATCGTGGATAGGTTACAAAACGGGATGGTGGAAAGAGCAAGAGGGACAGAGTGGTGTGTGTGGGTCTGCTTTGCTGCCTCGGGGTGCAGGCTGATGCTGTCTGCAGAGACAAATTGGATTCTGAACTTCAATTTACCCTGCTGAAATCATCCCTGCTGAAAGGAGAGCTGGGCTGGGCTCGCTGCGGGGAGGCAGAATTGAATTGCCACGGTTAATCCACTTTCAGGAGATACTGTCATCTTGAAATATAACTTTAATTCTTTTTGGGGAAACAGATTCTGGCATTGGAGGCTTATTTTTAGTCTTGGGCTGCTGTGGGGGGGATGTGGGAGTCGGGCAGGGAAGCGTGTTGGTGGCCCGGGAGGGTTTGGGTCCATCCCCGCATGCTGGGCTCCTTGTGGGAGCAGGGTGAGTGCTGCCCGCTTCCAGACTCACTTGGCAGACACCTGGGAAGCACTGAGCCCTGTGTTGTGTGTCAAAGACAATGTGCTTTTCCCCTTAATTACCTCTCCTGGGCTGTTCCAGGTGTGCAGACAGCTGTGCCTGCACACCACGGCTCTGCCAGTGCGGATCTGTTAGAGCTGAATAAGACATCTAGAAAGAAAAGTTATGGGTGTCCCTGTGCAGAAGGCTGTGGGGGAAGCACCCTGGGGGTCTCCCTCCCCTGGGGTGCCTGGTGCTGAGCCTGTGGGCTGGTGCTCACCCATCACAGTGTTGCTGCCTGGGTCTCTGGTCCCTGGGGTCAGTGCAGGACCTATCTCTGGTATTTTCCTGTTCTTGTGTAAAATCCAGGGTAAGAAAATAACAAACACTCCTAATTTGGAGCAAAATTCTTCGTTGTGTGTGTTTATGCAGTGGCTAACAACAGGACCTTAGTTGTGTTATTCCTTTTTAATTAAAAATACCTTGGGGCCTGATCCTCTTTGCAGCCCATGCCCTGGTCAATCCCTGGTGTTTAGCGAGTGCTGGGCTGGTCCTGAGCTGCTGGCTCTCAAGAACATTTATTTGATGTTGAGGGGAAGAAGATGCCTCTCGGTTGGCTGTGTGGTGCTGGTCCCTGGACTGGACCCGCGTTATCACTCAGTGCCTTTACCCTGCTCTGAGCTGGTAGCGATGTTCTGTTGCTGGTCTTCTCCTGGGGTCTCCATCCATCTCTGCCAGCGATGGGGGCACCCCCAGGCTGGTTATGGTGCTCTGTGGGGTCTGCTGGGAGGGTAGAGTAAGGGAAGCCAAGGGGGTTTGCTTGGTGCAGCCCTAAAACTGAGGAGCTGCTTCTGTAACCAACTGTTACTCTTAATTTGCATGCTTGGTGGAGCTTTTCCATCTGGGACTCATTTTATCTAATTACAAAAAATTGCTTGCAAACCTCTATGTGGCAAGGTTGTGAGGGGCTGGCAGTCGAGCTGGGCTTTGGTGTCACCTGTGGCTTGTCCCCTGGGGGGGGGCTGCCCCAGTCTGGCTCCCCGGGCACTCCTTGCTCTGCATCCCACCTGCCTCTGGTGTCCCACGGGTAGCAGGGAAGGGTTCCCCTGTTCAAGCACTTGGGAGTGTCACAAACTTCCCTTCCAAATCCTCACCGTTCCCAAAACAATGGGAGGACGGATCCTGGGGCTCACGTGCACATGAGCGATGCCTGGTTCGGGATTCCAGGCTCCTCCTGGGCTCTGCTGGAGTTCCGCAAAGCCCCTTTGGATCTTTTTTTTTTGAAGATTGTCTTACCCTGAGTGCCCCCCAACCCCACACACCTCGGGTTGGTGCTGTCAAGGAGTTGGATCTGGGTCAGGATGGCTCACTGTACCCAGAGCCATCAGCATGCAGTGGTTTGTCCCCTCCTGTCCCCAGAGCCCTACCTGGCCACTTTGGGGAGGAGCAGGGGTGGGAGGAAGGCTTTGTATAAGGCCTGTGTTGACTCAAGAGGTGTGTGCTGGAGGTTGGGGAGGTGACTCGAGCCTGGGAAGGAGTGGGGCAGGTGGTGATGCTGAACCCTATGGGGCAGAGCCTACCTGGTGCTCTACAGGAAAACACCCCCACCAAGACCTATTCAAATGGCAGAAAATGAGGAATTTTAGAGGGGAAATAAATTCCCCATTGGTAATGGGAAGTAGGTGAGGAGGGGAAGGAGTGGGTCTGTGGGGAGAACCCCTGGGGCTGACCACTGCCTGCTGCCACCCACCCGACCCTGCCCTGGCTGGGGGGATGCTGGGGTACATCTTGTGGGAGATGTCTGTCTGGGGTGGAGGATGCTGATTTATACTCCCGCCGTTAGTTTTTGTAGCAAATGTGTAATAAAGTCTATTCTGGGAGACGGAGCACATCTGCAATTTTCTTTCATGCTTGCTATGTTTTTTCAGAGTGTGAACCAAGTGTTACAGCTTGTGATCACAGTTCCTATTCTAATAAGAAAGAAGAGCATAGGTAGGAGTTAGAAGCCTTGAGAATTGTGGGGTTTTTCCCCCAATCCAGCCATGTGAGTGAGGCTGCATGTCAAATACCTTGTACCTGACAACCAACTTCTGCAAGAAGCATTTTGCTTTCATTAATGTGACAAAAACCCATAGCAAAGGCTGGGGCTGGGGTGTCTCCGTGACACTGGGTGTCAGTTCTGTTTGGAGAAATCCCATACTTCAAAAGAGTGTGGAATTTAACGAAGCAACTTGAATTTTTCGTGAAGGTTGATGGGTTTTATTTTGTAATGTGTATTTAACGTGACAATGGTGTTTTGTGTGCTCGGGGCCAGTTCCCCTATAGCAGCCGCAGGGCAGCCCGTGCTTGACCACAGAGAAGACAGCAGAGGCTCAAACTGGGAACCTGAAGCTGCAAGAGGTCCTTCCTCAGAGCTGAAACCCTTTTTTGATGCCTCTACCCTGGGAAATGGGGACACAAGAGTGTCTCAGATTCCCTGGAAAATGAGGGTAGGGGAGTTTCTCAAATTCCTGTAACCATTTCTCTTTAACATTGCACAGCAGTCTCCTAAACCAGAGCCCTATTCCCAGAAATAGCTCAACCATTTGGCTAAAAATAATTAAAAATCAAACAAAAACCCCAGCCTTGGACATGCAGCTGCATGGAAATGATCGTGCATGCAGTTAAAGTTTGGAGAGGTTAGGAACTGCTGTGAGGGGGGGCTGGAAAGCACCGGTCAAACATTAATGATAAATGGTGCTGCTGGTTGAACCTGTGGCGTGCAGAAACTTTTCTGTGGAGAACAACACACGACTCGAGGCTGTGTTTTATTCTTCTCTGGAAACCGTTTGTCTCTGGTTGGTATTTTGCTAAGAATAATAATGATTGTCTGGGCTGTGCGGGGAAGGGTCGGAGCTGGACTGAGCTGCATGGCAATTTGCTTTTAACAATAAAAATTGTAAAAGCAAACAGGCTGCCTATTAATAGCAGGCTTTTCAGCCTTGTCTTCGATTCCATCCTGTTGCCTTTGGTTTGGGCACTTCCTTTCCGATTAAAGCTGCTGCTTTCTGGCTGGAACCATTGATGTCCTCTCTAGCAGAGGGAGTTTTTTGCACTGTTGGGTAAAAGCAAAGCTGGTTGGGAGCATTATCAGAGTTTCCCAGCCAGAAGAAACCTTCACACCAAAATGAGTTGTTTTGCCAGTTACGGTGTCTTTAGCAACGTGACTTGGGTCCCTCTGAGCATCTTCTTCCCATGGTACCTGTGCTTGCATCTGTGCAGCAGAAAAACAGCCTTTGGCTGCTCGTTCCTCAAGTTGTGGGTCTCTGTCCCATGGGAGGGCTTTAACCCGCTGTCCTTGCTGAGGAGACACGGGTGACCAGGTGGGGGGACATCCCTTTTGACACCTGTGGCCGAGGTCTGCCCACTGGAGGAGCTGGCATTGCAGTGGCAGGGGAGGCACCAAGCTGCTCAGGCTGCCTCAGCTTTCTGGGAAGTGTGAATTTTCCAAGAAACTCGGACACAGGGTGACTGAGTGCACCATTAACCCATTATCCTTTCCCTGGAAACGTTTGCTCCGGGGATTTTTCAAGGGAGTTTCCTGTATTGAGTTCGTGTAGGAGGCGGGTGCTGAGGCCGGAGGGCAGCACTGAGGTTTTCTTGTGCGACTCCCCTGGCTCAGCTGGTTGCTTTGGTGGCCTTCTGCCCAAAAGTGTCCCCCAGGTTGCTCACCAAGCCCTGCCTGGGAGTGCAGGTTAGGTTATGGTGGGGCGTGAGCAGAGGCTCTTGCCGCCTGTCCCTAGGTCATCTTAGAAAATACCTTACCTCTGGGTTTAGGCAGAAATCTGCTTCTCATTGCTCATCTGAGAAGTATTTATGTGCTCACTGAGGTCTGGTGGTGGGAAGGATGGGCTGGTTTTTGATGAGCAGGTTCTGCCAGTGCTGTACCCAGGGTGTTGTGGACTTCACCTGCCTGCGCTCTCCTCAGTGTCCAGACCTGGGCTGTGAGCTCTGCAGGGCATAAATCACAGAATGGTTTGGGTCGGAAGGGACCTTACAGATCATCTAGTTCCAACCCCCCTGCCATGATGCAGACCACTGCGTGAGGGCTGGGGACAACCCTGCCACTCATTGCCTCCAGCCTCTGTCCCCCTCCCTGCTCCCTCATCTCTTGCAAGTACAGAGTATCTTTATTTTTTTTCCTGTTTTAATTGCCAAGCAGTGCTGAGTCTGTGTTGTAGTGTTTTCCCTTGTTCACCCAGGGGTTTTGCAGCTCTCTAAGTTGCAGGGTGTGGGTGGGTGCTGGGCTGCAGGCAGGGCTCTGCACAGGCAGGGCTGCTCCATGGCACGTGGGGTGCTGGGCTGTGGCTGTTGTGCCCACTGGTGACAAGCCTCGTGTTGCTGGGTTGTCCTTAGCAGTGAGGGACACCTCGAAGTGTGCCACACTCACACTGCATCCTGCCTTAGGGACACCGTGCCAGGCAGAACGTGTGTCCTGCTCATTGGAAATGGGTAATAAGGACACTGCTGCTCATGTTGCTGGTGGTTGTAGGCCATTTCTTTTATTTTTTTCAGATTATTATACAGTAATCTCTCTCCTGTAGCTTTGCTGTCTGGTGATGCCCCACACCATTCCCACAGGCTGGCTCCATGGCCACCAGGCAGCCCTGGCTGCTCTTGGTGTAACCATCACGCTGCAGTTTTCTGGATTGCTTTGAATTATCCAGCACCCAACCAGCGAGCTGTTCCCTGGCGTTTGCCTGAATTGGTGAACATTTATTCAGGCAGTTAGTATTTTGCTTTTTGTAATAAGCTTGACTCTAAGACTTGTGCTTGGAGCTGTTATGTGGATTGCCTTCTCCCTTTCATGGTAGGAGAGGGATGCCAGTTCTGCAGGGGATGGGCAAGTAATTTTAAAGTTTAGTTTAGTAACTTGTAGCCTGAGGAAATGGTAAAACTTGTCTGTTTTAAAAGGTCTCCTCCATCCCCTGCCCTTGCCTGGCTCCTGCCTGGCAGTGGCACAGCTGCTGGGTCAGGAAAAGTCTGTTCTGCCCAGAGGCTGCAACAACTTATATATATGTATTAAATATGAATGTATACAATATGTACACATTAAATATGGATATATGCAATATATAGATGCATTAAATATATATATTTACTTTTTGCTTATGGGCTCTTTCTCAGGTGTAGCTGCTGGCCAGTGCTTGGCACAAGGCACCACTTCCATGGCTGCAAAGTACATTTGGATATTGAGCTGAGCTGCCTGCAGGGCATTGGAGCTGGGTGGGGAGAGGGGCTGCTCATTACACTAACGAGGGGCTCACTGGTGGAAGGGGAGCAGTCCTGGGTGGTGCTTTTCCTCCCCTCCATAATTTTGTATGCTCTCATAGGGATCCTTGCTGCCACCAGCGCTGCTAAGAACCAATAATCTGTAAAAATCTCTTTTAGCTCCTTATGCCATTCCTTCCACATGCAATTCCCAGGATGTCTCTCTCTCCCGAGCACTTTGTTGCATCTTGCTGGCTCCAGTCATTTTTTTCCCCAGAACTTCAGTGATTTTGTTGGAGATGGAATCCCAACCGAAGAGGGCTGCTCTTGACATCCAGCTGTGATGTCTGTGCTTCAGGGACATTTGTCCTGCTCTCCTTAACGAAAGCCTAATGCACTTATTTTTGATCTGGCTGTTTGTAAAGGGCTTTTTGTTTTCCTCCTGCAGCAGAAAGGAGGGGTAAGCACTGGTGAGGCTGTCACAGCCGGGTATTTTGGGAGCAAATCAGGCTCCTTACTTTTGTTCATGATTTGAGCCAGGTTCCTGTTAACCCCCTTTGTGGCCTTGGATGGCTCAGTGTGGGCTCTTTGACCTGTGAGTTCAGCTGAATTTTGCAGGATCTATAGGTGAGTGGGCCCTTGGTCTGACCCCAGCCTTGCTTTTAGAGGGTGATGGGCTAGGTAATTTCTAGCTGAGTATTTTCAAAGGGCCAGCAAGGGGTATTTAGGTCTTAAAGTACACTGCATACCCTTAATAAGATTTTAGAAGACTATTAAAGTAGGAAACAGGGGCAATGCTCACTTGATAGATGTAATGCATTTGCAATATTGAGAGAAACACACTGATTTGCCAAACAGAGAGATCCTATTTTTCTTGTATAGTAAAGGATCTAAAAAAGCTGAGTAAGACGTGCAACAGGCAAGACCAGACAATCTGAAGCATTTATTTGGCATTGCAATCCAAGATCTTTTCAGCAGTAATAAAAATTAAGTACTGCTAGACTGCAGCGACGCTGTGCTGCGTCACCTGAGCCTCAATTGGCTTAAGAGGGGAAAAACAAGAAAAAAACTCACTGCAGGGAAGTTAAATGTAGGGGAAAAAAATAAAAATCCACTTTGTGAGCAGCCCTGCCATCTTTTATTATTATTTCTGTGTAATTCCTGCTCAGGCTGTACCGGGGGCACCTGCTCACCGCAGTCCTGCTCTTACAGAGGCTGCAAAGCCAAGCTTAAAATGCAATATTGATTTGTTTTTTTGATTTGGCTCCCAGGGAGGTGTTTTGCATGCCAGTTTTGTTCACTCTGAGTTGTGGAAGGCTTTTATTCTTTTTTTTTTCCTCCCAGCTCACCTTTTCTTATAAATGTTTGCTTAGGGAGGGAGTGCAGTAAAATTAGCTGCAATGCCCAGAGGGCTGTTGTCCTTGTGTTAGCCAAATTAGTATCGTGGAGTACATCACTTCCGTGGGGTGGTTCCATCCAGTGCAGTTGAATGGTTGGGAGTGGGACTTTCCACTTGACAAGTGCCATTCCTGTTAAGTGCAGGGTGGAAAGATGGGATGCATAGGGAGGAAACCTTGGATGAAGGCTCTTGTCTTGATAACTGAGAGCAGGAACGCCCTGACCCCAGTGCCCATCTGGGGAGGCTGGCGGATGGGATGGGATAGCTGGGAGGCACCAGGACCATCCCCTGGGATGCTTCTCTCTTCTGCACAGGATGGGCTTGCTTCTACAGCTGGTGCCAGATGGACCACACCAAAACCTCTCGTGCACCGAGCCTGGCATCCATGGGCCAGCTCAGACCTCACCTCCAGGTCCCTGTGGATACACGGATTTCCCTCCTGGTGCAAACCCTGGCTGCTGTGCTGCTGGCTTTGCTCAGCCCTGAGCAGGGTGTGCTCTGCTGGAGCTGCTCTGCAGCCACTTCACCCAGCCCGGCAGGAACATGAGCCAAAAGGATTTCCTGAAGATAAACAATTCTAGGCCACATGTTGAGGATTTCTCTCCTGACTGGATGGATTGCACTGATCCAGTATCCTAGTGTAACTGTGCCTGCAGCCCCAAGGATAAATCTGTTGGTTGCTATAGTATCCACAGATAAAAATACCCCAAAAGGTATCTGGGGTGTGTAGAGCTGATTTTGACATGGAGCAAGGGGTGAAGTAGATGACTTCTCCCTCTCTTCCCCCTTTTATCTCCTGCTACTTCTGTGCAAACACTTCTCTGCAGTACAGGGAGGGGGGCGTTAGAAACACACAACTTTTACTTTTTTGCAGTCAAAAAACTTAATCTGAATGAGCAGCATGGAGGGGCTGGGACCTCAGACCTCAGGTGCCCATGGCAGGGGCTGAGGGCAGCCCATGATGCTGGTGCAGGGCTTGGTTACCTCCCACAGCCTGGACCTGCCCTGCCATCATTCCCAGTTGCTTTGGTGTAGGAAACACAACAGCCTCCCTGGGGGAAAGCTGGATTTGTGGGGATGCAGGCTGGGTACCAGCCCTCACCCCGAGTTGTGGTGGTGATGGTCACCTGGCAGTGGGGTCTGCAGCCTGTGCCCCCGCTGGCTGGGCTCCCTTCCCAGGGGAAGGGAAGGAAACGACTCTGGGAGATGGGCTGTTTGCTGGTTGGCTCCAAAATGCTGGGAAAACTTAAAAATGGGTGAAATATCTGTAGGTGGTAGAGGTCAGAGTGACCTCTGGCTGAGCTAGGATGCACAATGTAGTATTTTGGGGTTTTTTTGTTTCCATAACTGAAGAGCTCAGGTTTTTGGAGGACCAGAAAGCAACAGGAAAACCAACAAATTATAGCTCTGCTGCTTGATGCAAGCTTTGACAATTGCAAGCTTGGAGGTTTTTTTCCAGCCTCCTCTTACTTTCATTTTTGCCAGGGCAAATCACTGCTCTGAAGAGCTCACTGCCCTGCTAAAATAGCTGCCGATGAGCACATATGTGCACAGCTTGGGCCGGGGAAAGGAGGGAGGAAGAGGTTTGAAAATGGGAAGACCTCGTTGTATTTGCTTTGTGACCTCTGCAAAACACTTGGGCTCTTATTCAAAGTCCTTTTTTTTTCTGTTCTCGAGTCTGAAGTGTTCCTATGAGCCTGTGTTTGATATGCTGGCAGCACGCTGGTCGAACTTTTCTTTTGGACTGCCAAAAATAAAAATATGCTGCCTGCATTTCAAGATGAGCCATGGTTTCATAACCCCGGCTGCCAACAGAGCAGAGGAGAAAAAGAGTTGAGATCCTGCAAACTTTCAAAGGTCGGTGGTTATGTTTGAGCAGGGGCGACAGATTTTCCAGAAAATGGGAGCACTGGAGTAGTGCTGTCCCAGTTGGTGTCTGCTGGCTTTGGTCTGGGTTTTATTCTGCATTGTGTGTGAACCTGACTTCTTGCAAAGAGCTGCTGAGCTGCCTTCGCGTGCAAAAAGGAAAACACAACCAAACTAAAACTTATGCCAAAAAAGCTCTTTTCGTCTGCCACCGCTGTGCACGGAGCACCCTGAGTCTAGGGGAGGGCTGGGCCCTCCTGTGAACTTACTATGGGGGGGAAAAGAGCACTTGTATTTCCTCTCCACCCTTCTGAAATCTCTCGAGTAGCCCTTTCCCCTGTTCTCGCCGCCGCGCCGCCTCGCTGCTTTTATCAGTGGCTTTATTGGCTAAGTCAGCTTTTCCAAGAAACTCAGTCTGGTTGGGCTCTGCTGTTCTCCAGCCTGTTGTCCTTGGTGAAGGTGACCTTCCTGGAAGCCCATATGGTGAGGCAGTGTGTCCTTGGGACAGAGGGGACGTAGAGATGGGGCCCCTAGTGTTGCTGGATGCACCTCGACTTGTGTTGAGTGGTGTGATCTGGGTCAATGATGCTCTGCTAGAGCACATCACCTACAGCTCTGTGATCCCCAGTGGGGTCCAGGGACAAGGCCTGGGTGTTGGGCCCCAGCATATGTTGACCATGGTCTTAAAGAAAAGTATCAGTCCCTTTCCCACAGTTCCTCTATTGCTCTTGCTGTTTGTTCTGCTTGACTGGGGGGTTTGCATTGTTACCCCCCGCGTTCCCCCTCCCCTCGGCTGAAGCTGGCTGGTCCCCAGCAGTCACTCCTTAGTGATACTGTTCCCTCTGTGCCTGAAATATCAGCAGGAGCTTTATCCTCAAGAGAACAGAAGGGAGGCTGGTTTAAATTTCAACCTTTTGCTTTCCCAAGCTACTGGCCTTCCCTCTCCCGCTTGGGGATGAGCACCAAAAGCCTTCTCCAGTGGGAAAGGAACTCACCTTCAGCCCTTCCTCTTGGACCTATGGGCTCTTAGTATTTTAAATGCAATGTTGTGTTGTTTTTTCCCCAAGGACTGTGCATGTCATCGACCCTTTCCTGCAGACACAGGGCAGAGTGGTGGCGTTGAACCCAGTCGATGGAGTTCTCTCTCTAAATCAGGATATCTGCCTCAAAATGTGGTCGGCGTTGGTAAGCACAGTCCGAGCTGCTGAATTATTAAGGGTTTTCTCAAAGCACTGGTTGTACTTGCATAGGAATGACTAAGAGTAATAGAAAAATTGGCAAGAAAAAATGAAATTAAAAATATGTCTGCTGGGCAAAGAGGTCGGTGTGCTGAGCAACTTTCCCAGACTGCTGGGTGGTTTGGAGAGGTTATGGTAAAATTGTGGAGGCTTTTTAAAACTGTAGGTGTGTTTTTCTTGGTTCTTCTGGGACTAAATAAAACGGGAGCTAGAACAGGCTGTTTTGGGAGGTGGTGTTATTTTTGTTGGCTTTTTTTGTAAATCAGGTCGTCTTCTCCACTACTCTTATGATAAATGGAACAACACAGGAGTGATTAGACTTTAAACTATTCATGAGCTCTAAGCCAAGTAATGTGATTTAATCTATCTTCTGCATATATTTAATATAAGCTGTGATTTCATTCAAATGTTTAAGCTTTGTACTTGTACCGTATAATTATCTCTGGTTTTAGCAGATGACTTTTTTTAAATACCTGTGGTTTTTATTAGATCTTTTTTCTATGAGTTATTTGTATGTACTTTGTGGCTTGAAGATATCTTCAGCAAACATGAAAGGAGTTTCTTTTGATTAGTTCTGGTTTGGGTGCTTTCTGAAACCGTAGTAAATCAAATGGTGTGGTTTGGTTTTTCCTGCTGCTATTTTTTTTCTGGAAAAGGAGCCAGCAGGTAGCACAGACACTTGTTTTCCATATGGGGAATATAATTAAACGCTGTGTTTTGCAGCTGCCCTAGGAATAGCCTACTTAGAGTGGGTCCTTGTCAACAGTGGCTGCGGGGCATGGGTTCACCTCTCCTCTTGAACTCTGTCTAACTCCATTAATTTTTACCCAGGCTTGCTAATTTTTACCCAGGTTTGCAACTCTTATCAAGTGCCAGCCAGGTCTTTTACGTGGTGCTGCGATGGATTCCCAGAAATTTGGGAGGGTGGGTAAAGAGGAGCCTCTCCGGGAGGCGGGCGGGAGCTGTGGTGCCAGGGCAGGAAATCTTTGTGGGAGAAGGGCATGGATGGAGAGGGAAAGAGGCACAAAGGGAAGCTTGTCCAAACCCAGGTGAAGAATCTGGGGAGTGCTCTGGGCTGCAAATGTAATTCCTCTGTCTCTGCGTAATGCTCCAATAGCTTCAAGTCCTACGTGGTGTTGAGTCATTAGTTACCTCCACTGACTTATTTACCCCTGGTCTGATGCCTTCAGATGGTACCTGTTCCTAACTCCTTGAAGGAGAGTTTATAGCAAAATGTCAAGCCTCAGCTGATCTTCCATGGACGTGCTGATGTGTGTCAATGGGCTTTTAAAATCTGGACAAGATAAGAATATAGCAATTATTCCTAATGCCTTCTTTTCAGATCTGCTGCTTCTGGCAATAAGTGGGCTTTAGACAAAGTGGAGAATGCAGGAAGGTTGGGTTACATCAGAATATTTATCAGAAATACGTTCTGTGTCAGAATTTCCCCCTGGCATGGGAAGACCATTCTGCAGCAGCAGCACTTGGCCCTGCTGTGTGTGCAGCAGAGTGTGTGTGCCCACCTCGGCAGCCACAGTGCCTTATTCACTCCTGCAGCCTGGTCCTGCCCGAGGGGGGAAGCAAGGAGAAATAGGGAGCTGCAAGCTCGGGAAGATGTTCCTGGCAGAACAGCTTCGCTAGCCTCACCTTCATCTATGATTTGTTTGACTCTCTGGCTGTTGTCTTCCAGATGAGCTCCTTCAGGAGACGTCTGGTTTGGATGCCCTGCTAAGAAGTTGGCTTGGTGGTGGGCTTGGTTAGATGCTGGGGGAATGGAGCAGGAGCCCTGAAGTGAAGCTTGAGACATTGCAGGAGAGACCCACATCTTTGGGGTTGGTCTTCAAGTGATGTGAACAGGACAGTGGCTCTTCTCAAAGATACCTCCTCCTCTCCCTCCTCTCAATTGCTGGATTGTGTGGTGTCCCCTGGGTTGTTGGGGCCTGGTACGGCAAAGTGGGGACTGGGGTCACCTACCAGCATCCCCAAATCCTCATGGATTTGTGGGAGGCTGCAGTGCAGCTGCCCACTGCACAGTCCCATGTGCAGTCTGGCACCACTGATCCCTACAGGGAGCTCTGATTCTTCCAGCACTCCTGCAAACACCACATAGAATCATAGAATCATTATGGTTGGAAGGGGCCTCCAGGGTCATCAAGTCCAACCTTCATCCCATCATATTCCTAACCATTAGACCATTAGACATCTTGGGTAGGAGGAGATGATGAGGTACATATAGGGAGGATGCAACACCACGGGGTGGGCAGGGGAATGGGGAATGAAATGCTGGGACTCTGGTTAGACCACAGAGAGGACTTCTCCTGTGCTGCCACCATGGAGGGCTCTGCACCATGGAGGGGGTTGTTGCTGTTATCTTTGTAGGAGATGCTTCAAATAAATAACTGCAGGGGAGTTGAGGGGTGAAAGCCCACCTAGGAGTTGGTGGTGATGGCTTGGGCAGCTAACACACCACGCCTGGTGTTTGTCTTCCCTTCTTTACGTTCTCCAGGTTCTCTGAGGCTAACTACAGATAATCTTGCAGAGTAAATACTTGTGTATATTTTTCCAGGAGTGTTTTAACCAGACCTTTGTTGCTTCTGTGCCAGCGTGGGTGTTTGGCAAACCCTCACCCTCCTCTTTCTCACCACCTTCATTTTCTCCCTGTGCTGGAGGGATGCTCACCAGTTCCAGCTCCTGCCTGGGGACATGATGGGGACTTCAGGCTTGGGGACAGTCTCTCTGCTCCTTGGCACTGCTGTGGTGTGAATGAGTGGCTCTGCCTCTCGCTCCCAGGGCACAGGTTGGTGAGACCCATGGTTGCTGTTTCCATGATGCAGCAGATAGATCAGGGACCCTTTTTTGGGTCTGGTTGCTAGCCCAGAGGATGTGCTGTTGGTGAGGCTGGTGGTCAGCCCATGCCAGTATGGAGACATTCCCTAACTGGGAGTGTGTGACTGCCTGATCCGCGTTTGGGAGCCAGCTGTGCCTGGCGGAGGTGGGAACAGCTTCTGGGGGGGCTCCGGGGGAAAGGGGTGCTGGTTCTGCATCCAGGAGGTGCAGGGACATGGTGTCCTGTCCACCTGAGAAGCTTCCCTAGTGCTGCAGGCATGGGCAGGAACCTGCATTGCCTCTGCCTTGTCACAAGTTTGCAAGTGTTTAAGTGAAGTTATGGAAGTTGGAAATTCATATTTAAGAGTTACATTTAATTAGAAGGCCACTTCTACTTTCATTATATTCAAACACCTTGTTTACTTTGTGTTACTTTAATACGCTCTCCATTGAATTGGGAGGATCCAACCTTAATTGGCTGGTGCTGTGATTTCTCCTGGGAAGCCTGCAAGGGCCAGTTGCAAGTGTCTCTCGTGGCTTCGTGCAAGGGATGCTCTCCTCCTCTGGAGCTGCTCTGCTTCCTTTCTGAGTTTGTTCTGCTGCAGTTCCCCTCGTCCTTCCCCTGGCTGCTGTGGCCCCAGGTTATCATTCACTTGTGAGATCTTGTTCTGCTTTAAATCAAGACTAAGCTGGCATCTCCAGCACCCTGTGTGTCTTTTTGAGGAGTTTGTGGTACGAAAATGTCTGCTACATTATTTCTGGTTCTATCTGAGATTTTAAAATAGCAGAAGTATGTGTATATATATATGTATGTATATATATGTATATGTGTATATGTATATATATGTGTGTGTGTATATATATATTTAAAAAACAAAAACCCAAGTCTCTGTGCACCAGTGTGGTGGTGGTGAGACGTTTTGGGTGGACTTGAGAGTTTGACAGGAGAGTAAATGTAAAGTCAAGTTCAGTTTCCATCGTCCTCTGCGGAGTCTGGGGTTAAAGCCTGGAGCTGCTGTAGAAAGCCAAGGCTGAAGAACTCTCCAGGTTGGGGCTAGGAAGAGACATGTGGAAGATAAATTATATTCCGAATGACTTGAAGTGCTTGATAAAGATACATTCTCCTCCAAGAAGGAAAAAATGCCTGGCAGATGGGCACAGGCTGCAAGAGCAGTGTAGGTGACTCTCGTGGTGAGGTGTAGGGTGGGCTGTGGTCCGGGAGGTCGGTGGCTGAGCAGTGGTGTGGACCCTGGGTTGCAGGCTCAGTGTTGCCTTGGTTTTGCTCAATGACCTTATGTGTGCCTCTTCGTTCTCCAAGCCTTTGCTGGGGCAGAGAAGTGACTTTTTGAGGTTCCAACTGTCTTATCTCCAATGAACAGTGTGGTGCGTTCAGAAGCTGGACAAATACTCTTTTTTTGGAGCTAAAAGCTGATTTTCCCCTTTGCTGGTTGCCCCGACAGTGTGCTGGGGAAGAGAAGCGGGTCGGCACACGCACCGTGGTGGTCGGGCACCGGCCGGTGTCGGAAACGGATGCGTACGTGGCACAGAAGTTCTGCGACAACAGGATCGTCTCCTCCAAGGTGAGCCTGCTCTGCTCCTCTGGGGTCATGGTGGGGGGGTATTCCCTGCTTGTGTATGCACCCTGGTTTTATTTGATGATTGCTTTTGAAATAGAGAGACTCTCAATTCCTCAAGGACGGATGTGAAGGTCTCTTTGCAAGTGGAGCAGCCTGGTAAATACCTTATGCCACAGCTCCAGTCTCTCTGTTAGCCTTTTTTTTCTTCCTAACAATCCCAGTGGGGGTGTGTATGAGTTCTGTTCTTCTAGGCTGGATGAGAGCAGAGCATATGGACACATTGGTGGTGTGGGTTTTCTGGGGTGAGGGGTTTTTTAACGTTTTCTGGCATTCCCTTTGGGATGAAAGGGCAGGTTAAGTGGAATACAGCATAACAGAGCAGCTCAGATTTGCAAAAGGGAGTGGGGATTATTTGATAAATGGACAGAAAAATGTAATTCCCCTATTTTTTTTTGGTTCCGTGGGTTTTTTCCCTCTTGAGAGAGGACAAAAATAACCATGCTCTGTTTATCCCTTTGGATGAGAGGGGAAACATTCATGCTGTATTAATGCAGCTTTTGTTTATGGTGGAAAACTGTGATGACACCCGTCTGCCTTCTGCTTAGCTTTTTTCCGTGACATTCATGAAGCTATTTCAAAAAGATTTGAAGCCAATTCGAGTAAAATATCAAACAAGTGGCATCCCATGGTGTCAACACAGCTGGATACATATTACATTACGTGGGATTCATGATGCTCAGCACACAGTTAGGCTTCAGTTTTACTCTACTTGAGCTGTAAGGGTTTTTTTCCCTCATTTATTTTTTATACAGCTTGGATCTTATTTGGTTTTATGTCTTTGGGCTGTCTGAATTGATATTGGGGAAGAGTTTGAAGTCTAACTGTGTTTAACTCATGTAGTGTTCCCATTGACATTTCCCTGGCACGCAAGGGTCCCTCAAAGAGAACAACTTCCCCTGTTCCAGTTCCCTTTCTGACAAAATGGTTAGTTTTGACACTAAATTTAATTCTTTCCTGATTTATTTGTGAATGATGAGTCCTTGCTCTTTTTTTTATTTATATTTGCTAGACATGGAGTCATCTTAACTGACCGGTCTCTCTATATAATTATGTGGACGTTGGTCTTGAGACTGGGCTGCTTGTTATTCTTGGTTTATTTGAGGCAGACTGAAAGATCAGATATTAGACCCATTATCTTCCATGTTGTTCTTAAATTTCATGTTTTCCAAAGCAAATGATTCAGCAGCAGCCTTAAAATGATAATGAAGCACAACCTAATAACAAATTTCTATGGGCAACATGGCTTTTTTTAACAGAAGAGCAACTCTAAGATGTTTTTTGGGGATTTGTTTTGGGGAAAAATCTCTGCTGTGCATTGGCTCTTCATGAAATTGTGTCTCTACAAAAGCCAATCTAGAGGCTGGTTGCTGAAACAGGTCCTGTTGTTTTAATATTCTTTTGCCCTTCACCACCTCCAAGCACGTGGTTTGGGTTATTTTGGCAAAAGAGAAATAGTTGCCTACTTTAAAGCAAACAAACAAGAAAACCCCATGTAACTGAGAGATGTTTCCAGCAGAGAGCCGGTGCTGGAAGCCGAGGCAGGAGCTCAGTGGCATCTCAGCATCCAGCTGCATCAGTTTCAAAACAACAACTTGGACCTCTGCCTGGAGCACGCCAGGGCTGCTCAGACAGCTCGCTGTGGTGCTCCTTGCTGGGTTAAAGGGAAAACTTCTCTCCTGTTCTGCTCAGATCCTTCCCATTTTGTAGCTCCGTGCCTCGGTCGATGTGTGACACCCCCCCTCTCTCCCCACAGTACACCCTCTGGAACTTCCTCCCCAAGAACCTTTTTGAGCAGTTTAGAAGAATTGCCAACTTCTACTTCCTCATCATCTTCCTCGTGCAGGTAAGAGCTCTGATGCCAAGAGTGGACCTTGTTTATATACTGATGGTAAGCACAGCTTGAGCAAGAATTGAGGTTCAAAACTGACTCTGGTGCTTCTCAGTGGGTATTTGTTTTATTTGTTTTTTTAATTGGAAGCTGTGTTACAATTCTGACACACTGACCAAGGCATAGTAACAATTAAAACGTTTGGGCCTGTCTGAGATGATGATTGAATGATTGCTGAAACAATTAAGAAACCATCTTAACCCTTTAACCGTTAAGATCTGTCAACTGGTGAAAATAATTTGATGCTATGGAATTAAGATCAGTTTTTTGTCATCTTTGTCACTTCTGGTGAATAACTGTATTTTCCCAAGCTAGGTGGTATTTGTGCATTTTGGTTATAGGGAGTTTCAAGGTGAGCAAGAGAGGCTCTACTCAATAAAATTCAGAAAACAGCAGGAGCTTTGGGGGTGTGAAGCTGCTCTACACAGGCAAAATAGGAAATTTTATACACAGACAAACGTTTTCTGCTCTGCTTTGTGGCTTTGACTAAGGGGCAAATCCTGAGTAAACCTTGAGTACTCACTTTCTGTTCAGTCAGCCAAGAAAAGCGGGCTGTCAGAATGAACTGGGGCGAAGGGAGTTTGGAAGAATCACTGCAGTGCATCTACTCACCTTTTAAATCCTGTACTCAGGCCTGGGGCTCAGTAGACAACCTGTTCTGGGGCTGGAAATAGGCATCAAAAACTCTATCCCAGCAAATTAAATGGCACCGTGGAGCTGCTGTTAGGTGGCTTCTCTGGGGTTCTGGTGGTTCAGGTGTGGGGTATCACTCCCTTCTAGGCTGCAAGTATAAAAGATAAGTGTCTAAAGTGTGTTATCCTTATGGCAAAGAGTTGTAGTGATTTCAGTGGCTGCTGCAGAAGCGGGGGATCCCGAGATGACGGCTGTGGATGACTCCTCCTGGCAGTGTTACACGAGAGGCCAACTCACTCAGGCATCGCCTGGCTCGCCTCCATCTCTTGATTTCGCTGGCGTTGCTCCACTCTGTCAGGCTGAATTTGTAATTTGCCTTGAACTGAAGCGATGCCCTGAAGTCAGGGTGTCCTTTCTGTGTAGCTGGCCATTTAGTGATGTGGTATTACATTTTATCTATTGACCTTCTGGCCATGAAGAACATGGGATATTCTTTATTATACTCACAAAGCCAGTTGCAGTTTAATTGCTTACCCATTTTAGGCAGAGGTGTATGCAGGCGAGAGAAGAACCTGCCTATTCCTCCTTGGTTTTATTCTGAGAGCCTCTAAAATAAGGAAGCAACCTTCATGCTCTATTAGAGAAAAAACAAACCCAACCAAACAAAAGCCAACCTGACAGCACTAATACACTTGCTGCCCTATAGAGTAACAGACTGCCCCGGGTGCTCGTTGTTCTGGAGACATCACTTGCCTTAAAAAAACACTCTGGGCCACTCCATTCATTTAAAATATCAAAGGTTGTACCTTGATAAATGGCACCTACCACTTACATGTTGGTGCTCTATCTTTAAATGAATGGAATTGCCTTACCTGCTGCATGAGGAGTATTATAGTGCTTGGGGAATTACCTGGTGCCTCTGCTCTACCTGCTGCTGGAACCCTTTATCAAAATGTCCATTACTCTGTGACTCCAAATTCAGCTCTTGTTTTAGAGTGAGAAGGTACAAGCATTAAACACAACACCTATTGGTGCACTAACAGAGATACAAATAGCTGCTGCTTTGGTTCATCTATTGCAATGCTCAAAGGGAACCACGGGTAAATTGGTGGAAACAGCTCTCCTGGAGTAAGTGTAGTCCAAGCATGTTTGTAGGCAGACCAAGCTGATGGCAGTGAGCTAATTTAGGAGGTGCCAGGAGTGAAAAATCTCCCTTTTGACTGATGGAGATGACTTCTGGACTGTGGTCTTCAGTCTCCTAAACAATGAGTTAGGAGGAAACTGTAAAGTAACAGGAGGATTTTGTCACTTTTAAGTGGATCCAAGTTAAACTGTTCAAGTCCTAAACCAGCTTAAAAATAACTTCAAAGGATTCTGCCTTTGATGTTCTGGCTCATTGCTCGTGTGTCCCTCAGCTTTCCACCAGCCACGAAGGGGAAGAACAGTATCCAGCCACGCAGTGCTCAAGGAGTGCAATCTCCAAATACACAAATGAGTTATTCTGGGGGCATCATCTAATATTTGTGTTCATCCATACATACAGCATTTGCATGGACAGAAATAGTATCATTTGTTTAAACAAATACCTACAACTGCATCTTGTCCAGTGCAGAACCTCTCTTGCTGGGCACCAGGAGGTTCTCTTCCTTGTCCTTCTCAGCTAAAAGCCAAAGTCACTCTTGTATTCCCAAGATCTGTCCAATTTTTGCAAGATAACTTTTGGCTGACTGACCTAAACTTCAACAGTGCCACCCCAGTGAGTGGCCATCCATACACGTGTCCGTGCAACACTTGGCACCATCCTCATTCAAGGTTGTTCCTCCAAAGTCTGGTTTCTACCAGTCTCTGTTTGCATGCATTTTGCACCATTTGAGAACACCAGGGCTTTGTGTTCCTGGAAATACTTGCTGTGTTTATCTTGGTTTGCCCTCACACTACTTAACTCACACCACTTACCTGGCTGTTTCTTGTGGTGGTATCTCTTCCCCTTCAGTATCTTCTGGCTCTTCTCTCTTTGGGCCCAACAGTGCAGGGTAAAATTGCAGTGTACAGCATTTCACAATTAAAAATTTCCACGTAGCTTCCCCCCAGCCGATGAGAGCAGTCCTGTCCTTAACACAGCACTTTATGGGCAGCCTAAAACAATAAATATACAGATGCTGCTGTTTGTGAGCGTGCCAGGGAAGCACAAACAAGCGGAGGGAGACAAAGTCCCTTTGTGGGGACACAAAGCCTTTCTGCTGAGCTTCCCTGTCCCTTTCATCACAGCCCTCACCATCTGCCTCTCGTGCTCCCGTCCTCTCCAGGGACAGCAGGAAAAATGGCCAATTTCGTGCCCTGGTTTGGAAGGTGGAGCAAGGGCACAGCTCATCCTATGTTATTCCCTCCCAGTTGTGAACCTGTTCTGCTGTTGTTACCCTTCAGGCTAAGTCATGATGCAGTCAGAAGAAGCAGTGGTTTCCCACGGCCCAAAGGTTTAATTAATGATGAAGGGACTTGGTCTCTGCTGGCTTGAGTGCTGCACAGAGCTGGGGAAGGATCCAGCTCTCCACCCCAGGGCCCTCCTGTGGTTGCTGTGCTTAAATCATGCTCTGAACCCCAGTTTTGAGAGCTTAAAGATGAAGTGTGGATTTGTTTAATGCTCGTGTTCCATTCTGCAATATATTTCATAGGTAATTTGGGCTGATGTGTGTTATTTTTAACCTCTGAGGGTTGATGGTTCAAGGTAACTGTCTACCCTCCTAACCAGCTGTGGTTCAGGGTTCAGATGTGCCTTGTCTTCTCTGCTAAAGAGGAGAGATGGCCCTCCTGTGGCTCAGGGAGAAATGAGAGTGTTTTTCACTTCATACATTGCTGCTGCTTCTGCCCCATCCTCCTCCCCTGCCTCGGTCCTCTCCAGCACACCCTATGGAGGGAGCAGGCTTGTGAGCATCAACACTTTAAGTAGTTGCATTTGTGTAGCCCACCCCCAGCAGCCCATTCATCCAGGCTTTTGTTTCCCACTAGAGCAAGGTCAAATTTAGGTTTTGAGCTACTTCTGTGATAGGGTTTTTCCCACCTGAGGATGTCCCATGGTCTTCAGGAGGAGGTATTGTAGTCTTCTTGAATGGAGGAGAGCACTCCTGGGGATGCCTGTGCTGGTCCTTCTCATGTGCCCCTTCCTCCTCTGATGGCATGTGACTTAACCCCAGTGGGATGAACACTCTTTTTTCCCCCATTATCAGAGTTTTTATTTCTTCTGCTGCCTGAAAACCAGTTGTCAGCAGTCCATTTTTTCTCTTTGCAGGTCATAGTGGACACCCCAACCAGCCCGGTGACCAGTGGCCTCCCACTCTTCTTTGTCATCACTGTCACAGCTATCAAACAGGTACAAGTGTCAGTGTGGGGAGAGGAAGATGCTCTTTGGGATAGGTGTTAGGGAAAATGGTGAGCGTGTGTTTGAATATACTCAGAAGTCACCAAAATGGGCTGGTGGGTTCGGTGAACCCTTCTCAGAAGGTCAGACACTGGTGCTTTCGTGAGAGGCTGCATGTTGAGTGTGTTTGTTGGTGTCTCTCTTGTTTTGGCACCGTAAAGCATCTCTGTGTACAGTTGTAAACGAGCCGTGAGGGTCAGTAAAGGTTACCACTGCAGCTCTGCCTTTACTCGAATTTTTCTTCTCTTTTTAGAAATGTTCTCCAAGTCTTTGCAGGATGCAGAGATGTGCTCCAAATATAGTCCACACTCTGCTTCCCTGTTGATAAATGGAAAGGACAGGTTCTGTTCAACCACTCACCAAGTCCCAAAAATACACAGTCCTCATCTTGCAGTGTTAAAAAAACCTCTTCCCTCTTATCATAAACACATGTGTCTTTTAAAATTTCCTCTACAGAAGGACTGAATAATAAGTTTCTTTTGCAGGGGCCAGAGAGGGGGAGAGTTAGAGTAAAATCCATCTGCTTCAAATCTGAGTGTTTTATTCTTTCAGTGAGGACTGAAGAGGAAGAGTCTTGTCCTGCGTTACCATAGGAAAGAGTCGCAGGGTGCTAAGTGTTATTCACATTATCAGCCTGTTCTTGCCAGCACTAAGAATAATAGAAACGTGTTACAGTGATTTAGTTGCTTGTTGCATGCGCTGCATATAGATCACTTTTGTGTGTTATTTTAATCTGTTCTGAATCTGTCAAATATGCATATGAAGTTTTTAAAATAAATTGATTCAGTCTGAGCTACTCTGGTTGATGTTCTGTCAGGCATGAAGGAGGTCTGAGGAGTGCTCAATTAATTCATTTTTTAATCTCTCCCTCTCTCTCCGTCCCCACTCATCCTCTTTGCTTACTTTACTTGCTTCATTCTGAGTTTGTGTTGCCTGTGTTTTTGTGCCTAGGGATACGAGGACTGGCTGAGGCACAGAGCTGACAACGAAGTCAACAAAAGCAACGTCTTCATTGTTGAAAATGCAAAGCAAGTGCAGAAAGAGAGTGAAAAAATCAAGGTAACTGTTAACAGAGAGTTCACATGTTGTTATCCCTGATGGGAACAGGAGGGTACGTGGTAGGGAGGCGAGGGCAGGGCAGGAGGGATGTGCTGTAGTTGGAGCTGCCCTGGCGTGCACACTTCCAGACAAGATGCTCGGAGAGCTGTTCCTGGTGCAGAGTGAGGCTGCCTTTGTTTGATGGCTTTTGAAAAGCTGTCTCACAAAAGCTGTACCCGGGCTGACAAGTGACAGATCTGTCCGCATTTTACACTTCGCCGGGACAGGCAGTCCTCTTCTATTTCCAACTCTCCCAAGGACACCAGGAAAGTACACCAGCTTTGATGCTAATTTATCACCCTGCACTCCAGACAAGTACAGAGCCTTTTGCTCCGTGAGGTTTAGCAGAGAAATCAACGCTGACTGTGCCACACGGGTGCTCTGAGCTGGTGCTGGGCTGTGGAGTGATGCTCGGGGACCCGTGTACCTCTTGACCCCTCATTTCCTTTCCAGCCAAGGTGATTTCTCTTAGGCTTTGAGAGAAGCTAAACCTGTAACCTAATAACAACCGAGAGGGCTTTTCATGTAAATGTTTCCTTTTGTCCAGGTTGGAGACATAGTAGAAGTGAAAGCAGATGAGACCTTCCCCTGTGACTTGATATTTTTGGCTTCAAGCAGCACTGACGGGACCTGTTATGTCACCACAGCAAGTCTCGACGGCGAGTCCAACTTCAAGGTGATGGGGATGGATGGGGTGGCATTTGGGAGCTGGTGCTCTGGGGTACTCGGGTGCCTGGAGCTGCCACTGAAGCTGGCGCTTGCACAGGGGGATGAACTGGAGGGTGCTCCCGTGGAGCCCATCCCCGTGGCCACGTGGCTGTATTTACAGCTCTTTCCCTCTGTCTGTTCCCCGCCCTGAGAATTGTTTGTTTTCTGTTTTGTGTCCATCAGCTGTTTCTGCCCCAAATTGAATCGATCCTTGTCGATGGAGCTTTGCTGCTGCACTGCCCATCTCACAGGGGAGCACGTTAGCATTTCCCTGCCCCAGCCACACGTTGCAGGGTCTGTGTCGATAAAGCAGCGCCTGCAGCTGCTCCAGCTCCCTCCCCGCTGCCTGTCAATGCCTCTTATTTAACTGAGCTTTTCCAGTGAGATCTGGGACTTTTTGAGGCATTATGTCTAGATTCATTTGGGGAATTTTTCCCCAGCCTGAGAAAAACATCTCTTCTGGTTTTTTTCTCCTTTTTCTCTCCCTTTCCCTGAATCAAGCAGTGAAATTTAATATTAGTGTTGCTCAGGGTGAATCTCTTCTTCAGTGTGTTTTCTTCCTTTATTCCTCTCTCCCTCTCCAAACCAGGGAAAGAAGCAACAACAAAAAACTGATATACATCAGAAGACGTGAAAATTTAGTTGTGCTTATGTCTGATAAACATTTATACAGATGCCAGCAACAGCAGTAATGAGAGTGGAAGATAATTTAAAATGGCATGATTCATTCCAGCACACAGTGCTGCTGATGGGAATACCATCATCCATCTGATGTGTATTGCATTGGGTCTGTGGCCCTTCTCTTTAGGGGTGGCTGTTAATTGGTACTTAAATCACATATAGGAGGTGATGCTGGTGCACTGTACTGGTTCCACTAGTGAAGAGGAGAGGAGCTTTGAAGTGGCTTGAGGCTAAAAATAGATAACCATGTTAAGCAGGCAGTTGCTTATTTGTGTCAGGTGTATTATCTGCATGAGTTCGCATAACTTTTGCAGAGTGTTGGCTCTTACTGACTTCTGAGTCTGTAAGTGCAATGCTGAATTTCTATTTTGAGCACTGTGTTGTTTTTCCCTAGTCTTTGGGTTCCAGTAGGTGACTGGGAGCTGTCTCCTGTTTCTTGACAAGATGGAGATGAGTTTGAAGGGGAAGGGGGAATAGAAAAACAAGGTCTTTTTTTGGGGTGACATTAGGAACCAGGGTTTGTTACAAAAGGAGGGCGAGGGAAGCACACTCAGGTACTCAAAAACCTCATCTGCATGGGTACCTGCTGCCTACCTGGTGAGGATTTTTTGGGTATTTGGGGCTTGTCAGGTCGGGCTATGGGAAAGATGCCTGGTTAAGTGACACTGGAGCCAAACTGGAAAAGGGATTTTGTCAGGGCTCTGTCTTTGAAGCACAAATCTTCAGACATCCATTATCTGAAAGAGCATGTGTTTTCTAAATAGCTAAGGGATGGGGGATGTAAAGATTGTGGAACTGATTAGGAGGCAGCTTTGAAGGATGGCTCAGTAATTGTGGAGCATCCATGGCGACGGGAGCAGCGGATGCAAAACCCTCCAGAAGGGTCGGGTTTGGTGCAGGGCACTGCAGGAACAGGTTGAGTTGTGTCTCACAAAGACTGTAATTTATACCAGAGATGTGTG
Source organism: Aegotheles bennettii (assembly GCA_013398125.1). Taxonomy (NCBI): domain Eukaryota; kingdom Metazoa; phylum Chordata; class Aves; order Caprimulgiformes; family Aegothelidae; genus Aegotheles; species Aegotheles bennettii. Next base: position 311,357 of record VZRW01009861.1, on the reverse strand, counting down.
TGTGTTTGTGCTTCTGCTTTCAGTAGGAAAAGGCAGGCAGGTTACCAGAACGGCGTGAGGCTGGGTATTTGTGTCATGACTCCAGCGTGTGTAATGTAACGGTTCCTCCCGGGATGTGCGAGGAGGGGCACGCAAACGTAAGGAGTGGAGGAAGCTTTTTAATGAATTTGTTTATGAAGATGGATGGAGGCAGCCCACCGTGCAGCCCGCCGTGACTTGGAGCTCTGAGTAGCTCCTATAAATAGAGCCTGGAAGGCAGCAAGCGGATCCTTCGTGGGCTTTCCAGTTAATTGTGAGAGATGAACCTTTGCAGCAGCAGCTGCTAAAAATAACTTGGAGTCTGCCAGGGCTCTGCCTGATCCCTGGGTGCTGGAGCTGGCGTCCAGTTACCTTCAGGAGCCCCTTTGCCCTGGGAGCACCTGCAGCCTCCCTGCATCCCAGCCAGGGCAGCAAGTCCCTGGGGGAAAACCAAGGATGTTTTTGGTGCACACCTTACCGAGCAGATATCCAGCAGCTCCTTCCCGCTACGGTTTCTCTTAAGCTTGTTGGCTTCAGCCTGTAGCTGAGAGATGCTTCAGCTGTCTTGTGGGAGCAGGGTGGTGTTTTGTGAGCTGCCAGTGCTGCCGAGCCTTGGCGTGGTGGTATTTTAAGTGATGGGGTAGAACGTGGGCTGTGTCACTGGAGGCTGGTGGTGACACTGCTTCTGCTCCTCTGCCCAGACGTACTACGCGGTGCGGGACACCACCGTGCTCTGTACAGATGAAGCCATTGACACCCTCACTGCCACGATCGAGTGTGAACAGCCACAGCCCGACCTCTACAAGTGAGTCTGCCCTGCATGCCCACCCTGCCCCTCTGAGGGCATCTTGCAGGTGTTAAACTCTCAAATACACTTCTTTACATGTTTGCTTCCATCTCCTGTCAATGACTTTTAAAAAAGCATGTTTGTAGTAGCTCTTTCTAATGTCTCTGTAATACAAGTTTCTCATATTTTTATTGCAGGTTTGTTGGAAGAATTCTCATCTACAGAAGCAACCAAGAGCCCGTAGCCAGGTTTGTCTTGCAGCCCTCCTCAGAGATGTTGGACATCTACATCAGATTTCAAAGATCTGAACTCCTGCTGCCATCGTTCAGTTTCAAACTGAAAGAGGGGAGATTGATATTGGATATTAGGAAGAAATTCTTTGGTGTGAGAGTGGTGAGACCCTTGCCCAGGGTGCCCAGAGAAGCTGTGGCTGCCCCTCCCTGGCAGTGTTCAAGGCCAGGTTGGATGGGGCTTGGAGCACCCTGGTCTGGTGGGAAGTGTCCCTGCCCATGGCAGGGGGTGGCACTGGCTGATCATTAAGGTCCCTTCCAACCCAAACCATGCTGTGATAATTTGGGAATGGTTGTTTTTCTTTAACTGTTTTGAATATTTCACTGTTAAGGGAGGTCTGTAGTTAATCTCTCCACTTACTCTTTTCTGCTGTCCTGTGATTTGTTTAAGCCCCTCTTAGGGAAGCAGTGCAGGATCACCCATTAACGTCCTCCCCTGCTGATGGGGAATAAATTTAGCAGGCAGTTGCAGAATACTGTTGTTTGAGGGAAAGCAGAAACTTAAACATCAATCAGGAAAAAAATAAGCAAATAACATTATAAGTCATCAAAACCAGCTGGCAGTCAGTGGAGTGGTGCTGTGATGGATCTACCCAGACCATAGCAGCAACAGAGGGTCATGGGTGGGGTTTTTGAAGAGAAATAAAAATGAACATGTTTTTGATGCTTTTCAAATCAGGTATCAGAACATATTAGACCTGAACATTTTGCACCTATTCCTCAGAAGTCTGACTAAGAATCCCCTATTAAATTTGGAACTTTGAGCACCAAGAGTAGTCTGTGTAAGATGAAATGGAAATGTACATAAATAAAGAGCAAAGCAAACACAAGCAATGCCCGACTTAACATACAAATCAAGTAATCAGTTCTAAAGAATGCCTGTTAAGATCTAATCCATCTCTGGGTCTAAATTATGGAAGCAGTTTGAATGTTCTTTGAGTGATGTCATGGTATAATTTATGTTTAGGTCTTTGGGTCCTGAAAACCTGTTGCTGAAAGGTGCTACCCTCAAAAATACCAAGAAGATTTATGGTGAGCAGATTATTTATGATTATGACTAATAATAATTTATTTATGATGATCTTAATATAATTATAATTTATTTAAGGTGATCTTTCGAGGTCCCTTCCAACCCCTAGGATTCTGTGATTTACTTATTTATTTGTCATGATTTCTCAGAAATAAGTAAATGTAGGTGTGCATCACTAAATCTAGAGAGGGAAAATACTTCTCTACAGCTTGTCTGCCTGGGCTCTACACTTGCATTCTGTAAGCTGACTGCAAAGCTGACAGGGCAAAACTGGGAGATACTGGTTATATCTGCAGCGCTGCCAAAGCTGTGCAGGTGGTGTTAATGCACCTAAGCAAGATTTTCTTTTTGCTTGGAATATGGAGAGCAAGGAGTTGTTCCCAAATCCTGTGCTGGGACCACAGCCACTAGTGACTGAAGATGACGGCTGTCACAGAAGACTGATGTTTTCTGTGACTCTGTGTGATCCATAGGCTCCTGCTCAGTGCTCCAGGATATATGCAATCACATTACTTGGCAGGCTTGGAGCTTTCTGTAGTTGAACAGTCCTTGGATAATGCTTCTTTCTTCAACTGGGATTTTGGGTTTCATGTAAACACCGATGCCCCTTATGATTAAGTGCAAGCTGGATCCCTCCTGGGCTGTGAGTCCCTTATGAGCCCTGCTTTAATACCCTGCAGGAGTTGCAGTCTATACTGGCATGGAAACGAAAATGGCTTTGAACTACCAAGGGAAATCTCAGAAACGGTCTGCTGTAGAAAAGTGAGTATTTATAGTCAGCAAAAAATCGGTAAAAGCTGTTGGCTTTTTTTTATTTTTTTTTATGGCTGGTTTGTACAGAAATAATCCCCTAATCTGCTGCTTTTTGTTTCAGATGCTCTCTTGATTGCATAGAAAATCTGTATATTTGATTAAGCTTATCTTTCAAGAAGCTGCATCATTTAGTGGCTTTTTCATTTAAAAACAAAATTAAGAAATGTTAAAATATACGAACTGACCCTGAATATTGGCACTGTCAAAATTACTTGTTCTGTAATTCCCTTCAAAATAAGGGAAGTTTTGTTCCTGCTTGTTTGCTTGGTTTTCTATATAAAAATAAACCTATTTTTCAGATCTATCAACGCTTTCTTGATAGTGTATTTGTGCATTCTGTTGAGCAAGGCTACTGTGTGCACGACTCTGAAATATGTCTGGCAGAGTAATCCATTTAATGATGAGCCTTGGTACAACGAAAAGACTAAAAAAGAGAGAGACACTTTCAAGGTAAGTGGATTTGTGTTTCAGCACCTCCTCCATCTTTTATTTATTCTGATGGTTTTACTGAATCTGATGGTGTCTGCTGCCAGCCCTGCCAGCCCTGTTTGCTCGCTGGAAGTGCTGTCGTTTCCTGTGAGCTCTGTTGCTGTTCGTGTTCCTTTCCTGCCTCTCATGACTGTGCACGGTGATACTTGTGTGGAGCTGGCGAAAGCATAAATAAATATTATATATTATAGAAATACAGCACCTGATTTAACCTGGATCCTTACCTGAACTTGAGCTATCTTCCAGCTTGGAGTAGGTAAACTTAAATTGAGGTCATGTCAACTGGCTTCTTAAACTCACCAAGACACAGGCAGTCAAGCCTGAAAGAGTGTGAGTGTGTAGAAATCAGTTATTTGATGGATTATTGACTAGGACTTACAGGGGTATCTCTGCATCACTTGTACCCTCCCTGTAACTTGACTGATCTTAAGCCACTTGCTCCTTGTTTCTAGTTACTTGAGATCAGAATGAGCCTGTAGTACTATATTCTTAAGAGGAATATACTTGAATAAGACACTGTTTGGGTCACTATGAAGCAGTGAGATGTACTCTTATACTAGACCCTTGTAGATCTGCAGAAGACTGAGATGTTCTGCATCAAAGCAAAATGGAATTTGGCCCTGTATCTTAGTTGTATTCATTTTCAGATTCCTTTTTTCTATTTAACCTTAGAAGAAAAGCCATCTAAAACCTCAGAGGTGTTGCAGCAGACTGCTCCTGAGTTATGCCTGACAGGCACAGACTCCATCGTCTTCTCCTCTTTCCATTGCAGGTCTTACGGATGTTCACGGACTTCTTGTCATTTATGGTCCTCTTCAATTTTATCATCCCCGTCTCCATGTATGTTACAGTAGAGATGCAGAAGTTCTTGGGCTCCTTCTTCATCTCTTGGGACAAGGAGATGTACGACGAAGAAATAAAAGAGGGAGCATTGGTGAACACCTCAGATCTGAACGAAGAGCTCGGGCAGGTCAGAACGTGCTCTGTTTGCATCTGCTTGGATGAAAATGTGGACAAAAATGTCCTCCCTGATGGGAAACTTTTTGTTTTGACAGTCACTTACAGTCCCTTCAGGGCTGAGCTTCAGATGGTTTGGTGGCACTTTCCATTTAATGTGATTCTACTCGCTCTGCAGAATGGATAAGGTTATAAATAGTGCATGAAAGAGCAGGAATTGGGTCGTGCCAATTGTTTCCATATTGCGGAATATCAGGCACAGCACTGAATCAGGGTGGTCTGCTTTCCTGCTTCAGTTAAAAATTAAAAATCCTCTGTCTCTTCGAGGATTGACGAAACTAACGTGTGCTCAGCCATCTCTGGGCATGCAGTGCACACACAGCCACACTGCTGCTGGCTTTGCTGGGGCTATTAGACAGCTCAGGCTTCCCCTTATCTATGCTGGGAGAGACTGAGTGTAGGGTGTGAGTAGTAACTCCTGCTTTTTCCTTAAAAAATAAATAAAATTAATTTGGAGCCGCAGTTATCGAATTTGGATACAAATGAAGATCCCTGAAGGAGGCAGCAGACCTGCAGCAGCAGCAGCTATGTAAGCACTAGGAGCAAAGGACCCAATAAAGATGATGAGGGGAAAACAAAGAGAAACAGATTTTAAGTCTCCAAGAGCTGCCAAGGCTGCAAAACAAAGGAGCTGCTCTGATGGGCAATGTAGTAGAACTACGCAGTGGTGTAACTCCCGTGGGGCACCTGCATCTTTTTGAGGGGCCAGGTTAGGACAGCAGCAAAGTACTCTCCAGATGCACTGAAATTCCCCAGCCTCTGCCTCTCTGGGGGGCTCCTTCCCCGGGGTGTGGGGCTGGGGGTGCAGCGAGGCAGCCTGCCTGCTTGCTTCTAGGTGGAGTACGTGTTCACGGACAAAACCGGGACCCTGACAGAGAACAGCATGGAGTTCATCGAGTGCTGCATAGATGGGCACAAGTACAAAGACCACATCTCGGAGGTGGATGGCTTCTCTCAGACCGACGGACACCTGAAATATTACAGCAAAGCAGAAAAGGTGAGAAATCTGCGTGCTGATGACTTGTTGGAGTTTTGTGGTCAGCTCCTGGCTGGGTAAATACAGCAGAGGCTGGGAAGGGGGCATTGGTGTTGGGTTTTTTATTTTAAAATACGGATACCCAAAGGTCACAACCAAGTGCTGCAAGGTGGGCTCGGTGCACAGCATGAAGCTGGTACTGAGCCCTCCGTGCCTCCTGCCTAGAGCCGCGAGGAGCTGTTCCTGCGAGCCCTCTGCCTCTGCCACACCGTTCAGATCAAGGAAGCAGACCAGGTGGATGGGCTGATAGGACATCCAGAACGCAAATACACCTACATCTCCTCTTCCCCAGACGAAATTGCTTTGGTGAAAGGCGCAGAAAAGTAAGAATATGAAGCTGTTGGAGCTTTAATTTCCTCTCTAGTGGGAGGGAGGTGAAGGTTATCTGAAGGCAATAGACTGCAGCTGTCTCTGGGAAGCATGTTGTGATACCAAAGCTGGGCCTGAGCTGCAGCCCTGTGTAGGCACATGAGCCTGTGGGTTTAAACAAGCTCTCTGTAAAAAGGATGGTCTGCAAAGGGTCTTCCCTGAGCAGCTTCTTGGCGAGGCTGTGGTTTGCAGTCACTGCTGAGAGCAACCCCAAGGTGCTGCAGTGCCCGGCTGGGACAGAGGCTCCCCTTTGCTGGAGCCCCCATGGCCAAGTGTTTTAATCCCCAAGAAATGGAGACCAGTTACTGTCTACATATTGCAGCCAAATTGCTTCCTTGGCATGCGTTGGCAAAATAACAGGATGGGTTACTTTCATCACACCCACATTTGAATCCTGCTGAAGATGCTGAAAGCCAGGTTGGACAGAGAGCTTTGGACAACCTGATCTAGTGGGAGGTGTCCCTGCCCATGGCAGGGCGATTGGAAGTAGATGATCTTTAAGATCCCCTCCAGCCTGAACCATTCTATGTTTCTATGCTATTTGCCACCCCATAGCTTTTAGATTGATGCTGTTCCAGCTGTATGTACTTGTTCATGGCTTGTAAATCTGCCTGAGACCCAGGACACCAGGTCCAGTGGCTCTCTGCATCTGTGCATGGTGGTGCCCCAGCTCTCCAGATCATGGGAGCAGTGCCAGAATGTCTCAGCAGGCTCTGCATGGAGCAAGCAAACATCCAGCCAAGCTTTTTAGCTTGGCCTCACTGACTTCTTTGCTCTCCTCTGCAGTACAGAAGCTGAAACAAGAACACTGTTAATGTATTATGTGTGCCAATGGGTGCTTTCAATGTTGTTCTGTCCTTTTGTTTATTGACAGGTATGGTTTCACTTTTCTAGGACTTCAAAACGATTTCATGAAAATACGAAACCAAAAGAATGAAACTGAAATGTAAGTGCTTCAGGGGCTGCTGCACCGGCTCCCACCCAGCTTGGTCGAGTTGGGTCAGTGTGGCCAACCTGGCCAGGCCAAAGCTGTCCTGGGAGGGCTGTCAGACTGTGCTGACTGCCCAAAACTCCTGTCCCTTTCACGAAACACGGTACAGCATGGTGCAGGCTGGAAGGCTTGTTTGCAAAATCCTGCTGGTAGTTCCAGTGGCCTCTAAATTCAGGTCCCTCAAGTGCCTCCACTCCTTTGTGTGTATCCTTCATCCGTGCCCAGCTGTCCAGATGGCTCTGGGATTCCCGGCTGGTTGGTGACCTTATGGTGGCTGGGCCTCACAGTGGGACACTTTAAGCCTAAACTGTGTGATGTGGCTCCCTTCCCGGGAACTTTTTCACTCTCCTGAGCTGAAAACAATTAGATTTTACCTCATGCTTACAGCTCGTGGGACATCTGAGAATCACAGATGTGATCCTAGCACTCCCTGAGAACTTGCCTTCACAAGCAGTTTTCACTTCTTACTCCCAAAATGGGGAAGCTGCTTATTCTGGTGTCACTGCTGGTGGCCACGGTGCTGCTGGGCACCCTCACCCTCCAGCTCAGGGCAGCACTGGAGGGTTTTTTTTTACTCCATTTCCTTGTGCAGTAGCTATAAGAAGTACATTGCCCAGTGGGTGTTACCACTTGTAGGATGTATTGATTTCTGCAGCTCGCCGTTAGTGATTTTCTGTCTTGAGCAGTTATTTTTCTTGTACCAAGCCTAAGCTCTATTTTTTATTCTCTTTTTCCCAAGGTACCAGCTTCTCCATGTGTTAAACTTCGATCCTGTCCGTCGCCGTATGAGCGTCATTGTGAGAACCACCACGGGTACAGTTCAAACATAGTTCTGGACTTCCATACAAATACAAAACATGTCCTCTTTATCCCCACACTGAGTGTGTACAGTGCCAGAGGGGCCAAACTTGGGTTTTCTAAGCTGGTCTAATGACATTCTGTACTGGGTTGAGTTGGGATAGAGTTTATGTTCCATGTAGCAGCAGCTGGGGACCAGCGGTAGATAAGGGGAGAGGACAGTGACAATGACCCACAGAGAGATCCCTGCTTGTTTGGCTCCAGCCTGGAGATACAAGTATGGGGGGGAGATCTGAGACCTTCCCCTGAGCAGGATGTGTTTTCATGGGGATAGCAGACAGAATTCAGAGGTCACCATCCTTCTCAAATGTCAGTCCCGTAAGGTATGGGATGCTGGGTTTGTCCTTCCTGGAAAGGTTTGCAAGGCTTATAAATAGGAAAAAATAAACTGCTTTGTCCAGACTGTCACAGAAGGCTTGCTCAGAGGCAGGCAGGGACACCTGATGTCCCAGCTTGAGGTCAAACAAGGTTTTGCACTGGTTAATGCAAAGCCACTCCTGGTAAGAACAGGGATTCTAGCAGTTTCTTTTAGTCCTGCTAGGTTTCCTCCCTCTGCATCGTTTGCTGGCAATTGAAGCTGTTAAGTCTTTCTACGGCTTGGGAGTGCTATAAACTATTTATAATTTGGTTTCAGGAAAGTTGCTTCTCTTCTGTAAAGGAGCAGATTCCTCCATTTTTCCAAGGGTGCAGCAAGAAGAAATCCAACAGACGAAAGTCCATGTGGACCGCAATGCTATGGTGAGCATGTGGATGGAATTTGGCTGGCTCCTGGGGTCAGGAAAGCCTTATTCCCAAAATAGGAATGTGACCTTGCTTTGGAGGGAAGTGTTGAAAATCTGAGTGACACTCCACATTGTTTTGAAGCCAGGCTTCTTTCCTTTTCTGTTTCTTTGGCTTCCAACGTTTATTTCACTTTTGATATACTTATATGGTCTCTGTCACACTTGTGTCCGAGCATCTTGTCCAAGCAAGTTAAAAATAGAAATAACAATAGCAGGCAGTTTTTTCCAGTGGGAGAAGTGTCTGGTCCCAGTCGTGGTGACACCCGGTCCTTGCTGTCCCTGCTGGATGCGTGTTCTCGACCCTGGTCCTTCTCTTGGTTCCTTAGGTCCTTCTCTGCCATGTTACATGCACATTACAAGCATAACCACTGTCACTCTGGTGGGAAGGAGTTAGTGTATAAACACAGAGAAATTGGTCTCTTGGCTCCAGCCAACAAATTGTCATTGCCCTCAGGGTCAGTACTGGCAGAAAGCACTGGTGGTGAAGAAGAGCACTTACCTTAAAGCAAGGAGCTGCAGAAAATCTAGTTTTAGAGCAATTGTCCACTTCCTTTTCTTTCCCTCCCCTTCCCAGGATGGCTACCGAACACTCTGCGTGGCATTCAAAGAACTGACTCAAAAGGAGTATGACAGAATTGACAGACAGCTGAGTGAAGCTAAGATGGCTCTGCAGGACAGGGAGGAGAAGATGGCAAAGGTGTTTGAAGACACAGAAGCAGACATGCACCTGATTGGGGCTACTGCTGTAGAAGACAGGTAAAGAGGTCACCATCACCACCGACACTGTGGGACCTGTGGTGTCTCCCTGAGGCTGCATCGTGGCCCTGGCTCACTGTGGTGGGACTGAGCAGCCAGGCAGATGCTGGAAGTGTCCAGGGTGATTAATCACTCTGTGGCACAACCCATTACACAGTGCCCTAGTTGCTAAAATTGGCCGGTGTAGTAGGAATTAGGATTTATTAATGAAACTACTGAAGCGCTTGTGCTTCTAGAGAGTGATTTAAGCACACGGCGTTAATTTGCACATCAAAACAATTTCAGTTCCATGCGCAGCTGTAGTGACTGCATGAGTAAATTAAACTCTTACTCTTGACTCTAGGGTCTCACAGTATAAAGCTATAATTTATTTTATATTTTTTTTGGCTGCGAATAAAAATTTGGGATTGCTGACTTCCAATCCTTATTCCTGTGGCAGTGGTTTCTCCAGCATCAGGGATATCAATCAACTTCTCTCGAGCTGGTGTTTCCTACCTCAAAATAAGGGTTGTGTGGATTAAGTGTGGGCCAACCTGAGGAGTGGTGTTTTGCTTCTGCTCGCAGGCTGCAGGAGCAGTCGGCAGAGACGATCGAAGCTCTGCACGCAGCCGGCATGAAGGTTTGGGTGCTGACAGGAGACAAGATGGAAACTGCCAAATCCACCTGCTACGCCTGCAGGCTCTTCCAGACCAGCACTGAGCTGCTGGAGCTGACGGCGAAAACAGTGGGCGAGAGCGAAAGGAAGGAGGATCGGCTCCATGAGCTGCTGCTGGAGTACCATAAAAAGCTGATTCAGGACGTTCCCAAAAACCGGGGAGGCTTGAAGAGGTGAGTGAGCAAGAGGACCCAGCCAGTGTGTGTTTGGGATGTGGATGCAAAGTTTATAGAGAAACAGGACCGTGTTGTGGCCTTGGGTGCTGGCAGCTGGCTCCTTACTTTGCTCATCATCTCTAGTGTTAATTGGTTTTGAACTTGATTACACAGTTCCCTTAGTGAAGGGCACGTGTCAAAGCCAAGCTTTTTAAGATTGCTAAGTCCCCCAAAAGGTGTGGGAAGATTAATACAAAAGCAGTTTCTTTTCCACTAAAATGATAAAAGCAGCTATATTGACTTCTCAAAGTCTGATTTTATTTCAAACATGTTCCTTGTGTCCCAGAAGCTGGACGTTGAGTCAAGAATATGGCCTGATTATAGATGGCTCGACGCTGTCGCTGATACTCAACCCTTCTCAGGACTCCAGTTCTAGTAATTACAAAACCATATTCCTACAAATCTGCTTGAAATGTACTGCAGTCCTCTGCTGCCGGATGGCTCCTCTGCAGAAAGCACAGGTATTTGCTTTGAACCATCTGAAGCACATCATTAGGTGACGTGATGCACTTTTAATCCATCAGCTGGGACTTGACCTGATCATCTTAATCAGCAATGACTTCTCCAGGCTACGTATAAGCCTTGTCTGAGCTTCAGAGTGTGGTGGGAACACATGCCAGTCTTTCAAATCTAAATGTAAAGTGTTTGTTTAATGTGCTCGCAGGAAGCCACAAGCCCGAGCCAATTGGAAATAAACAAAAAAATCTGTTTGTTCTTTTTTCCTTTCCAAACTTGTCAAGTGGAGTCTGTGACTTGCTCACGCCAGCTGATGGTATCCAATGTTGAGAAATGGTGTGTTTCTGCACCATGGGAGGGTTTCTGGGAGGGTTTCCTGCCCCCTGAAATGCCTGAGAGGTCCCATGTGTGTGAGATCAGGGTCTGGCAGAAGGGAAGGGTGGGATGCTGCTGCCTGGGATTTGTTTTTAAATACTGTCCTTCAGCCACGTGCAGCTGGATCTGGGCTTTTGCTCTGGTTGGTGAATAATGAGAGATTTTATGAATCTGAACTCTCCAGGTGTTAATTTTGCTGCTGTAAAAGCCCAGCTGCTTGTCCTGGGGGGCTGTTGCAAGCAGGGCAGGTTTTCACTGGATTCCTGGTTTCTGCTGCTGTCCTTTTTGAAATCTTTTTAGATTGTGCGAATGGTGAAGAACACAAAAGGGAGCCCGATAACACTCTCCATAGGGGATGGTGCCAATGATGTCAGCATGATTTTGGAAGCACACGTCGGAATAGGTAGGACCCTGGTTAACACCCTCTGACACCCAAGACCTCTCTGCTGTTGCTGTTGCTCACTGTTGAGTCACAGGCAGTATTTCTGATTGCTAAACTGATCCCACTGGAAAGCCTGCTGTTGCTTTCCTTGGAGCCAGGGTTTGACTCCAGATAGATGCTTGGGATCATCACATACTGCTCACCTTTGATAGTACCATTCTCTTACCTTACTACTCTCTTACCACTCAGTGATAAAGTGCAGATTGTGTTCAAAAACTCTGCAGCTAAATTCAAGGTGGCTAAGGTTGGTTGCTGGTCAGAAGATAATGCCCACGTGGCAAACCAATGGGCGATTCCTGGCAGTTGTTGTGAAGGCAGTGCAATGAAAATATCCAAATTTATTAGGGCTCTCTGGTCACAGCTGCTGGGGACCCAGCACTGGGGACCTGCACGTGTTGCCAGGGGCTGATGCTCAGTTATGTGCCTGCCCTGTCTCTGACTGTCCTCCTTCCTGCAGATTGGTGTCAGAGATAGGCAAACACTCCAGTTTTTCAATACCACTGAAGAAGGGTCAGTGAAGAGAAAGGGCAGCCTCTTCCTTTGGGGCTGTTGGAAGTGCTGTGGTGCCCTCTGATGAATGGGGTCCCAGCGCGGTTCATTTGGATGTGGCTTTTGAGTAAACAAAACTGTCTTTCTTGAGCTCTGCTTTGTGGGGATCTCTTCAGGGGCTGAGCGTCTGCACTGAAATAACCAGGCTGTGTGAGATGCGGGCAAGCCCGTGGGGAAATCAATTCCTTATCTTTTATCAGGTTTGCTTAGATATTCTTCACCACACTCTCTTACAAAGGAACTCAGACAGCAACCTAAATATAGCTCAAAAGCTCCAGAGACAGGTCTGAGTGTTGTGACGCCAAAACCATGCCAAGTTTTGCAGCACATCAGTGTTTTGCTCTCCTGGGGCACTCAAGAGGGAAATAAGGCCTTGAAACACTGAGTGATGTGAACAAACCTAGTGGTTGGTACTGGTCCAGATTCCAGTCCCTTAGAGATTAACCCCTTGCCATAGCATCAGTCCAAATCCCAGCCCTTTAGGGATTAACCCCTTGCCATAGCATCAGTCCAAATCCCAGCCCTTTAGGGATTAACCCCTTGCCATAGCATCCATCCACATCCCAGTGCCTTAACAATTAACCCTTTGCCACACTTGTGTCTGCAGGTATAAAAGGCAAAGAAGGACGGCAGGCTTCCAGAAACAGTGACTATGCTGTGCCAAAGTTTAAACACTTGAGAAAATTGCTACTAGCACATGGGCATTTATATTACGTGAGAATAGCACACCTTGTACAGTATTTCTTCTATAAGGTAAGGATGCGTGTGCATCTTTGTTGGTACTATGGGTTTATGAGAAAAAAAATAGTAAACAGGAAAAAAATATATAGGATATTCTGTAGCTCTGCCTTCTTTCCCTGGAACAGGCTGTGCCTCTGCCCTGTGCCTGTCGATGGAAGCAGTGCTCACAGGGGAATATGACTTTCTTTGTGTCTTGTGCAGATACTAAGAGCTTAGTTAGTTTTGTACCCTAACTTGTCTGATATCGTAATAAGGCACTGATGTCTGGTAACAGGAAAATTGATTTAGTTTTAGGTTGAGGAGCCACGTGCTTCCCCACTAATCATTTGTCTTTTGTTTCCCTAGAACCTTTGCTTCATTTTACCGCAGTTTTTATACCAGTTCTTCTGTGGATTCTCACAGCAGGTAACTTCCAGTAACGTGTCTAATAAAGCCAGGATAAAAAGCAACTGGCACAATGAGGCTTCCTAGCAGAGGCTTTTGGTGTCCTGTCCCTTCCTCACCTTGCTTCAGAGGACGGTCAGAACTGACCTCATTTCTCTGGAGCATAATATATTTGAGACCCATAACTAGAAATAAAAGATCTGCTGTCTTTCCTTTCCCTTCCACCACCCATAAACACAGATGGACACTTTCCTGAAGTGCTGAGAGGGGTTCAGCTCGTTTGTCAGCACCTGCTTTTGCTATTCTCTTCAGGGAAAAAAATTTCAAAGACATCCTGATCTATTCTCTCCTCTGCTGCATTTCCCTGCATGAGAAGTGTCTCTCAAAAGGAAGAACAGTTTGTTCTTTCATGACAGCCTTTAAAAAAGACACACAGTGCGTGTCATCAGAGGCTTGCTTAGTCCAAGTGAGCGTCAGGAGGATCCATGTGGTGGGTGGGCTCCTGCTTGGAGACAGGAGCTTTGGCTTTTGTGTCAACATATGGGCTTTTGTGTTTGTTTGGGCTAAAAAGTAACAGTAAGGAAGAGTAGATGACAGGAGATAATGTCTCTGCTTGTCTCAGCAGAACCACTTGCTTTTTTTTTTCCTTTTTTTGAAAAAAAAAAGCATCGGCCATAGTTCCTCTAAAACAATCTGGTCTTTAGAGAGTCACAGGAGAGATCGAGTGTATTAATAGAAACAGCAGCACAAGAGCAGCTACAGAGAAGCTGTGATAAGGACTGTCAAATCACCTTTTTCTGGAGAAGGAGCTGGAGGTGAGACCAGCCAGTTACAAATCTTCCTGGTGGTGGGAGTGGGGTCCTGGCCACGCAGCCTCACAGGTGTTTGGCCCCCCAGCACTGCACAGAGTGTCACCCCTATCAAAAAACCCTGTCCTATGTGGCTATGACAAAGGGATGAATCTGTAGGGTATGTACAGAGGCAAGGGCTGGAAACTTTTAATCTCTGGAGACTTTTTTAAAGTGGAATTTTTGTCTCATTTTACCCTTTCTTCTTCTTTGAAGCCACTGTACGATGCTGCTTATCTTACCATGTACAACATCTGCTTCACATCACTGCCTATCCTGGCTTACAGCCTCCTGGAGCAGCATATCAACATTGACACGCTGACCTCAGATCCTCAGCTGTACATGTAAGTGACACTGGACTGGGTAAGCCTCCACACAACGTGGTTATCCACGCTTTAAGTTTTGTTGGTGCAGGAGTGTAAGGAGAGGTGTCCCTGGCTTGAGTCGGTGACAGGGTCACCAGGAACTGCAGAAAAGGCTGTTTCTGTCCCTGCTGCTGTGTTAGAGCTGAGCAGTGTCCTATTTACTGCCTTTTTCTACTTATTTATGCTCTTTAACAGTATCTGGTCTAGCAAGTTGCACTGCTGTGTCTCTATAAAAAAAGAAACTGTAGGTGGGATTCTTCATCCATAAGAAAAATCAAGCTGTGTGGCCAGACCATTCACTCACGTTAGCTCTGAGCCAGGCACAAGGCAGAGCATGTAATGGATGGAGGAGAGATCTAGCTTTCAGGAAGAAAAAAGATCCATTCATTTTCAGAAAGACGAATATTCTTGAAGCCCAGCTCAGGCAGGTAGTTTCTCAGCTGGTCTGGATGGATATCCTCCCCCAGGCTTCCTCTCCACAGGCCAAATCCCCATATCAGCCTGTTACCAGGGAACTCTGCTCTTTGACTCATGTGCTCAGAGTTCTCTGCCACATTGCCCATGGGAAGGGCAGTTTCAGAGGAGAATGTCTCTCTCTGCTGGTTGCTTTCTCTCCTTCCTTGGTTGCAACTGGGAGAGGCTCCAACCTCCCATGGAAACGGAGGCTTCTCATCTTCCTCCCACCCCTACCCATGCACACATGCTTGGGTGCAGCTCTTCAGCAAGGACTAAGGAAGATGCTTTTTTGGGGAAGCCCCTGTTTGTGCGTCACTGTTGCTAACTCCCTTGCCTGGCAGTAAGCTCAAAGCTGAGCTCACCCATGTGATGAGAGACCAGGTCAGAGCTGCTCTGGTCAGTGCCCTGTGCAAGCCCTGTCACCATCACACGATGCTCCTCAGCCATGGAGGAGCTATGTGTGACAAAGCCATGTGCAAACCAGGAGCGATGCCTTTGCAAGGACAGCAGAAGGAATTAGTAGGTACCTAAAGATATTGCATGAAAGTCGCTTTAGGTGTAGAAAAATCAGCAAGTGCAATGAGGGCTGTAAGGCTAGGAAGGGGGGCATGATCCATGATTGATTTAGATCTCTGCTCCTCCACTTGTATGGCAAAATGCCACCACGTGTATTTTTAAATGAATTGGTAATTGAGTGCTGTGTGACACAGAGCAGTAACAGCAGGCTCTCTTGCATTCGCCCGGTGGGCTGCCTGATCTCTGGGGTCTGCCCATTGAGATAAAACAGCTTAATTGTGCAGGCAGATAGCTTCAGTTTGCATATTCATGACTGTGCACATGCTGCTGAATGCAGAAGGGCTGCTGCGCCTCTGCCGTGGGAAGTGCTGAGTTGCTGCAGTGCAGATCTCCCGGCTGAGGAGCTGCAAAAAGCCTGTTTGTGGTGAGCACTGCAGGACGTAACCGAATGCAAAACAGAGCTCGCAGAGAAGTGGGCTGTATTTACTCTCCTTGCAATAAACCCCACTTACAGTCTGGTTTATCTCTGCTCCTTACTCACCCCCAAATTGCAGTATGTGTTAGAACATTGTCACTGCATCATCATGCATAGGATTCAGTGGGGTTTTGTTTTAGGAACTGCAATTACAGGAGCCCAGCACCACATTGGTTTGCAAGGTGCAGCTGGCTGAAAATGGATGTTTTGTTTGAACGGTTAGGAAGGAAAATGAGAAAAGAATGGGGATTTTTGGTTTTGCCATAAACATGCTTTTATGCCCCATCAATCTTCAAATTTTAAAGAAAGTAATCTGGAAAGATAAATGATGCAGGAGACTTTTCTGAACGCCCTCCTGCCCTGATGGCCACCCTCTGCTCTGGCTTTGCCTGCTCTGCCCATAACACACCCCTTTGCTGCTGCTGCCTTCATGCCAGATCTCATCCTATATTCAGCCAAGAACCTCCTGCTACAACCCCCGTGTTAAAAACACCCACCGTACGATTGGGGAGGTTATTTTCAGCCTGTGCAGAAAAGCAGTGCTTCCAGGAACGGGACCTGCAGAGCTTTGCTCAAAGAGGGTTTGTGCATTCAGCAGAAAGGGAAACACACCACGGATTTGCTGTGTCCTGTATCGCTGCTCTTTAGCATTGCCCTGGTTGTAAAATTCAGCAGTTAATGTCAGATACCGTGGGGCATGAAGGGGCTGCGGGAGAGGCTCAGGGGACACTTCCAGCTGTTTGCTTTGGACTGGCTTGGGTTTGAATCCAAGTTACCTAGAGGAGAAAGACAAAATAGTATGCTGAACCTCTTATGACTTCTCACAACCAGCAGCTGCATATGGCAAATGTCCTGTGTGCTGGCAGATATTTATGTATTTGACCTCCTTGTTTCCTACCTCGAGGGCTCACTCCAAAGCCCACAGATCACCTGGCTGCAAGGGGCTTTGCAGCACATCCTAAACGTGACGGTGATGTTCTTGTTACTCCATCTCTTGGCAGGAAGGTTTCGGATAATGCAATGCTGCAGTGGAGGCCATTCCTGTACTGGACCTTTCTGGGCGCCTTTGAAGGACTAGTGTTTTTCTTTGGGGTTTATTTTCTTTTTCAGAATTCATCACTGGAAGATAACGGAAAGGTAAGGCCCCCCAAAAAGCGGAGCAGAAAGACAAGTGCTTCTTTTGTGCACTGCCTCTTTTACGTGCCTGGCAGGGAATATCTACACGCTTCATCTGTGCAGTGTGTCTGGAGTCTTGTCCCACGGTGTAGCATTGCTTATGGTGTGATTCCGCAGCAAATGCTGGAAATAAAACACTTCCCAGATCGCCATGGAAACAGGGCAGAGCTGGTTATACTCACTAGGTAAAACAACTTACACACAGCTTTGTTCCAACGCAGCGAGCTTTGCACAGCGTTCTTCTCTGTGGTCCCAGGCGTTGGCCAGGGCAGGAGCAGTGTCCTTCCCACCAGTGTGCCTGTGGAATTCAGGACGTGCCCAGCAGCTTAGAAGCAGCTGAGTTAGCCCACCTGGAGGAGATGCTGCTTGTTTGCTGGGACATGGCACAAGGCTGCTCGCATGCTGCACCTGCCCTGGGCTGTGCTCTCAGCCATCCTCGCCCCTTGGTGGTGGGGAGGACTGGTGCTGGGGCTTTGCTGCTGTTTGGGGGCCACCAGAAGTTCACACCTGTGGCAGAATGAGCAGGCTGATCCTCTCCCTGCTGCCTGCTTGCTCATGCCTCTTGTGTCTGGACAAGCACTTGCATCGCTGCGTAAGCAGGGTGTGGGAGCTGCTTTGGGTCAACTCACATGGAAGAAGGGGGAGACTGAATTTTTTTCCTTTTTTTTCCTTTTTGCTGGTTAACTCCATAGAGAGCAAAGCACTAGTGCAGTGCAGCTGCCAGGCGTGACGGCCTGGGCTGTCTCAGGACCCTTTCCCCAAGGGTGTACACAGCGTGTTATCTGGTCTTGGCCGTTGGAAAACTTCTTTACCCCATCACTTGTGACCCTTGAAAATGCCTTAGATTTTTTTTTTAGCTGTTAACACTTGGAGAAAAGCTAATGAAATTTATATGCATATGTTGCATCAATGCCAACATTTATGGCCCCAGCTGTAAGTAGTCAAGCCCCCATATTGTAGATTCAGTGCTGTTCTGTATTTATAGCCATACTGGTTGTATTTGAATAAAATACAAAGCACTGATATGTTCTGCAAATGTTTTGAGAGGTCAAGTCTATGTGGCACTAAAATAAGATCTGTGGTTATGTCCTGTTTTGTAAACACTGATGCCTGTAAGAACTGCTACCAGCAATTGTTCATAATATCCATGTATGTTTGACTCCTTTTTCGCTCCTATTGACTTTATTTTTTTTTGCATTTTTTGAAAACTTTTACATTTCACTTTCTGTTTTAATGTATGCATCCAGATCTTGACAGCCTTTGGTAAGCACCCCTCCCATTCATCGCCATCATTTGGATTTATATACAGTATCTGCTTTTCTTTGTCGTGCATAGTCACTAGTATCTGCAAACCAAACCAGATGGAAAAAACACCCATTGGTGCCTTCTGCAGATGGGGCTAAAAAGAGACGATGAGCAGAGGTGTTGTGAGAAAGCAGAAACTGAGTAAATTACCAAGAAATCATGAAGTACAGGTGGTCCAATGGCTTGTATTCTCAATCGACATTGCTGTTAGTAGGAGGTCGTACCTGTCACCGTCCCAGCTCTGGGTCACCCGTCCGTGTGGCACTGCATGGCACAGGGTAGCATAGTGGGCGGCGAGTCTCTCCCAGCATCCTTCCCCCGTAGCAGTCGTTCCATCCCACCCTCCCCCTCCTATCCCTGCTTGCTCCCCTGTCCTCATCGTCCTTCCTGTGCCTCTCCAAGGAGATGGACCGAGACACCTGTGGCAATGTAACGTGTTTTTCAGGTTTTTGGGAACTGGACCTTTGGGACGATTGTTTTCACCGTGCTGGTGTTCACCGTCACTCTGAAGGTCAGGCTTTTCCTTCCTTTCCCAGTCCCTTGGTTGTGCAGTCATTTTCCAACGCACGTGTATGCACTGTAAAATCATCCAGTGAATGTGTTGAAGGTGAAGTTTTTATGAATATGTTACCCACCACTCTTAAATCTTCTCATCTTCATTGGGGCAGAACTTGCTTATTGACTTGTGGTCTGTATTCCTGGGCTGTGCTGGTCTATAAGTGTTTATGTTTTGGTTAAAATATTTTCCTATTTCTGCCCTCTTTTGAGAACTCTTGTTGATTATGGTGAACTTTTTTCCCATGCATTCACCCCTGGGCATTCAGTTCCAGCGAGAGGAGAGGAACAGTGGAGAACTTGAGTTTGTGCACCTTGTTTCAGAGAGCACTAAGCACTGGAGGAATCACAAAAGCACGTCTGTCAAATGATAACAGCAAACCTGCTTTGTTTCACAGAGCTTTTTAGAACCAGCAGTTTGCATAAGACCTTACAAAAGGTCTTTTATGTCTGACTCAGAACAGCAGGTGGTGGCAGAAGGCAATTACAGTCCCCGTAACCTTTAGACATTTCTTTCCTGTAGCATCAGAGGTTGCATTAAATTTATTCTATGAATTGCCAGTTACAATTAGAAATTTGCTCTTTCCCTGTTGATGTTGTGCCAATCTAGATATGGAAAATATTTTCCCTGGTGCACATATGTAGAGAGGTGGCTGTTCAGAGAACCTTCAGCCTTGCTGTGAAAGCAGTCTGAAATTTCATATAAACACAATCAAATACACTCTGCATCTAATGCCTGCTCTGTCTCTGTTTTTCATTCACACAGCTAGCGTTAGATACCCGATTCTGGACGTGGATGAACCACTTCGTGATCTGGGGCTCCCTTGCCTTCTATGTGTTTTTCTCATTCTTTTGGGGAGGAGTCATTTGGCAAGTACCTTTCCTTCTTTCCATGGGGCTTAGGGGGATGCCCAGCGCTGGTTCTCGGGCGACATGACTCCAGCATCCCCTAGGCTGGGCTATCCAGAGACTTACAGATGGTGAGGTGTGTGCAACCAGGCTCCTCTCTCTGCTGGGGGGGAAGGGATGATACCTCCATCCAACACCTACTAAAAGCCAGTGCTGGAAGAAGGCTGTTGCATGAAGAGATGTGTTCAAGGAGGTCTGTGAGCCTACCGAAGGGATAGCCTGAAAGCAGGTAACACCCTGGTTGCCACCCAGGTGCTTGACTTTGGCAAGAGGTGGTCTGCTTTTCTGCCCACGTTTCTGGTGCTGAGGCCCTTGTCTTCATTGGGAGGTTCTGGGGTAAATATTTCAGAATCTGTTGGTGCATGTGGATGGGAAAGAAAGGAAGAATTGATGGTGGAAAGAAACCCAGTGATACAGAAGGAAGGAATAAGGCCAGGTTGGATGGGGCTTTGAGCCACCTCATCTAGTGGGAGGTGTCCCTGCCCAGGGCAGGGGGGTTGGAACTAGGTGATCTTTAAGGTCCCTTCCAACCCAAACCAGTCTGGGATTCTATGAACAGATGAGGCAGGTGCAGAACAAGAGGACCCAGCACTCTGGGGCAGCTTAAGAGGGAGAAATAAGCAGATCCTGCTGCTAAAATCCTGAATCTGAGTAAGAGAATAAATGATCAGTGATTTGTGTGCAGCCAGGATTTTAGGCTTAATGTCTTGCAAAAGCAGGCAAGCAGTAGTACATTACAAATATAATTAGTTTTCTATTTCCCACTCTGGAGCAGACATTCATGTTGACATTCACAGTAGACAGCATTTTACACCTTTACTTTCCCATGGGCTAGTGCTGTAGGTTACTGACTAGATCCTTGACCCAGCAGCCTGCTAATAAAGATGGGGAACTGATTTAAATACTTTATTCGAGGGTCATGGGCTTTGTTTAACTCTTCAGCATTCCTAACCAACAGATTCAGATCTGCAGTCCAGCCAGATCTCTATGCTGAAATGTGAGCTTTTTATTGGTGTGTTCAAATTGCATAGCTCAATATTTTTGAGTTAATGCTAAGCAACAACTTCTTTTGGGATCCTTCTCATCAGTTATTTATGAGGTGTTTTTCAGAAGCATCTGTTGGTTCCTCTCCATCATCAAGAGAGGGAGAAAGATACAAATAACCTTTTGGAACTGAGTCTTTGGATTTCCACCATCAAAAGCCAACCAGAAGCTGTAGCAAAGTCCAAAGTTGGAATAAAATGATCTGTTTTTTGATAATATGAATAGTTTTATCTTTCAGTGATACTAGCAAAATTCAAACCCCTCCCCACTCTGCAATGAAGCAGGTGTGGAAGATGGAAAGTCCACGGTGTAAGGTGATAGTACAGTCCTCCAGAACAGCACAGCTGAGGGTAGGAGATAGGAGAAGGATAAACAGTGTTTCTGTGCAGGCTGTCTCCATCCCCATCTGAAAGGGAGGTGTTACTGCTGATAGTTTGATCTGAATCTGCCTTTGATTCTGACCTCCTTGGAAAGTTCATGTTAACAAGAATTTATTTGTATTCTTTCTTTTTCAGGCCTTTCTTGAAGCAGCAAAGAATGTATTTTGTATTTGCCCATATGCTGACTTCTGTTTCCACGTGGCTGGCAATAATTCTCCTGATCTTTATCAGTCTTTTCCCAGAAATTCTTCTAATAGTTTTAAAAAATATAAAAGAGAAAAATCATCAGGTAAGGAACAAGATGGTGTGTCGGGCAGTATTTTTAGAAAGACCTCTCTTACTGTTACGCACCAGATGAACCTGTAACGGTGCCTGTACTGTTCACGTCTCAAGGAAAGCTTTCTAGGGTCTCATCTTGCTCTTTCACATGCCAGAAATATCAAGAAGTTCATCTAAAAATACTGCTTAGATCCGTAGTGAGGAGAGATTCAACCCATGCCTTTCCTTAGTTGATTTCACTGGATGGAAACCTGCTATCTTTTATAAACGTACAGTAACCCTTTTCCAACCTGAAATGATCATCAAAACCATATTTTGTCCTGAAAAAAAAGCTACTTGTTTATATGTCCAATACCACACCCCCCTGGGTGTGTCCTCAGGTGCTGATGCAGGGAGAACAGTGTCAGGGGTTGTCATATTTGCCCCCCCCTAGTTACTGTGCCATTAGCCTGTGGTGTTTAGCTCTCCTCGAAGGTGATCTGGTTTCTCACCATCTCTCCTCTGCTGCTGAGCAGGAGGGCTCACTTTAGAAGTGTAAATCTAAATCTCCTAAAAGTTTTCTTCCTCGCTCCTGCAAAAGATGAACGCCAGCGCTGCCAGGCTGACCCCTCACCCCGTGCTGAGACCACCCCTGCCCCTTGCTCCCTGCTTGCCCAGAGGTGCCCAACACCCCCGAGCAGCCCCTGCTCACCCTGGCTATGCCTCCCCCTGCTCCCTGTGCCTGCCCTCCCTCCTGCAGCCCCTCTCTTTCCCCCCGCAGCAGCAGCAAGTCCCGCTTTGGGTCAGCACACAGTGTGTTACCAGCCAGCCCTGGCCCCTTGCTACCAGGTTTGTGGGTCCTTAGAATCACAGAATCATTATGGTTGGAAGGGACCTCCAGGGTCATCAAGTCCAACCTTTATCCCATCATATTCCTAACCATTAGACCATTAGACCATGGCCTCAAGGCCTTAGGGTAGAGCCCAGCCACCCCAAGCAGCCAGCCATAGGTGAGGGGACACGGGTCACCCCCTAACTGGCACCCAGCAGGTGCTGGCAGCATGGGTTTGGTCAGGGTGGCTCCTGGCAGGTGGCCGGAGCCGTCACTCTCCCCAGTGGCATGGCTGAAGGCTTTGGCCAGGGCAGAGGGGACTTCTGCCCTGCTAGCTGTGCCCCATCCCAGCACTGTAGTGCCAGCAGACCAGTGCCCAGCTGCTCTGACCGTGTCCCGGGAGACCCTGGGCTGACCTTCCGAATACTGAGGTTCAAAACAGGCTTCTCTCTTTGAAGCTCTTCCATCCTAAGAGGTCTCAGTGCACTTTCCTCACCCGAGGTTACTTGTTATCTTTGGCCCTTGTTTAAAAATTATTATCTAAATGAATAAAAAAATATATATCCAGTGAAGTAGTAAAAGTTTTCCTCTCCCATAATATTTGAAGTACAAGTTTGGCACAGTGTCAATGAGGTAAAACATGTATCTGCAAGACAAAAAAAACCCAAACCCAAACCATTAAACTTGAAAGCAGTAGAGATGGTAAAAGAAGCATGGTTGAATTCTATGAGGCTTCATGTAATTTCTTCCAGTTAAGTATGATTTAATAGTTTCTAGCTTGACAGCCCTATTGAACAGGCTGGGAGCAAGTTGCAAGACACAGAACAGTTGTAGGACAGTGACCTGGAAGGTAACCTAGGGGTTACCAAGCCCCAGCTCAGCTCACTTGAGAGGTGACTCATTTTTGCCTTCAGCTGATGGCCAGAAGATCCATTCCCTCATGCAATACTTGCTTTCAAGAGTGCTTTATATGCATGAAAAAAAAGGCTCTTGTGAAATTGTTTAGCAAAGCAAAGTAAGTATCAACTAAAAAGATCTCTCATATATGTGCATACCAAACTAAACACAGGCTGAGCCAGATTTAAATGTGCATTTTGAGTAAGAGCTTTATGAAATGCCTGAAGCAGATACCAGCTCTGGATGATGTGTCAGTGTGTAGACACTGAAGTCAGTCACCTGATTTTTTTTAAAGGTGTCTAAGGCCAGGTAGATGATTTCAACTCGAGGTCCTTTTTGAGGATCCTAATCTTAATATTGGGAAAAAGTAAACCTCAGTTTTCCAAGGGGAGCATTAAATTAAAAACAGGATTAGGGCAGTTATTTAGGTGCTTGAACCCCCAACTTGGCAGCTGAGGGAGCCTCTGGAAGGGGAGGATGGACTGCGGCCAGGACAATGGACATTTGCCCTTGACCTCGATGGGACCAGCTTTCACCCTGAGTTCCCTATAAGCCAACACATCGGCTCTGCTCAGTCTTTATGCAGTTTTCTGTGTGACAATGTTTTGCTGTTTGTGGGGTTTTTTTTAACTGCAAGGCGCTTTTGTGTTTTCCTTGGTTTCTGCCTCTCTCTTTCTTGTACTGCAATTTTCTGTCTTTTGTGCTGTTGTGAACTAGGTAACGAAGCGCCTTCCTTCCTCAGGAACATCCACTATCTTCATGCTTTCTCAAACTTCCAGCAATCACAGCTTTTCTTGGAGTGAATAAGGTGATTTCCTTTCCGAGTCGCTATGTGTTGCTTGCTCTACTGCTTTTTTTCCTCCTCCTAAGGCCTTCCTTCTGAAAACCTCTGTTTAGATTTGCTCACCCAGCAAAACCCTGCTTTTTTTCCCCCTCCTCTTGCTTTAATTTAAATCTTCTGCTTAAATATTTCATCTCTCTCTTACCCTTTGGTCTCCTGCCACACCTCAGGTGGGTGAGCTGGTTGTGCTCGGGATGTCCAGTGAGATGGACACAGCTGGTGCTGGTTACACTCTCCCTCCCACTGTAGTTCTGTGTCTTAGTGGGTTAGACACAACCTTCTCTGAACTGTGGGACAAGGTGAACTCAATTTTGATCATCCTCTGGATGACGTAGCAGACAGCTCAGGCTTGTTTGATCTAGGAGAAGATCCACAAATGCCCATCTTGGCCAGTCCATCCCACTTAACGCTGCTTTTGGTCTTTGGACAAGCAAATAAGACACTGCCCTGAACCCCACAATGAGGTCTTGGGCTTGCTGAGCATGGGGATGGTGGGGCTATCCCACAGTGAAGTGCCTGCAATACATGGCCCTAGCGTTTGGTTTCACTGCAGATCTCCAGTATGACTCACTATTTCAAAAATACCAGTTATGTGGAGATCCAGGATGGCTTCTTCTTCCCTGAAAAGCACTTGTAGCATAAACCTCCAAGCCTGAAGTTAACTGTTTCAGGAAGCAGGGCAAGTTTCTGAATACCCCCTGTGCCTCTTGCGCTGCAAACCCCAGCCAGTAGTGATCACCCTGGTGTTTAGGGAGCATGTAGTGCTGCATCCCTGATAATGGGACTTAGCTGTAAAAAGGTGTGTGTATGTCTTGTGCCGTTGGACCATTAGGCAGGGGCAAGTGTTGCATGTGCTATAAGTCTCTTTGCCTCGCTGTTGCAGAGCAGCAGGAAGGCACCTGATTCATTGTCGGCCAGACCTTCTGTCAGACCACTTCTTTTAAGAACATTCTGAGATGAATCTAATGTGTTGTAACAGGTACCCTGTCCGAAGGAGTTGGGATGGTTTTAAAAGGCATTGATTAACCAAATGTAACTCCCCAAATCAATTAAACTCTGGTTCTTGTAATCATCTTGACTGTCGGTGTGGGGCACCTGTCCTTGCAGAATGGAGATGCAATGCTTGGGATGCATTTTGGGGATGTTGTCCTAGCCAATCTCTTCAGAATCTCCTATGTGCACAGATCCTCTTGAACTGAAATATTTTCCTGTATGTATATCTGTATAATGTATATTTTAGTCTGGTATTAACAGAGAACTTAGTCTGATAACAGTGAATCATGCTGACAGTGATTATAAAAGATAACACTGATGTGCTTACAATTAAACATTCAAATCTCATCTATTAAAATGATTCCAGTATTGCATCTGAATTGTGCCAAAATCCCTTTTTCTAGGGTGCATGCTGTTCTGTCGGATAGAAATAAATACATTTTAATTCATCTGCATAGATTGAAACTAAACACATGTACTTGTCTGTATATGTCAGCACAGGGCACGGCCGGCATGTCTCCGTGTCTGTGCTCACACACAGAGAGCATCCTAGTACAAGTTTACTTGATTTTAAGCATCGTAGTAAGCCTGTGGCAGAATAAAAAAAAAGTGCCTAATTGAATTCACAATTTTGCTTTTAGTGAGATGTTACAGAGCTGCGTGGTGTCTGCTGCAAAGGTAAAACTGCGAGTTCCCTGCACACCTCTCCTATCTTTGTACCCACACCTGCTTGTAAAGAAATTGCTTTAATCAGAGTGGCAAGTGCAGCAGAGCCAGGCTTGCCAAATATATCCAAATATATCTGGCACAAATCCCCATCCCTGCTTGCCCAGGCATTGCTGGTGAGCCGCAGACGTTAGGTGGTGCTCTCCACTACCGTATACTGGTGCAGACTGGTGTGAGAGGCGGCTGGACTGGGGCAGAATGGGAGCCAGGGGACAGCAAAGCAGATGCCAGTTTCAGACTTTATACAGTGTATTGCAGATTGCACAGATTAATTTGCCATCTTATTATTTGTTCCTTGGTTGTGAATGAAATTGGGCACTTTTAACATGGTCTAATCATTATTCTTCTCCTGTAAAATTTTAAGTATTTTTTTCTAAAAATAACAGAAAAGGTTTGTGAGTTTGGAAATGTAACAATTGCAATACATGTGCTTTTTCCTTCTGATTTTTGCAGACTGGCCCCTTTGATCTGCCCATGTTAGTCTCATACAAACGTATAGAGAATGGTTATGTGAAGACTGAAGATGCTGTTACTAATTTGGCAGAAAAATATCCTCTCAGGATACTTTAAAGTGCTCCACGCAAACAGTGCGTATTGTCACACTGTAGGAAAGAAACATGGTTTTAACCTAACAGTTCTCTTTAATATTACCAAGTACAGTTAGCAACCGTGCTGATAAAGCAGCAGCCAGGGCACTGCCCCCACGGTACCCATTTGTCTGTGGTCTTGTGGCTTTCCCACCCCGTAAAAAAAATTCTGCCAAATCAGAAGTCCACGTTGCTGGAGGCTGAGAAAGCATCTTTAGGAATTCATCCGAAACAGCATGAATGGAAGTGCAAGAGAGCAATGCCAGCCCCGTTCACACGGGGGCTTCCTCTGCCTGCTGCAGATCTGTTGGAGAGCAGCAGAGAGCTGCTGAAGTTTTTTGCTCTGCCTGCCCAAAGACTTTAAACCCAGTAACAGCCCCCCCCGGCTCCCCGAAGGTGCTGGGGAGAGCCTGCTCCTCTCGCAGAAGCTGGATGCAGCCCTGTGAGCATCTCGACTGGCGTGGGGCTGCCCCCTCCCTGCCGTGGGTTGCCAGATGCACGTGGCAGAAATACTTGAAAATTCAAAGGAAATCTTCGCCGAGGATGCAGAGCATCCAGTCGTGTATCCATCCCCTGGGTCCGGCTGGAAGTGGTCTGCGCCCCATCCGCAGCAGCGGTGTCCGTGCGGAGACCCGCGGTGCTGGGAAGCGCCTGAGCATCCTCCTGTGGCCAGTTTGCTGATGGGCTCGTTCCTGATGGAGGGTGAAGAAAAGGTCATTTTCCCTCGTGTTGTGGCTGCTTGTGGTAGATAGAAGCTTTCGTGGTGGAGGAAAGACTCTCCAAAATGGGGCTGTGCCAGACTTCGAGCCGTTTCCCCCAGGCTCCTGTGGTTGTGCTTACATTACTGCGCTGGGCAGTCGCTTCAACACTTTCAAGGCCTGAGTGACAGCGTGGTCCTTGGGTGATCCCAGGGACACAGGCTGTGCCTGGAAACCTGCAGGCATGGAAAACTGCATCTTGAGTTATTTGCACTAAGAAAAAAGAAGCCAGTTTGAAAATAAAAGGAATACATGAACCTGATTTCATTTTATGCTATATTTGGGTTTTAAATTGGCATGTTCTTTTTAAGCCTACCTGGTCCATGCCCATGGGGACTTTTCTCTTCAGGTTGTGCACAGCAGAGGTGGGATATCTCATGCTCAATTTTTTTTTAGATTCTCTGATACTATATATGTGAAAAAAGGAGCTTTTTTTGTTGCGTTAAGTCATAAGCAGTGACAGAGCACCATGTGTCACTGCCGTTTGGTGTGAAGGTCCCCTGGTGGTGACTGCCCCAGGGCAGTGCAGAGGAGCTGCTGTGAGGAGCACTCGAGTCTCATCCCAGAAGTAACGAGTTTTATGCTGCGATTGGGTTTGGCTCCCAGTCACTCAGACTTTGTGTCACTTACGTGCAAAGAAACAACAATTTGGGACTAGATGGAACATTCCCTTCATCACATTTCGCTGGCTATTAATTTTGGGAAGAAGCCAGTTGTGTTCCCTGAGGTCTGTCCTCGACTCTGGTGGCAGCAGGACACGGATCAGCTGCAGGCGGATGCTGATGTGCACGATGAGGACTTTGCAATGGGCCTTACTGGGGTGGGAAAGGGGTATGCACAGTCCCTGTGGCCGGTGGCTGCTCTGAAATCACCCAGCATGGGAGGGGACGTACGGACAGGACCACTGTATTATACACACTGCACTGGCCCCAACGCAGGGGGTGTTTGTTAGCAACTGCGGCTCATCTCCTTGCTGCATGCAAGTCAGGAGCTGCGCTTCCAGCATGCGTCCCATGGGCAAAGCTTTGGGTTTTCCTCCTATTTTTTTTTTTTTCCTTTTCCTAGCTCATTTCATGGACCTAAAATTCAATTTGCAGACCTTGTCCCATTCTTAACTTTTCTTGCTAAAATGTGGTGCCTACAGATCAAGTATGTGATGAATACAATGAAGATGCGCTCTATATGCCAAATCCAACCTTTCTCCTTAAATATACAGTTGCTGACTTGTGTTTACATAACCTTTAAAATGCGGGCGCTGAAATGCCTAATTCCTGTGATTCCAAACCATTCCAAGCCCCGATGGTCCCAAGCCTGACACCTTGCTTCTTGGTTTGTTTTGTGTCGTGCGCTGCTCCTAGGGTCTGAGTTTGTTCCCGTGAAATTCAGCTGGAGGCTTTGCTGGTGGCATTACTGGGAACAGAGGCACACTTGCCATATATGTGTGAACTGTCAGAATAAAGCCACTTAAACGGGCTAATTCCTGCAGCCTGTTTTAAGACAGAGCCTTCTGAGAACCAAATCTTTCTCTTCCCATTTCCCAGTGCCCTGTCTCAGGATGGAGCAAGCCATTGCAGTAGCCGTACGGTCAAACCCAAGGCATGTGTGCTGGCAGGCAGGTTGGAAATAACATGAAACGTCTTGAATAGCAGCTCTTTTGGGAAAATGCAGGTTTTCTTGGGCTTGGATCTTCAGCTAATGCAGTGGTGTAGAGCCGAGGATGCCAGGACATCTGGGTTGCCCTGGATCAGCAGAAGAGCTGATCCTTGTTATTCAGCAATGGCAGAAGTGAAATTCCTATTGCTGCGGATGCCTTGTGAAATCAGGAGAACCCTTTTGGGGTTAGAGGAGGGAAGAAAAAGCAGTGGTGCTAGCTGTAAGGTATCAGGCAGCAGGATGCTGAAGTGGCAGTAATCCGACAGCAATGCCGTGATTGTTCGTGTACCGTAACACGCTGCACTGTTACAGCTCTCATTAGTGAGCTAAAAGGTCAGTACAGGCTTATCGGTGGAAAAACTTGAAGGAAAAAAGGCTGGGTTGTTTTTTTTTTTCAGAATAATTCATTGAAATTTAATCACTGGCTAGTGACACTGAAAGTGATTAAGATTCCCTCTAAAACTGTTACGTGATAACGGAGAAACTCGGTGTAGTCGTAGCTACTTTTCAAAAACTAATCCTAATCGTTACGAGAATGTTATAAACGACTTGGAATTGCATAAAAGCTTAAAATTGAATTTGTATACACACAGTTGAAAAACTTACCTAATACTGCACCATTTATCCAACTTCCCAGCTGCGGATTTTTTTTTAAAAACCATGCAGTACATTATCCCCAGGCAATGAGAAGATACATTTTTCAGCTTCTTGCAAAAAAAAAAAAATGAAAAATAAAAGGACTGCAACCTTACATTTTTTTCACTTAAATGCAATTTTATACATTTATGTTGCTTTATATAAAAGAAATTGAATGTGAATGTTACCTTTTATGAATGCAACTCGCTCTTTTTTCATTACAGAAACTTTTGTTTGAAGTAATCAATAAACTTTGGTATGTTGTTCTGATTAATATATATTTGTTGTCTCTCTTGTCTCCGTGGGTGCTCCTAGGCACGTGGGCTTTTCCAAGGCAGTACTGGGGGAACCACTGGTATTTTCACTGGGGAGAGGTGATGCCAGCACAGGCCACACTCGCTCTCTGATGCAGAGCAACATTTGCTCAAGGCAATACTGGTTGCTTCTTATATATTTTTATTTTTCCATTTCTGCTGGTAACAGCAGCTTCACATATCTGGCCTGTGTGCTCTAAACCCATTTCCCTCAGAAATAATGTCAAATTAAGAAGTGAGTCCTGTGAATTAAGTGAATAAATAGATTTAACTTTGCAGCAGAGTTGAACTTGGAGCTTTAGCTGACATTTAGGAACTGGGTAAAAAAAATGTAGGTCCATGTGCCCTGACTTCCATGCACGCATGAGAAGTCTTTGTTAGTGCTTTGTTCTGGCTACCTGTCATAAATGAGAATTTTTCATTTCAAAGACTAGAAGCACACAAATGAGGATTATTCTACTGTTTGTAAAGTGCCTGAAGCTGGTGAAGTCCGGGCCAGGTATTTGCATTGATGAAATTCCAACAATGCAAAGAAACTGTTAAAGCAAGACTCAGAGTGTTTGTATAATACACAAGAAAAATATATAGACTTAATTTTTTATTTTTTTTAGGACATGTTTGATTCAAGCTGAATGTTTTTAATGAAAAACTGACAGTTTGGAAAATTCTGTTTTGGCTGCTTTGATTTCTTCAGCTCCCATGAGCCACCGGAGGACAGATGGCTGTGCTATTTAAAACAAACTATAACCTTTAAGAAGCAGCTTGTACTATTGGAAACCACATACACGCATTGAGAATTTTAATAGCCCGAGTGAGTGCTAGTGAAAATCATCTGGAGAGCTGGAAAGGGTTTTACTCCACTCTGGCTACTGGGGCTGATGGGACAAAAGTAGTAAATGGGAGACGGCTGTGGGTCACCAGGTATTTCAGAAAGCACCAAATGAGCATTTAAAAACCCCTTCATATTAGGAAGCAGGGGCAGTGCCACTTTGCAAGGTGGTTTTTAACAAGGGCAGCAGTTTTGTGAAAGGTCAGGCTGCTGGCACGTGGTGGCTGTTGGCAGGCAGAAGGGCTGTGGTGTCCCCGTCCCTCCCCGCAGCCTCGCAGAAGCCGATGTGTCCGCAGTGTCCTCGCTGCTGGGACTGGGGTTGGCTTCTTACACCTTCCCCGTCTGGGGATAACCTGCTGAGCTGGAAAATACTCTGTGGCCTGGAGACAGGGCGTGTGTGCACCTGCCTGCGTGTTCTCTCCCAAACCCAGCGGTTGTACGAATAAATCAGGCAGGGCTGAGTGATGCAGAGGAAAAGTGAGAGTGGGAGAGTGGAGCCCTTTCCCTTTCTCACATTGATGTAGGTGATATAAAACCCTGGTCCTCATGAAATCAGTGCAGGCTTAACTGCCTTCAGTGGGGCCAGGATTTCTGCCCAGCTGTGGAGGTTCTGCTCCTCCTGGACCACCCATGCCGGATGGTACCCCTGGATCAGGGGTGATGGTGCCTCATGCACATGAAATGCTCCTAAAATCCCCATTTATGAAAACCATCCAGAGCTTAATTACTCTCTTGCACAATCGCTTTGATGTCGCTATGCTTATTCCAGAGGTGAGCAATTTGATTCAACATCAGCTTGACTCCAAACCACGTTTAGCCAGCTCTGCTTTTCCAGTTCCCAGCACCACCCTAAAAAAAAATTAAAGCCCTTCTGTCCCATTTTGCCCACTGGAGTTTTGGGCATGGAAGACCAAGTGTGTCTGCTCCCCACCACAGCTGGAGCTCAGGGGCTAAGCAGGGGGCACGGAGCAGAGGTGCAGGGAGGAGAGGATCAGCAGAGGCATTGCCTGTGGAAGGGGCTAACGTGGGGCAAAGGTGTTTGCAGCAGTGTCCCAGGTGGTGTAGCAGGAAAAATTGAGTTTGGGCACACCAGGGAAAAGCATTGCAATGATTGAGCCCTGGAGTGATGAGAGTGGGACTGCATCTTGGAGAAATTATTTGGCAGCCACAGGACTGCGTGTGAGAGCTGGGACAGCGGGCTGAATTGAGGGTGGCGAGGTAAATGACCCTATTTAACTGGAAACTTCCCCAGCAACTGTTATAAGAGGGGTGTTTCCAAAGGAGAGGCAGAGATGGGGTGGACTGAGCTGACGGTGACAGATGGGCACTTGTCAGGACTCACCCGGACACTCCTAAGGGGCAGATGTCTCCAGCCATGTCCCTCATCTCCCACGATGAAGCAGGAGAGCAGCAGTTTCAGGCAGCTGCAGAAATGAAAACTACGGTTTTTCTAAATTATAATAAAAATATATACTGGGGAAAAATAGCTGATATGATTATTCAGATCAGTCGCAAAAGGTGATCGTGTCACTCTGAGGCCTCAGATCTCTGCAATTGCCTAAAAAGGAGCATTCCTGTTTGGCTGAACAGGTATTTTTGAAGGGTGATAAATCTAAATAATGGCACCAGGCTCCACAAAACCTGCTAGCATTAATTGAGGGGTGGGGGAGGAGAGGGGAAGAAAAAAAAAAAAAAAGAGTTTTGAGTTTTGTTTGAGGTTTTTTTTTTTCCATCCTCTGATCTGGAATTAATGAAATTAGTAGGAATTCTTCCTACACCTTCTCCCTAAGATTTGAGGATAAGGCATTGGACCCACATGAAACACAACTCTGCAGAGGTGCTGCAGGAGCTGGCAAGCTTCTCCCCAGCTCTCTGAAAGGGCTCTTTCTATCCATACACAGCCGTGTATGTGCTGTTCCCAGAGCACTGAATGTTTCGGGGTCTGGGTGGGAACCCCCCGTGTTTCTGGCTGTCATTGTTTCATTTCTATCAGTCTCCTTGTTCCCTCTATCTCAGCTCACTGTTCCTTGGGCAGGCAGGGGGTAGTGCTGGTCTCCGGAGGAGCCAGACGTGCCGAGGAGCTTCTGCTGGTGTAAAATATGAGCAGCTGGACGGTGCCTGTGCCGAATGCAGTGCTGGAATAGCTGGGCTTTCATCGCGGAATGCCCGAAAGGAGCGGCTGCAAGCAGGCAGGTTTCCAAAACAAGAGCCTTTGTGCCCGTACAGGTTTGTAAGGGAACAATGGAAAGGAAAAGCCGCGACCGATTATCCCTCAGGTTGAGCAAACACAGCTTTTCCATGCTGAGAGCTGGCTGGTGTTGTCTTGAATTGGCCAGAGGAGGTACAGCCTTGGGATGTGCGGGATTCCTGCCGGCATCCGCCACCACAGCCCAGCGAACCCCCTGGGAGTCGGGCAGAGCGCACTGGCTGCAGGGACCTCCTCCAGATCCAGCCTTAACCATTTTGCCTTCTGTTCAGGATTGATTGCCAAACCCTAGGGATAACATACCTGTATCTTCTACTGCATCTACTACTTACTACTAGCTTTATTTTTCCTGGCACCAGTGCTAGGGCGGGATGGTGAGTCCCGGTTACAGCAGGGCACCCCCTGCACAGTGGGAGAACAAAACAGAGACTTTCAGCACTTGGGTGGGCTTCATTTCTGCGTGAGCTGCTGCAGTTCAGGGAAAATACAGGATGCAGGAGCAATGTGGCTGTCTTTCCATGCTCGTAGCCTTGTGTGTGGCTATTTTATAACCACGTATTTACTCCCCCTGTCCCATAAGACGTGCTTTATGACCAGACAGAAAATTGTCTATTCAGGCTGGTATGGGTAGTTTTTCCTTGAGAAACTCTGTATCAACATAAGAAGGACAGGGTCTGCCAAAACACAGTGTTTTTGTACTACAGTCGTTAGACCTTGGGTCCTGAATTAATGGCCCTGACTGCTGAAGTGTTGGAAAAAAAGCTGCTATTATAGTAAGGAACATAATTAAAAGGTTGTTTTGGCAAAACAGGAACATCCACATCCTTCCTGGGCAGCTCAGGCTCCTGTCGGGAGTGAGCTGGCATCGTTTGAACCTCGGCATCAGGGAAACTGAGGCTGATGGGCCAGGTTGGGGCTGTGCTGGGAGCTCTGGCCAGCTTTGGCTCATCCTGGTTCTCCATCGTTCAAGGAATTTGCTGGAATGCTGCTTGCAGGGGATGAAAAGGCGTTTTTTGGGTTTTTTCTTAGAGATGTGCTATAGGCACTGAGGTGGGGAGTGGTCGGGCTGCGGGGCGGTGGGGAGCAGCAGGAAATTTAAAAAAAATAATAAAAAAGGGGGGAAAAGGGGAAATAAAAGGGGAGGGGA